>QLSR01000295.1:746693-763029 GCA_031780015.1 Citrullus colocynthis
TTTTTTTTTTTTTTTTTTTTTTTTTTTTTTGTAAAGAAGAAATCAAAGAAGTAGTTGTAGAATCCAAAGTGTGGTTTTCTTCAATTCATCTTCACTTGGTTGACCTTAACAATATAATATTGATAATCATTGAGACTCAATCCAAGTAGTGTAAACTTGGATCTAGAAAAAGTTCCAAAACTTTTGCAATTAGGGATTTAAATATCAATTAAAAAAAATAATAATAATTGAAATCATGAATTAGCTTACATATATTTGAGAATATGTGGGTTGAGAAGATGATGATTCGTTTTTTACAATTTTTTTTTTTAAGTTTTAAACCAAAAATATATTCAAAAAGTTAATTTTTAACCATGCTTTAGAAATTTTCTTTTGTGATATTTTCATATTCCTTTTCATTTTACATGAAGGATAAATAATTTTTTTGGTTCAAAATCTCTTTTAATTATTGAGAAAAGGGTTAATATATAAATCAATATTTTGCTATTGTTCTTTTTTTGTCTTAGCCCGTTGCCTTGTAAGTTCAGGTTTTGTGTTTTCTTCTCTGTTTTCATGTTTGTTTAATAGGAGTCAGTCAAATTAATTAATTATAATGTTTAATTAAGAAATCCATTTTTTCCAAAGAGATTAGGAACTCTGGTTAAAGAAGTTAATAGATACTTTTTGTAAATTGTTGTGTGATCCTTTTGCACCATGCAAATTCGTAGGTGTACGATTCCAAGTTTTAGTATAGTAAATTGAGTTTGAGTAAGGTCGTTAGAATTGGATTTCTAAGTATTTGACTAAATACCCTAGTTACTTACACTTTATTTTATCTAGAGAAACCAATACAAAAGTTTGGTTTAAACTACAACAAATCCTACTCCTTAGTGATGATGTCTTGGGAGATCGATTTCATGCATTGATTCATAAGCTAAAACAATTGAGAAGCTACTTTTAACATATAGCACACATAAGTCAAGAAGATATTATGGTAATTAACATCATCGAACTAAACTAAATCTTTTAGGTTCTATTTGGTAGAGAATTTAAAAACAAAAATTTGAAAACAAGATTAATGAAAACATAGTTGTATTTTATGTTTTCAAATACGTGTTTGGTAGCAGATTTAGAAATTTGATTCTAATTTAAACAATGGTCTAATATTTTTTGTACTATATATTTATAAATAATAAAACTAGTTGTAGTTACTCACTAATATTTAGTTGACAATAACCTATTACTAACTTATTTATGAAGATGATTTATGTTTAAAATTATATAATTATTATTTTGTAATATTATATGATTTATAATACATTACATGATACATATTATATTTTTTTAGAAAATGAATTGAATGTATGATATGACATATTATTTTATTTTTTTATATTTTAAAATTTAAAATTCAAAATTTGGATAAAATGAAAATATAAAATGTTTTGTTTCATAATTTATATTGTTTGGATCATAAAATTCAAAAACAATTTTCACAAATAGAATTCAGATTGTCTGCAAAAACACATAACACATATTTATTGAACTTGTACATTTAACTTCCTGATCTACTTTTTACAAATTAATAAGGCATTTCTCACTTTTATTAGAACGAAGTCACCCTCATGCAAGTAATTCAAACGATCATGTATCTTCTGATCTAGTCTAAATTTTACTCTCCAAAGATAACATTCAAATCAAAAGACACCTTTGGCCATAAAGTTAAACGCGTTAAGCACCTATTGCAATACATAAATTTCTAAATTTTTATCAAGAATAACAAAGTATCCAAACAATGCATCAAAATTAGGAACTGAGTTCTGCCCTTCAATATCAGCATACATTTTTCTTCTTTTATTAATATCCGTAAGTGTATGGGCCAGCTCATGCGCACCTCCACTAATCTCATATGACAATCCATCATCCTATAACATTTGGGAGTCAAGAAAACCTATAAGATATTAAATCCTAAATAGGTAACCATCATGAATTGAACCTATGACCATTTGGCCGTTTTGAGATATTTCCACTATCACTAGGCTAACCCATGATGATTCAATATTAGCATACATTTGTCACCATGAATTTAACATATATATATATATATATATATAAATAAATAAATAATGCACATATTTCATTCCAAAGAAAGAAAAATTTCAAACCATGTTATCCTTTTTTTTTAGATTTTAACAGTAATATAACATGTAGAAAATTTCAACCAACGTCCTCCCTCTTTTCTCTCTCCAATTTTAGGCAAAGAATATTTTTTTTTCCTTTTCCAATCTTTACTATATTAGAGAGGAAGGAAGAAAGGTATTTTTTTTCGTTGATCTCAAATTAATTAATTTTAATTAATTAATTAATTAATATTTTGATGATAATAAATTTGATTTTATTTACTGACAGTTTTATTATTTTGAATAATTCATAGTGTAGAGCTCAAAACAACAATTCTAATACCTCTTGAATCACCCAAATTTGAGTTTAAACGAAGAAGTTATAGAAATAAGGTTAACGAAAAATTATCCTAGTTGGTGACATGGCGGCCAAATTGGATTATTTTGGAGAGCGTCACTTGAAGCTATAGAGTGAGTGACACATAGTTAAGTTTTGATTTTTGGATTGGTTTTAAAAAGAAAATGAATTTAATATTATTTTATGTTTGTGTTGCTAGTGGATTTGAAAAGAAAACTAATTTAATATTATATATGTTTGTGCCTAAGGGCTAGTTGTCTTTAAAATAATAAAAAAAAATACTTTTTACTTTTAATCTCCACCTTTAATTTTTCTTTTTTATCAATCCAATGACCCAAATTAAAATCTATTTCTTACCCCACTTCTCTCTCTTTTTAAACTTCTTCTTCTCTAAAAAAGATAAAAAAGAATTCAACTTTTGCAACTTTACAATCCTCAAAAATTGAAAAAAGCCACCGTTGTTGTTCTCTCTCCCAACTCTCAAATCTCTTTCTTTTCATCTTATTCTAGAGACACTTTTATTATATTGTGAGGATTGAATATTGTGGGATTGAATATTGTGAGTTTAAATTTGTATATCTACTATTTTTAGAGAGTTTTATTGTTTGATTTAAAGCTTCAAGAACATTGTAATGGTTGGATCCTAACCCATGGAAAGGATCAAGTTTGTTCTTGAACGTGAAAAAGGAGTAAGGTAGAGGTTCGGCTCTCATCCATGAAAAGAGTTAAAGGAGATTTTTAATCAAAATCCCAAGAGGCGCTTGGGAAAGTGGATGTATGTCGAGTTTGACTGAACCACTATAAAAATCACGGTATATTCTTCTCTACCTCTTTCTCAATAATTTTTCATTTAATTTTTAGTGGCATGTTATAGATTATTATTCTTCCTGGTTGAGATTGATTGAATCTTGTGTTTCATACATTTTTATCAATCTTAATATTTAGCATCAATTAGATTTTTATTAATTTCATTTAAAAAATAATTTAATTAATTTAAATGGAGCATATTTAAGAATGTGTTTAATTAAATCCTACTCAACCCTTAGGGTTTCCATACCAGTCCAACACTATTCCATCTATTCCATTCCAAAACAGGATCAATTTGGTGGTCTTCAGAGTTAATGTAAGTTTTGAAATTTCTTTACTGTTATCATGAAATATTTAAGTTTTGAAATTTCTTTACTTTTATCATGAAATATTTAAGTTTTGAAATTTCTTTACTTTTATTAAGAAATATTTATTTTTCTCGCTGTCAGATTCTGTCTTCTAACTTATTATTAATCTAGGAGAGAGTTTACTGATGTGGTTTAATGTGTGATATTTATTATTCATTAAATATGTTGGATTTGATTTGATTTAGTGTTAATTCGTTATTTTGGTGTAAACTGAGTTTTATTTTAAGCATTATTATTATATATTGATACTAAATCTCATTTCATTTTAAACTCCAAATCATCATTTTACTCTATTCAAATTTTGTACATGCATATTTTCATAGACATTAGTTGATGTTCTGTCCAAAAGAGAAGGAAGTATCAAAATTAATCCATGAAATGCCTGACCAATATTAGTCCAGTAATTTTACAAAATAAAATGAATTAAATTTAAGAATTAGTAATATTCTCTTTGTGAATTTACTTGATAACTTGATCCATATATAAATTGAGAAAAAGCAGTGTTCTCTTTTTATGATACCTCAAATTCTATAAATACATGAAATTTCTCACTTAATTATAAATTTGACATTATTTTCATAAACTTATCATATTGATTTCCAAGACTCAATAATAATTCTTAATTTGAAATGAGACTATTTAGTGTTCTCTTTTTTAAATTTATTAATTCCTTAACTATATGAAATTTCTTATCATATGCCTCATGAAGCTAAGAAAAATCAAAGGCTTGATTTTCTAATATTCTTAGAGATTATTTTGGGAATTCAAAATAAATTTCTAATATTCTGAATTTCTCTATTGTTTATAATTGTTAATTCATGTTATATTTATAAAATGTGAATTAATAAATGTGAGACATTTAAAAACAAAACAAAAATGACATTTTGTGGACTTTTATTAATTTGTTAACTTAATAATAAAGGATTAAATTTAGCAACCATTTTTTATGGGTAATGTAGGGTGAAACACTAATGACTCAAACTCATATCTAAATTTATAGACTAGTGCATATATTTTTTTAATTTGGTGACTAATCACATCTTTAATATGATTGGTGGCGACTACAAAACTTTTTATTCTTAGAGACCCTTAATAGAGGATGTTGACTGCTTTGAATCGCGATCACATTGCGACATAACATATACCAAAAGAAAAAAAAAAAAAAAAAACACCAGTGATCAATCGTGTACTATAAAATGTCGAATGTTGGATTCTTCTGTGATGAACATAGGCTTCTTGACTCGGCAAAATCTCTGTCACTAAGGCCCTTGTGTGTTAACTATTTAGGTCTCGTTTTGTAATCATTTCATTTTTAGTTTTCTCTTAAAAAAAATTAAGCATATAAACACTACTTCCATTTCAAATTTTTTTTCTTTGTTGTCTAGTATTTACCAATGGTTTAGAAAACCAAGCTAAATTTTGAAAACTAAAAAAAGTAGCTTTTAAAAAATTATTTTTTTGTTTTGAAATTTGGCTAAGAACCCAACTATTGTACTTAACAAAGATGCAAATTATTGTAAGTGTGGAGAAAATAGGTTTAAATTTTCAAAAACCAAAACAAAAAACGAAATAGTTACCAAACCGGTCCTTAGATTTTTGTTTTAGATTTTTAAAAATTGTGATTATTTCTTTTCAATTTCTTACTATGATTTTCATCTTTCTTAAATTATAATACTTAAATTCTTAGCCAAATTCTAAAAGCAATAACTAGTTTTTAAAAACTACTTTTTCTCTCAATTTCTTTTGATGATTTGCATTTTTCTTAATCAAAAAGGTTGATTTCTTAGCCAAATTCCAAAAATAAAAGAAAGTTTTTAAAAAGTACTCTTTTTAGTTTTCAAATTTGGCTTGGTTTTTGAAAACATTGGTAAAAAATAGATACCAATATAAAAAGGAAAAATTGTAATGTGTAGCAAAAAAAGGGTCCATTAGATGAGAAAATTTCTATTTATAACCCAAAAAGTTTTTGATGGGACAAACTAACCTATTTTTTAAAAATTTCTTTTTCTAACCCCTTTTTCAACTTTTTAGAATTTCAGAGATGGGTCCCACATGATGAAATGGCGTGAGTACCCCAAAAACCCTTTTCCTCAACACTCAAACCACTTCGTCTTCTTCCCTGAGACCATCTTCTTCACTAGAGTCCATTTTTTTTTATAGTACTCTCTAATTTCTGTCATTTGTGATAACTCATCCTATGTGACCCAATTTTCTGGAAATAAACCCATAAAAAACTTCTTTGAAACGCTGATTTCTAGAAATTTAGGTTTTCGAATAGTTGGCGATAAAAAATGGAAAAAAATCGAAATTTTCAAGTAAAGAAGGTCTAATATTTGTAAGAAATGTCTGAAATCAAAAAGAAAAAGAATTTGGTATGCGTTTTTTGTTTGTTGTCATTTTTCCCGTAAGTTGAAGGAGTTGACGGGAAAAGTGACAGAATGCTCAAATACACACCAATTTTTGTGAAATTTAGGCATTCAGTGACTTTTTCATAAGGTTTCTAACATGATCTTACCGAAAAAGTCATGGAATGCCCAAATTTCTTGAAAGTTGGCATGTATTTTGGCTTTCTTTGAACATAGTCTCACTAGTCTCGCTCTCTCTGGTATCCTTTTATCTCTATGGTATCATCGCTTTCGCTAGTCTCACTCTCGCTCTTGCTGGTCTCGCTCTCTCTGGTATCCTTTCGTCTCTATGTTATCGTCGCTGGTCTCGCTCACGATACCATAGAAAGCGAGACTAGCGAGACGACGTTCATAGAAAGCCAAAATACACGCCAACTTTCGAAAAATTTGGACATTCTGTGACTTTTCCTATAAGATCTTGTTAGAAACCTTATGGGAAAAGTCACGAAATGCCCAAATTTCTTGAAAGTTGGTGTGTATTTAGGCATTCTGTCATTTTTCCCATCAACTTCAACTTATGGGAAACATGAACTTACGAGAAAAATGATAAGGACCAAAAAATGCATACCAGATTCTTTTTCTTTCCGATTTCAGACATTTCCTACACATATTAGACCTCCACTACCTGAAAATTTTGGATTTTCTTTTCTGTTTTTTACCGCCAACTATTTGAAAACCTAAACTTCAAGAAATCAGCATTTCAAAGAAGTTATTTGTGGGTTTATTTTCAAAAAATCGGGTCACATAAGATGGGTTGTTTTACCACCAATGACAGAAATTAGAGAGTACCGAAAAAAAATGGACTCTAGTGAAGAAGATGGTCTCAAGGAAGAAGACGATATGGTTTGAGTGTTGAGGAAGATGGTTTTATTCATGTCATTTCACCATGTGTGACCCATCTCTAAAATTCTAAAAAGTTGAAAAAGGGGTTAGAAAAAAAAGTTTTTAAAAAAGAGGTTAGTTTTGTCCCATGAAAAACTTTTTGGGTTAGAAATAACAATTTTCCCATTAGATGCGGGGTACTTTTAGAAAAAATTTAGGTGAAAATGGTACTTTAAAAAAATTAGGGAAAAGATGTAGTTTTTTTTATCTTTATTTGAATGTCAAAGTATGCCACACAATCAAATTTGTCAAACTAAACAGAAAAGTGAAGTGTCGTTGGTTTTTATTGGTTTTAATGACATTTTAACATTTTTTTTGAAAAAGTTCAAACTTAACAGAAAGCTAGACAAAGCGAGTGCAAAAGCGAGAGCGAGAGAGAGAGCGAGAGAGATAAGAGTGATTGTGGATGGCAGAGCTAGAGCGAGAGCGAGTTTGGAAAAGTTTCGTCGAAGTTGGGTCGCGTTGAACTTATCGGGATGGAAGCTTTCTGTCAATTTTCCCTTAAAGTTTCAATCAGCTCTTTACGGAAAAAGTGACAGAGAGCTCAATTCCTTCTTGATAAGTTCAAACTTACTAGGAATTGAGCTCGTTGTCACTTTTCCTATAAAGTTTGTCATCAGAACTTTATGGGAAAACTGATAGAGAGCTTTCATTCCTTTCCTTCCTGTGACTTGAATTCCTGGTAAGTTCTCCTCTTCTTTCCTTTCCTTCCTAACCTTCCTATTTTCCTATAAAGTTATTTTTATTTAAGATTCTAAGATTAAATTTAGAATTAATAATGTAATAATAAATTAACTCGAGTTCCATATGAGATTACAATAAGAGAAATAGTTTACAATCAACAAGTATAATAACAATAACTCCCATTTACTATGTCGTGTTAGGACCACGGTTAGGCATCATTTTCGGTTATGTCCTTCTTGTCTGCAAATGCCACAACGTGACTTGATTGATGTCTCCCTCCAATCCATCTTGTTCTATATTTGGGAAGTAATGGTCTACCAATACCTCTAACCCTTGACTCTTCTGGATAAATAGTGGGGAAGTTCTTGTTAGGCCAACATTTTTTTTCAGTGATAGGCTCAAACTAAGGTGAATAACAGGAGAAAGAAGTGAGGATCTTGTAATAGTCCTCTATGTAGTTCAAGTAATCAAGACTAAAACGTTTACAGGCAGCAATTGCATGGGAACATAGGATTACTTAACTTCATCCTTTATTGCATATGCATGTCTTCTGACTTAATTTTACTCAATATATGGTTCCACCCTTCAATGTTATTGGATTAATTGTGGTTGTGACATCACACAAGCTTGTCCTCTAGTCAAATATGTTAACTTCATGTGTATTTACATGTCCTTCCCAATGAGTCGATTTCTTGATGGCATTCCTATAATAGAGATAGAAATTATTTACTTACTTTAACAACAAATATGAGCATTAATATCATTTTATTAAGTGCACAATTTACCTTGTGAAACATTCTCCAGCCTTAAGAGTGACTTCTATTTCTACACGACGAGTAGCGAAGTAGGAGATAGTTCAATAGAATGTTGCTTGAACTAGTGTAGTTATTGGTAGCTTCCTAGCTCCTTTCAAAACAACATTATAACATTCAGCCACGTTTTAACGATGACCACCATCATGTGACTAGGTTCCACTGTTTAGGATCCATGGAAGCAAAAATCTCATGCAGTTAGAATTCACGTTCTGAAGTTTGGCCATATAGTCATTGAACTTTTAAACTTGATACTTTGATCCTGCACGATACACCAAGCTCTTCAACATACTATTTTTATACTTGTCGTTGAAATTACTTGCAACATGTCGTAAGCAAAATCTGTGATGTGCATCCTCCTAACCATTGATAGGATTTCACATGGCAAATATAATGCCCTTGTGCCTATCTGAAATTATACACATTTCTTTCCTTCCATGTACGACATGCTCCCAAATATTCTTACAAAACCAACCCCATGAGTCAGTATTTTTTTCCTGAACGATAGTGAACGCAACTGGATAAACGTGTCCGTTTGCATCGACCGAGCTAGCTATCAACAACTTCCCTTAGTACTTTCCATATAAATGTGTGTCGTCAATTTGAAGAAGATGTCTACAATGCTTGAAGCCCTCAATAACATGTCCTAATGACCAGAACACGTTATTGAACATCACAATCCTATAATCACCCTCCACCTCATGTATTGCGTAATTTCAAATTTACCATGTTTATTTATGACAGTAGGCACGCAGTCTCCACGTGCAACCATTGTCGTATCTTTTACACCTAACAATCCAAATGTTCTTTTTTGACTCAATGACTTCAAAGTTTTGATGGTGAATGATTGAATATCTTTTCACTACATTTTTTAAATCGATCTTTGAGTTAAACACCATCCCCATACTCAAAGAATCATATTCAGTATTTTCTATCTCAATGCCTGAATTAGGTTCAATGTTCATGTCATTTAGATCTATCTACTTGAAGGTTTCAAGGACATCATGAACACCATAAAATTCATGGGTGATTGCTCTGGATCACTTTTATCATCGTCGATTTCAACGTCTTCCAAATTTGTGGTGACAATTGGATCCAAATCAAGCTCTTCGTCATTATCAGTTTCGACTTCAATATTATTTTCAATTTCTCTCATCGGTGATCAATTTGAGATGTTTGGTTGAGAAATATATAGATCGACTGTATTTGGAGGGGATGGAGCATTGCTCATCATAAATCTTAAATCAGATTCACTCTGTAAGGAGATGGGAATGTAGAAAGTAGATCCCGCTACATAACTACCATATCTAAATATTATCTCTATTCCATCATCTCTATCTAAAGATAATGCTGAAGAGAATTGAATTGCAGCGAAAGCATGTAATCACATTATTTGATTTATTGAAAGACTTAAAAAGATAAAAAGTAAAGAAAAAGTTAAGAATCATATCTTTGCTCATCTATAATTCTCAAACCGATAGTCTTCTCCTTCTAGTCTTCCTTTTCCAAGAGATCTTCCTCGCTATGACTATGGCAAGGATCCGGTTGGTGGGAATCGCTTCTTTGAAAGAATGGGAGGAAGAATTTTCCTAAAATTTTTCTAAAACAATTGGGAGAATTAGTATAAGGAGATTTTTAGAGTAATCGTAGAAATTATTCTCTTAGAAAGTGTGTTGTATGAAGGCTCCCAAGGGCTCTATTTATAGAACTCTATGGGTTACTCCTAGTCCTATTAGGATAATCCCTCTGCAGAGATTTTAAATTAAATATTTAATAATATATAATATTAATAAATATCTACCCAAATAATATCTCATATTAAATGGTTTTAAATATTTAGATCTTAATTTAAATATTTATTTTTTCAGAATCTTTAATTTGGATCTCATCCAAATTAAATAATTAATTATTTGAATCCAATTCAAATCAATTAATTAATTTTCTCTCTATCTATTTTCTGCAGAATTTTAGTTTGGATCCCATCCAAATTAAATAATTAATTATTTGAATCCAATTCAAATTAATTAATTAATTCTCCCTCTATTTATTTATATGGGTCTTACCCAAATAAATAATTAATTATATGAATCATATTCAAATAAATTAACTCTCCATATTATAAAATTATAATTTGAATCACATTCAAATAAAATTTATAATAAATCATGCAATTAATTATATATAATACAGTTAATATTTTTCCTCATAAATTTGAACATTTCAAATTTTTCTTTTAACATAGTTGATCCTTAATGGTCCGCAGTGAGCTAGCAACGAGACTGTGTGGACCTCCAAATCAGAAGCTCCAACGATATGAGATTAATCGGCTAAACTTATTAACCACATTAGTCAATATTCATTAACTGTGGGTACACTCCATTAAAGACCCACAGTTGCACTCTTCTCACCATAGATATATTTCTGTGTCCATGGATATAGACCTATAACAGCAAATTAGTTCTTCACAAGTGTTCGTAACACCAGCTGGGTCAAATTACTGTTTTACCCCTAGGTTACTTCTAAATCCTTAAGTACTAGTGCTCCTCTAATGAACAACCTATTTATGGTCCAACCATTAAACAGAAACCCCCCCTCTCGAGCCAATGAGAGGGTAGGGCCCTTTGTTCAAGTCTCAGAGGCACCACTTGAGGGAACACTTATCTACTTACCCTAAAGATGAGAATGAGTGAATTCCATCTTATATAATTATGTCCCCAACTCTTCACTCGGTCTTTGTCCCAAAGATGGTAGGCATATTGAGTCAGCAAAGAGCCACTCTTACCCATACAAATCAAAAGACGATCTCTCGTGAACAGGAGTTCATAATATACTCAGGATTAAGATTAAGTTGCCTAGGTCATCCTCTTGAAATAGAAACCTAACTAGTTAATGGAGTTACATCCTATGATTACTATTTTGGGGTCCAATCTTATGCAAACTCATTGCATAGGGTATCCTCAATCGCATGTCACCTACAAGAACACGTTAGATCATTGCGTTTGTATCAAATACAAAGTGAGTTGTATCCATAGTGTCACCAAGATAAGGTACCCAGTCTTATCTCTATATTATAGATCCTTTAGATTGTATCTTGAACATTGATCTTCATATGTCCCGACACACAGTTCAAGACTCATAAAACAACCTAGGATGTTAGTTTATTAGATTTAGGGTTATTAAGACAAAACAAACAAAAACAATCAATAACTCTTAATAAAATAACACATCTGTCACACCCCACCCCGAACTACCCTCTCGTAGCCCGAGACGGAGTGTGAGGACAACAGTCATCAACTTCCTATGATTCCCACTGTCGCACTTACCTTAATTCCCATTTAACTACCCTTCCTAGGACGGTGATACCATTTACTCTTGACAAACCCCGACTTCGACCGACAATGGGAACTGTAATGCTACCTGAAAAATAAAAATAAAAAATAAAAAGACATATAAAAGGGTGAGCTAACAGCTCAGTGAGTAACAGTTTTTGAAAACATCTTACTTAACTATAACACTGATCATAATTTAAACATATAATTAACAACCTAGCACAAAATATAACGATTCAAATCATATAAAATATGCTAAAAAAAAACCATTGTTAAATCATGCATATCTGTTTTAGAGTAGATACTCAAAAATCTCATTCATTTCAAATTCATTTTTCCCTAGTTGAGGCGGAGCGATGCTCTATGCTACTCAACGTCGATTATCCTTAGCTGTGTGGAATAAACTCAACACATCAGCGTTGTATATTCCTCTATGTGCACATAGGTATTATAATCTGGGCCGCCCGCAATACCTTCTCGAAGTCTCTAAGCATTGGGTCCCATTTCCATATCTAGGTTACCCATTTGCCTTCTACGAGTCCTTCAGCATTGGGCACCTTTTCTATATCCCGGCTACCCCTTGGCCTTCTCCAAGTCCCTGAGCCTCGGGTGCCCTTTTCAAAGTTTTATAAATACACAAAATATGTTTTGGAAACATCATATCATAAACTCATAAGTTAACCGTTTCCAAATAAAATCATATAATATCAACACAGCATGCTTCCAGTAAACTCAAGTTCAAAGCTTTAAGATCAAACATCATGCTTTCTAGTAAAATCATGAAATCACATATTATCAATCAGCATGCATTTTATAAACATATAACAAATAACCAGCATACTCAAATGCTTTTCAAATAAAACACATGCACTTATTCATTGAAAACTCATGAAATCATATTTTGAAAAAATGTTAATGTTACTCACATCATACTTGCTCAAGAATAGTTCCTCCTCCTTCCCGCTATTTCCTCTTTCTCGAGCTTCTTGGACGCAATGTTCTAACCCTAGAACACAAAGGCTTTATATTCCTATCAGCTTGGTTGGACGCAACTCTGCCCTTGAACGCAAGGTTGATAGCTAACGCGAGGTGCAGCCTAACTCTTCTTACTTCTCTTTTTGGATGCGTCGACCTCTCTTGGATGCAATGTCCAACTTGAACGCATCGGTCCCCTTGAACGCATCATTCACCTTGAAAGCATCGTTCACCTTAAACGCAAGGCTGACCCCTTAGACGCAAGACAACATCATTAACACAAGATAGCTAAATTGTTAAGAATATCTTCTCTCTTTGCCACAGACTTCTACTACGAACGCAAGGATTCCTCCTTTCTGCCTTCTCTCTCCCCTTTCTCTCATGAATTCTCACTTCAGAATAATCAGTCGCTCCTTTTTCCTCAAGGTCCTATTTGTAGCTTTGGAATAGAGGGTCTGTCATACTACTTCTCTTTTTGCCACTTGTTTGCCACATGTCACGCTGCATGCTTAACCAACCATGCATTTATCCAAGCGTCACCTTGCATGAAATACTTAACATGCCTTCTAACACCTCCTACTTATAAGGTGTCAAGTCTATATGAAGCCACCTAGCCTTTATAAGCTTATCTTATGCGTCCAACATATTCCAATATACAAACTATTCATTCAATCATACTGCCCCTATGCGTCCATTGAATTTCCTTTAAGGTTTTAGCTTCATTACTTACTTTCTTTACTCTCCACCATAGTACCTTTGAACCCGTTTCTCTACCGCATACTACTACGCATCAATGTCCCAAACGCACACTACTATGCGTTTGTACCTTACCGCATCATACCATGCGTCCAACTTTTTTCCCTTATGTCAAGTCCTAACTACAAATCCTTCTCTTGTGTGACACATCCGACGATGTGATTTACCCTTGTTAACCAAATCCAACTCAAGACCACCCTTTATGTGTTTGTAATCTTTGCGTTCACCTTTACTTCGTTCTGCTTCCATGATCTTCCTTCTATTGTTGAGGATTCCTTGATTATCCCTTTATGCGTTCTGTGCTTGTAATCCAAGGTTATTCATTTAACCTTTTCCTTGTACTAAAATATTTCTCTTATGATAAATTAGTATGCGTCCACCTTTATCATGCGTTACTTTAGTCCTGACCATGCGTCAACATGGTCTCTTACTTCTTTTCTTTATAAGCTCTTCAACGCATCAATTTTTTAAAAGTAGAGTGTGACAACATCAATAACTCTTTATTAATGATTTAATTACGGTCAAATTATTACATTTACAATCTACGAGTTTTATGGCATAAAACCCAACAAATGCATCACATAATCACTCGATAAATGCGTTGAACTCAATTTCACGAAGAATACTCATATGAAGACATGGTGGCACATCGTATTCTATACCACTTGACCTGTTAACAATGTTTCCATTCATATAACATAGAAACCCTACAACATCGTCCGTTCTAGTTTGGTTGATTAAATATGATATTTACCAAAAAATTATGTAAGTTAAGTGGTTTTCTAAGCAATGTACCGTAACATTATAAAATATCATTATGATAGGTAATTAGGTTGTAAAAGAGACTATTCTATTATGATAGGTAATTGAGATGCAATATAATAAAATTACAAGCTCAACATGAAATATGAATTAGTGGTATTAATTACATGCTAAAACTAACAAAATAAAATCTAAAAACTCTAACTAAATAGTATTAAAACAATAACAAAGTTATA
This sequence comes from Citrullus colocynthis, assembly GCA_031780015.1. NCBI lineage: Eukaryota > Viridiplantae > Streptophyta > Magnoliopsida > Cucurbitales > Cucurbitaceae > Citrullus > Citrullus colocynthis. The sequence goes on from QLSR01000295.1 coordinate 761,167, forward strand.
ACATACGTGTAAAAATTAGTAGAGACTTACATAATAGAAAAATATTGCACCAAATTTGTTGAGAAAGTGAGAAAGTGTAGAAATTAGGGGGAGGAAGTGTGAATTTGGCTGGAATGAAGTTGAAGAAAGAGTTAAAACGAAGGAATTTTAAACAAAACAAACCCTCAAATATCCACTGGACAACAATGGTATGTTGGATTATCGGTAACAAGGGAGCACTTGGAATCTCCTCGATAAGAGGCACTGTCGAAACTTTACGAGAAAAGTGAGAGAGAGCTCCCTTCCCGATAAGTTCAATGCGACTACACTTCGACGAAACTTTTCCAAACTCGCTCTCGTTCTAGCTCTAGCTTCCACAATCACTCTTTTCTCTCTCTCTCTCTCTCTCTCTCTCTCTCTCTCTCTCTCTTACATTCAAACTTACATTAAAAAAATAATTTTTTTCCAAAAAAATGGCAAAATGCCGTCAAAACTAATAAAGACCAAGCACATTTCTCTTTTCCATTTAGTTTGACCAATCTTCTCGTGCAACAGAGTTTGACATTCAAATAAAGACAAAAAAGTTACCTCTTTTACCTAATTTTTTTTCCAAACTACCCCTTTTACCTAATTTTGTTAAAAAAACAAGTATCTTTTTTTTTCTATTTAACCCAAAAAAACATAAGGGTATTTGCAAATATAGCACTGATTTTCTAAAATTACAAGTATAGCAAAACATTTAAATCGAGTTCTCGATTTTTGTATTTTTACAATTTAACCCTCATTTTGTGTATGAGCATGTATATCTGATATATTTTATATTCTGGTATATCAGTCAAATGATATACATTATATTTGGTATATCAATCATTTGAGATACTTTATTTTTTATTTCGTCTTCATATAGAGTTATTTCCATTTGATTAGTTCAATTTTGATGTTGATGGTATATGTTAAATCCATTAATTTTGTCAAGTAATATACCCAATATAAATTATATTAGTTAATCTATTTTATTTTCAAATTTTTTATATGATTTTACTGGTATATAAGTTGTATTTAATTTGGTAGCTCAATTGTATAACAAATATTTCATATTTCGTAAATTAATTGATTGGTATACCTAATTTAGAAAGAAAAAAACCATATCAATGATATTGTCGATATACCAAATATAAAGTATAGAATTTAGAATGATACTTAAAGTTTAACATTAGACTTTCAAATGTATATTGGTTCTAATTCAAAATGAATTGCAAATGTATCATAGTGTATTAATGGTATAGCATAATGAATTGAAAATACAATACTAAGTATTTGGTATATCAAGAATTAATCAATACACATTCAAATTTTATTTTAATTGTAAAATAGATGTATCAATGGTATATTAGTAGTCATTAAAATTCATTTCATGTACATCTTTAGTATATCAATAGTATATCACTCGTGGATCTAAATCCATTTTAAGTGTAACAATCCCAAATCGTTGCGGTAAATCCTCCTAGTAAATAAATTTAAGTTATTATGTGTGAAAAGGAAAAAAAAATATAGTTATCTTTATGTATTCATGCCTTTATTTAAGCTAAGATGGAAAATTTCAAAATTTGAGTTAAGGAAAATTTTGGAATTTAGAAAAGGATAATTTTATCTTGGGGCAAGTAAAATAAAGGTGATTAATGTTGGCAGATTTGGATAATTGAAGAAAATCTTAGGTGTAGAAGATTTTATTTGATTTTGTTTTATTTGGCTGGAAAAGAAAAGGGGAAAAGAGGAAGGAATAGGGAATTAGGGTTTTTTTTATAAATAAGCCTCGGTTTCCGTGCCAAAATAAAAAAAAAGAAAAGGAAAAAGGGTTTTTTTCTCCTTCTCTCTCGTGCGCGC
>QLSR01000295.1:773978-798494 GCA_031780015.1 Citrullus colocynthis
CCCCCCCCCCCCCCCCCAACAATTACCGCTCCAATTAGTTAATTAGCTTTACAAAAAACTCATACTAGCGCTTTTGTGCAGATCGACCCAGACTTGCCAATGTTGCTACGCCATCGTAGTATAGTAGTAGGATTCGATATTATAAATTTCTTTTGATTGGTTCTCTTTGGGAATAAAATGACATCGAAAAGAATTCTTTCAAAATGTCATCTTTGTTGGGGAAGCCATCTTGTTGAAAAAGCTAAGCAAGCACCCCAACTATAAATTAAGACTATTGCTCTAAATAAACTAAATAAAAGTAAGGTGATGGAAAATAGAGGAAAGCAATAAGGGAAATAAATGGTTTTAAAAAAAATAATAATGAGAGGAAAGAGGTATTCAATCTAGTTCAACCTTTTGAGAAAATTGTGTCCACCTTGCGTTCGAAGCTTACTCTACCCAACTAGACCTAGACATAATCTGGCATGTGACCCAAATGCACTCGCACCTCAATTCTTCAAACTAAATGGGTTAGATTGTGCCTGCAACTTACCCTAACTGATACATTGTAACATAAAATGAATTCAACACATATTTAGCTCTCTTTGAGACACTTTTAGGAGACTAAGCTATTAAACATATATGTTATTGGCTAATTTAAATCTTAGATATGAGCATATAATTCAAATGACTCTATAAGCATTATCTTATTTCTAGCAGTCAAACGAAATCCTATGTCTATAGCCTTTTCTCCTATATTATTTTTTATCAACAATTAGATATTATCTAACTATTTTGATATTAGACTCAACAGAATATGCTAACTTAAATGATCAAGTTATTTTAACAATAAATGATAAAGTCAATAAAAGCAAATGCTAAGGGTTGAGTAAAGTAGGGGACACATGTGTTCCTTAGGATATCACATATTTGCATTAAGAAAAAAAGAAAGTAGCTCAAAATGGAAAATAGAGAACTTTTTTTTCAATAGCTTAAGAAGAAGAGTTCAATCAAGAATTACAATGCAAAGCATTAGAAAGAACCACCTGATATAACCAAGAGGGAGAGCTATGAGTCCACACCTCTTTTCCCCCATTGGCCCAAGCCTAAGAAGCCAATTTATGGGCCACTTGATTACAAAATCTTTGGACATAAATAAAACTCTTAATGTTAACTTTCCTCATCCACGTTTGATTTCTTCAAGGATCACCCCTTAGATGAAGACTTCCTCGATTCGCCATTAATGATGTTCATTAGCATTTGGGAATCTGTTTCCACCAGAAGAATCGGGACAACCATCTCATGCACCACCTTCAAGCAAAACAAAAGAACCAAAGCTTCCGCCTCCAACGCTAGAACACCATTTGGAATGCACTCAGCAGTAGCTAAAACCATCGATCCATTGGAATCTCTAATCACTACTCCCATCCCTACTCTTATCAAATCAGGACAGCATGCAACATCAGTGTTGAGTTTGAATGCCCCACTCGGTGGTGACAACCAAACCAGAGAAATACCAACAGCCTACGGATTCACATAAAACACAGGAGTTGAAAACACCGAAGTCACCTGAGCCTCCCGAAACTCATTGAGATACGTCATCATGTAATTAACTCACATCGAAGCTTCAGCAATTGGGACCTTGTGAGCCACAACTATTTCTATCCAACCACAAGGCCCAACAACTCACACAAAAGATTTCCAGATTCGACAACTTTCCCTCCAAAACCAGCGAGATCAGGGCATCATTTAACAACGCATCACATACCACATCACATCGGGGAATATCTCAGGTAAAGTAGCTTTCCGTAGTTGTTTAGATCTTTTATACTGAAGAAATACATGATTAGTTGTTTCAGATTGCCTGCCACACAACTCATACCTGGGATTGTAGTGCACTTTTTTGGCATACAAATTTTGATTAGTAGGCAAAATCTTATGAAACAAAAGCTAGATAAAAACTTTTATCTTATTTGGGATTGACATACTCCACATTCTTTTCCACCACTTCTCAATGGCTCCATTATTAGAACATGAAGTAACCATGTAGTTATTGATAAAAAGTTTATAGGCACTTTTAGTACTGAAAACCCCATCCCTTGAATAGTGCCAAATCTAGTTATCATAATGTTCCGTTTCACAAATAGATATGGAAAATAGAGAACTTAAAGTAAAGGTAATCACATAACTAGTAATAATGTAAACTTGAAGAAATACAAAGGTTATTCATGTTAGGTTTTATGCCCTAAAGCTTGTAGTTTTGTGATAAAATATTTATTTATATTTAATAAAGTAATTTGTTATTTTATTTTATTTTTTTGTGTGTCTTTATTTTGCATAACAAAATTTGATATTGTAAAAATTTAAGGTTATTATATATAATCTTGAATAGTATGTGGTTGACATACAAGTGGATCATATTCAAGTAATAACCTAAAGGGTTTGTACAAGAGATCCAAACAGTATGCGGAGACATGTGAGTATAGGTATCTTATACAAAGAGTTTGTATAAGATTGCACCACGAAGTATTTAATCTCTCTTTGTAAATTCGTTAATTGAAGAGATTAATGTTTCATAGAATGATTGAAACGCATCAGAAAGAGGATGTCATAATATTCTTTCGAACGATCAAATAATATTTATAATTTTCGATCCTTACAACTATTACTACTAAAGTGTAGTACTAGCGGCAAGACTGCGTCGAACCACACGGAAGCACAGAGATTTGTCTCACAAAGACCATTCTCTAGTTAAAGCAGTAGGGGGAGTTGTGTGTAGAATAGGAATAGAAGATAAACAATTTAAGGAAAGCGTTTGTTCTTTTGAAATGTAAAGTGACAAAATGCATTTAGTTAGCGGAAGTAGAATCCCCCAAACTATATTTATGGTCCTATGATATGGCTCGATCAACTTGAACACATGGCCTGCTTTGCCAGTAATGTCAACATTAAGAGTCTTTAATTACTAATTAAGATTCACATCCTAATTAAAGAATGTGTCAATTAATTAAGAATGAAACACATCCAAGGATTAACAAACACATGCACTAAGTTCAAGGGCTAAACCATGACGATTAATCAATTGATAGTTCTTCATCCCTAAGCTACTGAAGACAACCAAATTATGTTTCCAGTAATGCCATGAAAGAGTACATACCCAAGAGATAACTCATGCTACTTTGGCAACTAACACATAACAATTATGGATTATGCATTAAGTTTCTAGCACTTAGCATACATAAACAATTGGTTTGTCATTCCTAATCATTCACACATGTTAAAGAATTAAAGCAAGAGATAGAAATTAATGTACATTAAGCACAACCTTGTCATAAATACAAAAAGGGTGTATCCAAATCCATTTACTAAATGAAACTAAGTTTGCATACCTTAATAGTAATCAAAGACTTGTTGCCTGCTAAATGCTCTGTTTTAGCTCAATTTGTATCTAGAACATCTCGACGACTTCCTTTGCTTAGTAACCTATCTAAGAAATAACATGATGAAGGCCGAGAAAGATAGCAAATTCTAGGAGCTATGAATGATCAGATGTGACCCAATCTTAAACCTTAGTGAATTATGAACTCCTACCTGTGAGAGCTCATCCTTTGATTTGCATGGGTGAGAGTGACCTTAGTGATTGTCTCAATATGTCTACCACCTAGGCGACTTGACCAAATAGGAAGTTAGGAACGTAATTTCACAAGATGAAATTCGCTCCTTCCCATATAGAGAAAGTTGATGAGTAGTTCTTTTAAGTGCTGACTCCAGGATTTCAATCATGGGGCCCCACTCTCTTACTGGCTCAAGAGGGACTTGATTTATGGTTGGACCATAAACAAAATTGTTCATTAGAAGAGGAACCTTGCTAGAAAGAGTTTTCATATATTTCATTAGAAGAGGAACCTTGCTAGAAGGAGTTTTCATCAAATGTAAATATATCTCATATGCTTAACCTATTCATGTCTTGTTTACTATTTTTAATTCAATCAAGAACCAAAGTGAGCTATTCAATCGTTTCCACTGCAAGATCGAACCATTCAATCCCATCAATTTCAAAGTTAATAAAGTTAAAACACTAAATGAAGAACATAAAGTAAAATGATTAACAAAAGAATAATACAATGAACATAAGGAAAACAAAGTAACAACTTTATAAGTTTACTCCTTAATCTAGCTAGGTTCAATCTCTTTCCAGATGAACAAAGCCCTTACACTTGTTCTTTCAAAACAAGTATATGAAAAAGGGTATGGAAACAGTAGAGAAGATATTGTGCAGTAATAATTCTTTGCAGATCTTAAATAAAAGATGAAGGTAGTAGGGAATTTTCGAAAGTTTCTCCGAGAAAGCGTAGCTTAATGATTTTGGGAAGGTGCTTACTACCTTATATAGACCTTTTAGGGTTAGGGTTTCCTCCAAATCAATGAGCATAGGGGAGATTATATCAGATTTGATCTATTTTGGTGAAGCTTCTATAAATCCGGTTACTTTTTACAAAAAAAAAATTTGTAATGCTAGATTGCGACAACAATGTGGCCTGAACATGGGTGCAATACCTGCACTTTTTAGCTTTAAAGTTTTCTGAATGGTTGCAAACACAACTTTGACAGTTTCCTACTTTTAACACAAAACATAAGAACAACTTAAACTTTGACTATTTTTATACATAATTTGCTTCATTTCATATATCAAGGCTATACACAATTATTTGGTTTATACATAAAATCACTTCATATGCTATCATATATGACCTTAACATGCGCCTTCCATACAATAAACCTATTTTCAAAAAATAATATTCATTTAAATTTTTTTATTAGAACTTCTTAAAATAGAGGTATTCATTGTTTTGTTACACTTTCTCATATATACTTTTATATACAAGTTTGTTTGAATTGCTATCTATAAAAAGTGTTTCTATTAATGTCAAATTATTATAAAGAAGGACAATTAACCACTATGAACTAATAATTAAAAGGAAATTTATTAGCGGAGCTTTTTTTTTTAGCATATGATCGATCTAATTGCTCATAAGAGCTGGTCACTAGGAGTTAGTCATTGATGTAGTAGGTTATCAGAGTTCGTCATTGTTGGAGTTGGTTGCCAGAGGGAGCAGTTGGAGTTGGCTGCGAGAGTTGGTCATAGGGGTGGTTGCCAAGATGGTGGTGGTCTTCTGTGGTGATCCCCAGAAGTGGCTGCCGAAGTTGGTCATCGATATGTGAGGATTGGAGTTGGTTGTTAGTGGTGGTTGTGGAAGTTGGTTGTGGAAGGTGGCCACCAAATATGGTGGTGTTAGTTGCTAAAGTTGACCACAGGATATGGCCGCTGGAGTTGGGCATAAGAGGCGTTGTTGAAGTTGGCCACCAATGGTGGTCACTAGAGAAAGTTGTCACTGATGATGGTTGTCAGAGGGCGGTAGTAGCCAGTAGCACCTATAGTGGAAGAGAGGTAGAAAACTAGTAATGGTATTTTGATAACTTTATGTATAATAAAAATTAGAGAGAAACTAACCATTAAACACTCAGGCCCTTCCCCCGCTGGTATTTTGCATGTATGGTGTTTACCAGGAAGGACCCTCCATTTGAAAGGTATGCCACTATTGGCTATTATCGAGATATACATGTTTGCCTCCCTTAAAAGCTCTTGGTACTGTGATTATTACTGTTAAGTTGTAGAATCAGAACAAGTGATTGCTGAGATTCACGACATAATGTCATAAGTGGGAAGATAGGGAGGGGGTAAAATTACTTTGAGAAAGAGAAAGATAGGAAAGATGCCAAGTGCCCGACTTTATTTTATTATGAAAGAGGGGATTTGTAAGGCGTCTCTTCCTTTGCTTTTAAAAGAAGGGTGATGCGGTGAAGTTGAAGGAGGGTAGTCGCGTTGAAGTTGAAGGGAGGAAGAAAGGGTCTTTAGGGTTAGAAGGATTGGTAGAAGGAAATTAATGTGAAATGGATTTGAGATTAAAAGCAAGTCAATGCCGTAAAACTCAAATTAAGCACTAAACGAATAGCTAACGAAGGTTAGCAAGAGCTGGCAACAAATGTTTGGATGCATGAAATGGCTGCTAAAGATCAAAGTAGGAGTTGTTGATCTCTTGTCGAGTGCTTGGGAAGTCAGTTGATTTGAGGCAAGCTATAAATACCCTAAGTGAAGAATGGAAGTTTGTGAGTTTGAGTCATTGTCTATTGTAGTTAAAAATGGAACAAAAGAGTTGTGAAAGAAAAGGGAAATTGTCACCGAACGTTCAACCGAAGAGATTGCTGTAAATAAAAATCACGAAACCACATGGAAGATGTGATTTTGGATGAATGTTAATAAAGGAACTTGGAAATTCTTAAAGAAATTTGAGTGCAAGTTAATTCAGTAATTACCTTTTGGTTCATTTAAGAAAGAATTTTAGTGGATGAAGATGTTGAGTGCATTTTCGAATGTAAAATCAAGAGAAGCTGTAAGGATTTAAAGGAGGGGTAGATTGAAAGGTGTTGGGTGTTGGAATTGGGAGGCTTTTGACCTCTAAGTAAGTGAATCTTTATTTTTCTTCAAGTTACTTTCCTAGCATAAGTTAAGATGGTTTGAGAGTAAGAATTTGAAATGCGGAGTGAAGAATTGAAGAGTTAGATATATGTATTCAACACGTACTAAGTAGGTTTTGATTAAGTATACTTTTGGTTGTTTTGAGGACAACGCACAATTAAGGAGGCTTACAACCCCATCAGCTCACGCCCAAATTGCGAGGGACCTTTCCTCAAAATGCTAATTTAAAGAATGCTATGCGTGGAACTTATTCTCCAAATTTTAAATTTTGTTAGTGCATGAGTTAAATGTTACGTTCCAATCATGAAATATGTTGAGTTTTCACTTGTAGCTTTCCTAAAGCAATTAACCCATGTTTTGGTTTACTACAAACATAAACCATGTAATAGTAGAGGATTTATTTAATTAATGTTTTCTCTTGAAGTTTGAGCACATGATGTTTATTGTATAGTTAAAGAAAAGCATAAGGCTATGAGAATGTTCAAAAATAGTTTTCAAATCATTAAATCTTGTACTTTGAGATATTACCCTTATTTTAATTTTATGCTATGGGAATGTGTTTCCTTAGTACCACACAAATTCAGAGGGTTGTCGGGGCCAAAAAGGGTCAAATTCGGAATCTATGTCCTGGTTAGTAGTGGGGATACTATGTGGCTCTAGTATGACTTGCTTAATACTGGGTGTATTATAGGGGTGTAAGTCGGTTAGGTCGGGTTTGGTTCCCTTAAAACTTGACCTGGCCCAATTTTGCACATATATAACCTGATCTAACCCGATTTGAGTGGAGTTATGGTCGGGTCGGGTTGGGTGGGGTCAACCCTTTTCCTTTCAAAAAATTGAAAGAGGCCTTTAAAATAGACAATATTGTTATGAAAAAAGTGAAAGTAGTAAGAGCAGAACCATTAGAAATATACAATATCCAAAGGAAAAGACAAAGAAATAGCCAAAGGAAATAGTAAATATCCAAAGAAAAAGAAAGAAGTAGAACTAAGAGAAAATACTATCCAAAGGAAAACAAATATATACATAAACTAAAAAGGAGATTGTTGTGAGAGATTTGCATTTTTTTTTTTTCATTTTTTTCAGTTTTTACATCAATAGGGTGTGATTGAAAGAAAAAATGGGAAAATAGTACCTGTCATTGAAAAAGTCATAAAAAAAAAGAGGAAAAAAAATGATTACTTAACATCACAACCATCTTTCTTCCTCTTTCTCTTCTCTTCTCTTTTCATCTCGTCTTCCAATGATTAAAAAAAAAAATATCGAGAACAAAATATTCACAACCAAAGGCCATTTCCCTATGGCGTCGGCACCAGTACCAACAACGACACTCGCCCCCCTCTTTCAGTCGAGATCCGCCCCTACACTACCAACAGGTCTCTTTGGATCTTTTTGCACTATTTCACAGACATCTCCACTATTTTCTTCAATTTCTCTTCGTTTTTTTTATGACTTTGATCTCTTTAATTTTAGTTGTTTCTTCAATGGAGTGGAGAGAAAGAATGAACAAAGAAAAAGCGAAGTGAAAGAGAAAAGAAAAAGTGAAAGATATTGTTGGCTTTTTGGTCCTTAATCTCAAATTAATTAATTTTAATGTATTGATTAATTAGTGTTTTGATGATAACAAACCTGATTTTATTTATTAACCATTTGAGTGTGATGAAGTATCCATTGGGTGGAGCTTGGAACAACGGTTCCAATGCAATTTGAATCACTCAAATCGGAGTTCAAACAAAGAAGATACGGCCAAAACAAGCTTAATGGAAAAATCTCGAGCTGATGACGCGACAGATTTTTTAATCAAAGTGGACTAATTGAAAGGTGCTACTTGGAGCAATGCAGAAGTGACAATTGGTGGATTTTTTATTTTTGGATTAATGTTAAAAAGAAAATGATTTTAAAAAGAAAATGAATTTAAAAAGAAGATGAATTTAATATTATTTTATATGTTGTGTCTAATGGCTAGTTGCTTTTTAAAAAAGAATAATTTAATATTATTATATGTTTATGTCTAACGGCTAGTTGAGTTTAAACCTCTACCATTCAATTTTCTTTTACAGAGATCTAATGGTCCAAATTAATTTGGTTTTCACCCACTTTCATTTCTTTTTAAACACTTCATCTTCTCCAAAATTCTACAACAACTCTTATTATTTTCAATTCTCCATAATTCACCAAGTCACCATTGTTGCTCTCTCCCAAGCTTCAATTTTCTTCTTTTCATCTTATTCTTGAGAGAGATATATTGTATTGTGAGGATTTATTTCTGAAGTGCTTAAACTTGTAAATCAACTCTATTTAGAGAGTTTGTCAAGTGTGCTCTTTGTTTTTCCAAATTTTTGTATGGGTTGGCTCTTGATCCCGAGAAAAAGAGTTGTTATAACGATTTGATCCTTAACCGTGGAAAGAATCGGATTTGTTCTTGCGCCCGAAAAAAGAACGTTGTAGCGGTTCGACTCTAAACCGTGGAAAGAGTCAAAGACTTCTAGTGAAGTACCCAAGAGGAGATTGGGAAGTGGACGTAGGTCGGTTTGGCCGAACCACTATAAAATTCACGATGTCATTTTCTCTATCCCTCTCCTAATTTATTTTTGCAATTAATTTTTGTTACTATTGTTTATTGCATGAAATTCATTGTAATTTTTAATTCTTGAAATTAATTGCTCATATTGGTTGTTCTTAAATTTCTATTTTCATTACCAATCTTTTTATTAGAATTAAACAGGGTGCTTTAAAATGTGATTGTTAATTTCTTGTTTAATTCAAAGTGAATTTGTTTGCATAAAAAAATATCGTTTAAACTACTTATTTGCAAATAGTTTATTAATTCACTTAATTGAGCTCATATTAGTAAAAAGTGAGTTGGTTGAACCGAAACCCGAACCGAACAAAACCCATCGGTTTGGTTTAATTTAATTTATAAACAAAACTTGATCCAACTTGAACCGTACACCCCTTAGTGTATTGAGTTGGTCTACTTCAGTTGAATTAGGATGTGTTGAGTTGGTTCACCCCAGCTGATTAAGGGTAAAAATTTAGTGATGGTATTACTTAGAGGAGATGAGTTATGTTTCTTTAGTGAAAGGCATACTTTTTAATTATTGCATAATAAAAGTACTGTTAAATGCATGAATGTGTTTTATTTTCAACTGAAAGAAGTTTTCTTATAATAAGATTTGTTAAGTTTCTTCTAAAAGTAAAGTGTTGCAAGCAACAATTTGTCACTCATTGGGCTCCCAAGCTCATTATTTTCCTTTGTTTACCTTCCTCCCTAGGTAGCGAAAGAGTCCTAGGAACATACTAAAGTCAACGTTTGTCATCTTTCGAGTAGGAACGTTTTGTATACATTTAATTTTGACTGCATGTAGATTAATGGTCATGCGTTTGTAAATGACTTAAGACTAGATTTTGGGACTAGGCACTGTATTAGCAAAATGACAAAACTATGGTGTAGAAAATCGGGTAAATATGTTGTAAATATATATATATGCATAGAACTTAAATGATACAATGATTAAGCTCCTTAAGTCCAAGCTAAGTTGTTTACTTTTAGTGAAGAAATTAATTTGTTAAGTATGATGAACCTAGGAATGGTTGGGCGATAATATCTTAAGATGAATAGATATTGTCGTCTTCACATCCCTCTCTAGGTCAGAAAGATAATTTGAGGTTGGGGTGTGACAATTTGGTATTAGAGCATAGTCTACGAGTCTTGCATTAGTAAGTTAGGGTAAGCATTCATAAGATGTATAAATAGCAAAGCTACATTATAGGAATCATGTCTCGACATGGCAGAACCCATAGGTAGCCAGCCATTGGGAACTCGTGATGCTACCACGAACAAGTCATGATGGAATGAAGAAATGGAAGTTAAATCCAGTAACCCTCGAGCTGAGGTGGGCATGGAGGAGAAATTATTGAATAGAATTGCTCAGAGCCTTGAAACAGTGCAAAAAGATCACGAAAAGAAATTTGGAATAGAGCATATGAATACTCTAGATGCAACAACATTTGCAAGGAATGACAGATCTTGTTGATACTCAGGTATGGTTGAATTGGTTGGAAAAGTGTTTCAGGGTAATGAGATGCCCAGAGGATAGAAAGGTGGAACTTGCCACATTTTTGCTCGAAAAATAGGGCAGAAAATTGGTGGTGAATAATGGAAAGCAGATGAAGTCTTAATGACAAACCCAAATGGGAAGAATTTAGGGCAGAAAATTTTTGTCACTATATAATGCCTGAGACAAAGTTAATGTCTTGTTCTTGCGATTCCGAACTATTTGGATTCCAAGAACATACTAAGCCTCTCCCAAATCTTTCATTTGGAATTGGATTGCTAACCATTGTTTGGATTGCTAACCATTGTTTAACGTCAGTCAGGAATCCTACCTCATTTCCAATGAGAAGGATACCATCAACATACAATACTAGAAATGCTACAATTGTGTTGATAATTTTCTTCAAGTTTCATTAACATTTTTTTTAAAACCATAAGATTTGATCGCAGTATCAAACCTTATATTTCAAGACCAAGATGCATGTTTTAACCCATAAATGGATCGTTTAAACTTGCAAACGTTTTGCTCTTGACCATGTTCAATGAACCCCTTTAGTTGAGCCATATAAATACTCTCTTCAAAATAGTCATTCAGAAAAGCTATCTTGACATCCATTTGCCAAATTTCATAATCCTAAAACGTGGCAATGGACAAGAGTATTCTAATCGATTTTAACATGGTAATAGGAGAGAAGGTTTCTTCATAGTCCACCCCTTCTCTCTAAGTAAAACCCTTTGCCACTAATCGAGCCTTAAAGATCTGTACCTTATCGCTTGGTCTCATTTTCTTTTGTAAATCTATTTACAACCAATAGGTTGTACCCCATTTGGTTGATCTACAAGTTCCCAAACTGAATTGAAGTACATAGACTCCATTTCAAGGTCCATCGCTTTGATCCAATGGTCTCGATCTATATCATTCATTGTCTGTTTATAGGTTAATGAATCCTTTATGCCATCATATGACGACTTGAGTTTCTGTTAAATCCGTGTATCGGTTGGGTTCATGGATAACCCTCCCACTATGTCAAGGCACTCTCAACTCTTGAGAAGGATGTGTTCTATAAACAACTTTTGTAGAAGGACTAGCTTAATCAACCATTCTTGTTGACTTATCTATAGTTTCTTTGGAAATTTCACTTAATACTAATTTACTGCGAGGTGAGATGATTTATTATGTGGTCTTCCACTAAGAATGTAGCATTTTTCGATACAAACACTCCATTTTCTTGAGGATCATATAACAGACCACCTTTCGTTTCTTTAGGATTTTCCTACAAATCGGCACATTTTGAATGACATTCTAACTTCTTCGGATCTTGTACCAACACATGTGCTGGACATCCCCAAATTCTGAAATGACGTAAACTACCTTTACGTCCTCTCCATAATTTGTATGGTGTTTCTGAAACACTTTTAGAAGGAACCATATTCAAAATATATACAGCAGTCTCTATTGCATATCCCCAAAACAAATCAGGCAATTGAGCATCGCTCATCATAGAACGAACCATGTCTAACAAGGTTCTATTTCTCCTTTCTAAACGAACATATCCTTTTCAGGAGTTCGCAGTGTTTCGAAACCTATATTCAGGCCCTCCAATGGGATGGTCTCTCCAAGACAACACGTAGGCAGATCATAAGAATCTTACTGTGCGACCTAGGGTTGGAGACTGAGGGATACCTTGACACACGTCTCGCTCCCACTTACTATAGACATTTTCCCATTCACCTTGTTATTGAACCATACAAACACTTTCCGAAGGGAGGCTACAACCAAGGTGACACGAAACTGGGTATGGATCTCACGGTAGGAGCAAAACTTGATATAAACATCTTGTTTTGTAATTTGCCTCCTACTAAAATGTCATACCTTATCTTATGGTTATTTAACTTAGATATGGCTAAGTCAATCTATCTAAGTCTATGCCTATTATAACTCTTATAAAAGGTCTTTACACTTATGTTCTAGGTGCATTAAATCATTTAATTAAACTAGTGACAATGCATGCTAATAGGTCTTAGGTTAATTCAACTCAACTTCCAATTTGGTTCCCAATTAGGAGGTGTTCCATAAACCGTCAACTTAAATACCACCAATCTTGACAGAACTAAAGTGGTAGAGTTCCCTTATAACCTAAAGTCTTATTTGTCCAACTTAGTCATATTTTAAAACTATTTTAAAACAAAGTAAGACAAAATTCTAATCTTGTTAGAGTTAATGTGATCTTAGGTCTAAATTAATTTTAAATTGTTTAAAACCAATTTCCTAAGATCTTATGTTTGCATGCAATTCTTAACCATAGGCTGATGATTACTGATCATAAATTTTATAACTATTATGAATTTTAATGATTAGCCCTATAATTGCTTTCTATGGTTTAATTAATTAACAATCAAATTCTAATTAATTAACCAACCATATTACATGCATTTCATGACATAATATAACAATTATATTAATCTATGGATGTATCATGCTCAATGCAAATTTATTTTCATTTAAAATATAACACTTATATTAAATAAATCAATATACATTAACAAAACATTAATAAATATAATTATTTATATTTATTTAATTAATGTCATACATCATACTTTTCCAATTTCATATATTTATATATCAACATACATTAAATAACTCATGAAATTATTATCATGCATTAAATCCATATATTATAATATACTAAGATGCATGAACATGCTTAAACTATGGTGGGATTTTAATCTAAATGGCATATTTTATGCAACATTCAATTTAATTTAAAACATACATCACATGTATAATTAAAATAAAGCAAAATTGACCGGCATATTTAACATATCCTAGAAATAAGAGAAAAAAAAAATCAAAATTACAATCATTTGACTTTCCAAGAAATATCTTGGTCTTCAAACTTTTTTTTTTTTTTTTTGCCATCCAAATTTAGTGTTTGAAATGCCTAAATTTAATCCTTTGATATTTCAATTGCACATGCTTTGATGAAATCTGCCAGATGCTTTGATGACGCACAAAAGATGATGCACAGTAGAATTTCCAAATATGAAAAATTTCCAGATTTTCCAAATTTCAATATTTCAAGAAAACCAACGTTTTTTCAAGAATATAGTACTTTTACATAAAAAAAATTACAAGAAAACCCTAACCCTTGAGGGTTTTATCTAATCAAAACTTTAAAATCTAATGCCCAAATATGCCTAAAAACTCAATTTTGCAAACCTTCACATATCTCATATATGAATGATTAAAAAACCCACCATAAAAGATTTTTAATTCAAATCAAGAATCAAAGATTGACTTTGATACCAATTGAAGGGAATTAAATCCCAGCGGAAGCATGTGATCTTGTTCCTTGATTTATTGAAAGAATTAAAAATACAAAAAGTAAAGAAAAGGTTAAGCACCATACATTTGCCATTCTATAATTCTCGAACCGATAGTCTTCCTTTTCCAAGAGATCTCAACTTGTGGGAATCACTTCTTTGAAAGAATGGGAAGAAGAATTTTCTTAGAATTTTTCTAAGAAAATTGGGAGAATTAGTAGAGGAAGATTTTTAGAGTAATCGTAAAGATTATTCTCTTAGAGAGTGTGTTCTATGAAGGCTCCCAAGGGCCCTATTTATAGAACTCTATGGGTTACTCCTAATCCTATTAGAATAAACCCTCTGCAGAGATTTTAAATCAAATATTTAATAATATCCAATATTAATAAATATCTACCCAAATAATATCTCATATTAAATGATTTAAAATATTTAAATCTTATTTAAATATTTATTTTCTACAGAATCTTTGATTTGGATCTCATCCAAATTAAATAATTAATTATTTGAATTCAATTCAAATTAATTAATTAATTCTCCCTCTATTTATTCATATGAATTTTATCCAAATAAATAATTAATTATTTGTATCATATTCAAATAAATTAATTCTTCATATTATAAAGTTATAATTTGAATCACATTCAAATAAAATTTATAATAAATCATGCAATTAATTATATCCAATACAAGTAATATTTTCCCTCATAAATTTGAATATTTCAAATTTTTCTTTCAACATAGTTGATCCTTGTTGGTCCATGGTGAGCTAGCAAGGGAACCTTATGGACCTACAGATCAGAAGCTCCAACGATATAAGATTAATCGACTAAACTTATGGCTAAGTGTTGGAGCATGTGTGGGAGACCTTGAGTAACTGAGCCACCAAGAGAATGTGAGTGATGCTTCTTACTTGATGAGGGATGCGTCCATGGTAAGCTTGGTTGAAGGTGGTGATCCGTTGCTTGTTGGGCAAGTGGGGCTAGGCGTCCATGAGCTTAGATGTGTTGGTTGAGGTTAGAAAGAGGGGCTGATGCATGGTGGCTATGCATCCAAGCTAGGCAACCATCAACCAAAGGGCTGCATGCATGAGTAGTTGAGAAGGATAGCAAACTAACCGAAAAAGAGTACTTGATCATACGTAGAGAAATTCCTGCCAAGCTTGCCTCCACCATTCCTTCTTGGTTAAGCAAAGTTGATACTTAAGTATTAAGCAAAGCCACATTAGGTGTCAAAATTGGGTTAAGTGTGGCATGGGCTTGCATGCAAGTAGGAGGTGGCGAGCTAGTACACTCCACTAAAGACTCATAGCTACACTCTTCTCACTGTAGATATATTTATGTGTCCATGGATATAGACCAATAACAACAAATTAGTCATTCACCAAGTATTCGTAACACCAGTTGGGTCAAATTACCGTTTTAACCATGGTTTACTTCTAAATCCTTAAGTACCAATGCAGCTCTAATGAACAACATGTTTATGGTCTAATCATTAAATAGAAACCCGTCTTAGGACAGTGAGAGGGTAGGGCCCTTTGTTCAATTCCCGGAGACTCCACTTAATGGGACATTTATCTACTTACCCTAAAAATGGAAATGAGTGAATTTCATCTTGTATAATTATGTCTCCAACTCCCCACTTGGTCTTGTCCCCAAGATGGTAGGCATATTAAGTAGGCAAACAGCCACTCTCACCAATACAAATCAAAGGACAATCCCTCGTGGACAGGAGTTCATAATTTACTCAGGATTAAGACTAAGTTCCCTAGGTCATTCTATTGAAATAGAAACCTAACTAGTCAATGGAGTTACATCTAGTGATTACTATTTCGTGGTCCAGTCTTATGCAAACCCATTGCATATGATACCCCCACTCGAATGTCACCTAAACGAACGCGTTAGATCATTGCATTTGTATTAAATACAAAGTGGGTCATATCCAAAGTGTCACAAGGATAAAGTACCCAGCCTTATCCCTATACTATAGACTCTTCATATTGTATCTTGAACATTGATCTCCAGTTCAAGACTCATAAAATAGCTTAGGATGTTACTTTATTGGATTGAAGGTTAAGACCCAAACAAAAACAATCAATAACGCTTATTTAAGTAAAACATCAATAACTCTTTATTAATGATTTAATTACGGTTAAATAATTACATTTACAATCTACGAGTTTAGGGCATAAAACCCAACAGAATAATCATCAATGAAGCTAATAAAAAAATCAACTTTTATGAAAAATATAACTCATATATTTTTTTCCTTTTTCGAATTTACAAATTTTAATTATAAAACAACTACATACGATAGTAATCTATTTTTATTTTTTAAGGAATTAGAAACATGAAAGTCGAAGCAATTAGGATCTAAAGTGTCACACCCCCTCCCGGATTATTCCCCATAATCCGAGAGAATATGTGAAGATAGCAACCTTGACTCCTCTGTAAGGTTCACTATCTACCACTAACACTAAAGACGACCCAGACGAGGTTCTTGCGTAGGCAAAGCATCCCGAACTCGCTCGCTACCTGCAAAATAGGAAAAAAAAAAAAAAAAAAAAGGAAGGGAAGCCAGAAGAGTTATTAGTTAAGCTGCACTCTGCGTCAGCTGTCAAACCTTGCATTTAAGGAGCAAGGTTGCGTCCAACTGAGCTGCCAGAAAGACGAAACAGTTACCTTGCGATTTAGAGTCTCAAGCCTTGCGTTCAAGGAGCTCGAGAAAACAAAGTTTGAAGGAAAAAGAGGAAATTTCTTAAGCGTCTTTGTGAGTGACACTTTTCTTTCTTTGAAAACGAAATTTATTGAAAATGTTTAGTTCGGTGTTCTTATGAGATATGGCTTTAAGATGAACTGTTTTCTTGAAAAGTATGATGTTTGATTGTATTGTTCACAAGGCATGTTTTATTTGATTTCTATAAGATGTTGAAAGGCATGTTGCGAGATGTTGTTTATCGAGAAATATTTTGTTTTCCATGAAAGGTTTCATATGAACTATTTATGTAAAATGTTGGTTTCTAAAATGTTTTAGAGGAAGCTCAATGCTAACAAGGCATGTGAGTTTCCCCGGGACCCAGTATTGATGGACTCGGAAAAGGTACTTGGGCAACCCGCTTATAAAATGTTTTAGAGGAGGCTCAATGCTGAGGGACGTTGAGAAGGCATGTGAGTTTCCCCAGGACCCAGTACTGAAGGATGGAAAAGGTACTTGGGCAACCCACCATATTCCTATGTGCATATAGAGGTTGATATTGCTGGTGCGTTAAGTTCTGCTTCGCATCAAGCCAAGGATGGTATTCGACGTTAGGTGTGTTGAGTCTTGCTCCAACCCAACTAAGGTTGTTTTCAACGCTGAGAGCATTGAGTTTTGCTCCACCTCAACTAAGGTAAAAATGATTGAGAAACTAAAAAGGTTTTCTGTATAATTTTTCTAAAATGATCTTCTACGATTTTGAACGAATTTATGTGATTTGATCAAGTTGTTGGAAAGTATGATTTTACAAAAATGATGAATTGGATCTATGTTTTACGTATATTGTGTTATAATGATTGTAACATGCCTGTTTTCGAACAAAAGATACTTTTATAAAACTAGTCACTCATGGGGCTTTAGCTCACGCTTTCCCATTTTTTTTTCTATTTTCCAGGTAGCGAGCGAGTTCGGGATGCTTTGCCTACGCAAGAACCTCATCTGGGTCGTCTTTAATGTTAGTGGTTAGACAGTGAACCTTACAGAGGAGTCAAGGTTGTTGTCTTCACATCTTCTTTCGGATTATGGCGAATAATCCGTGAAGGGGTGTGACATAAAGCATTCTAACTACATCAATTTTGAAGATTAAACATATTTGTTCTAAAATCGAAAAATAGAGGCATTGATATTTACTTGTTGTAACTCAAAATTGAATCAAATTCCTTCAAATTTTTTATCTCGAACACTTCGTGAACCACAACAAGAAATTGTGAGTCTTTCGAAATTAGTTAGGCATAATGGAAAATGAGAGTGATATGAATAGATTAAAATATGGAGCAATCTAATTTATTTTGAAGAAATTGTGAGTCTTTCAAAATCACTATCTTAGTACAAATGAGAATTGTCTAGAAAATAAATCACAGTGTTGAAAGAATAATGTCAAGCTGCTGATTGCAACGTCTTGCTTCCAGAGGCTTTTGATGATTGCTGTTCGAAGTATTTGCACAGGTGGAGGAGATGAATTCTCACTTTCAGTGAGGTAAAATTGAGCTTTCACTCAAAATTCCTCAACGAAAATCTCAAGGTTGAAGATGGAAATGCAAGTGAGGGAGATGGAGTAAAGCTTTCGCTAGATTGTTTCTCTCTCTTCATGTTGAGTTATTGTGATCTATTTATAGGCATCCAAAAAGGTGATCCTCGTGATTGTCTGACACCTTTGCATTTAATTCCATGTCCTGCTATGGAGACTTCATCACATCTTAGGTTCATTGGCTCTACCATGATTTAGTCAAATCAGTCATCCACTTGTATGTTGACACAATAGTCACCACTCATGCGTCTATCTGTTCTTTTTCTCGTCAACGTCGAGTTTTTCGACACGCTGATCAATTATATGGCCTGGTCTCACTAGTTTTAACAACATCTTCGCTTGTCCTTAGTTGCTTTTGTTTCTTTTTATTGGATTCCTACGTTCAAAAAGATACAAATCTCATAATTTTTAGGATAAAAGCTTTTGTAAACATTATGAATGTAGAGTTACTCATTTTACACTATTTTCTTCTCAAGCCCACATGCTTTCTTCCAAATTAACATAATTATCAAATAAAGGGTACAATAACTTTTATTTATACAAGTGATAACTTGTCTAGCAAGTGAGCAAATCTATCTTAAGGTATGTGTATAGCTAATGTCTTTTTTTTGTTTGTTTGTGTTTGTTTTTTTGTTACAATTGCGGTGTGTTTATTGTTTTTTTAAATCTATGTTGTATTGTTATTTTCCGTGAAATGTTTATTGTGAAAAAAGAGGTTTATTCACGAATTACTAACTTTTGTTACTTTTGTTGAGTAAAAAATCTATATGGCTATGCCTCACAAATTTTTTATCAATTATAAATACCATATTAATCTATTAAATTAATTACTAAAAAAAACTTGCAATATAAACTAAAAAGTTGAAATGCAACAAAGTTTTGTTAAATAAATTTTCTTTCATTACAATATGAAATCAAGTTAATAAACTAATTATATTTTGATTGAGCTTGAAAAGTTATTAGATAACAAAACTTAGTTGGATGTTTTTTTTTATTTTTTTATTTTTTGGATATTTTAAAAATAAGAACATTAAAAAATTTAATGATAGACAAAAACATCTTTTTAGAAACACAAATCCTTCAATATAATATCAAAATAAAAATAAAATAACCTATGTTTTTCTTTTAATTGAAACATTTAAAACTATAAAATGTAACATAATTTTCCTAAAGAAAGTGGGAGGAAATAATTAATTCAATTTAAATACATCTATAAAGGTTAAGGGAATGAAATATGAAAACTATACTTCCTCATAAACTATTCTAAAATTACAAATTTTCTAATTATATTTACTTATAGAAAATAAAAACTTGAAACTTCAAAAGTTCTACAATTTTTTTCATTAACTACAATTCGAAATATGTAGATTCCATTTATTTTCACAACAATTTGAAAGTTCTATTGTAATAAACTAAAAAAGGAGGTTTAAGCATATGTTAATAATACTTAAGACTCTTTGATGATAGAGTGAATGATAACATATTGACAAATGGAAAATACATAAACTAATTTAGATATCATTTCTATCATTATAAAAAAAATGCATATCTATATATTTATATAAAAGTAAAACTAATAGAAACATTTGCACATTTTAGAATTTTAACGTATTTTTTATTAATATTAATTAATTGTATTGTTGTTATATTTTTACAAGTACATTTGTTTATTGGTTTATTATTGGTTTATTATTTTTTATTCTAATCTTTAGTTTGTTTTTGTAAATTTTAATTTTTATCCTTATTCTTTGATTATCACACTTTATAGATTTTAATTTATCTAAATTATTTATGACGGAGTTAGGAACATAAATGCGGAAGCAATTAGGATCTAGAATACTCTAACTACATCAATTTTAAAGATTAAACATGCTTGTTCTTAAAACTGAAAAACAGAAGCTTTGTTACTTGTTGTAACTCAAAATTGAATCAAATTCTTCCAAGATTTTGATCACGAACACTTCGTGGACGACCACAAGAGTCTTTCTCGTTATTCTCTGGCCTTAAAACAGATTGTGAGATCCAAATTCTGATAAATTTGAAGCAAATTTGTGAAGAAAAATTCATTAACAAAATTAACCCTTCTTCAATATTTCTTTCTTTCTTATAAACAAGAGTTCATGCGAAACCCTTTTGCAAGCAAATTGATACCCAAGAAGGTGATTAACAAGGTGGATTAAGTAGTGTTTCATGGGGGATTAAGGAGGAAGGAGAAGATACCACCTCCCCTCTACTATGGTGGGAAATTCCAAATTCAAATTAAAAATGAATTTCGATAAATCATTAAAATATTGAATTTTAAATTCATTTCATAAATGAATTTTGATATTTCCTTTTTCCATTAAAATTTTAATAATATTAATTTAATATAAATTATCTTTAATAATAATTAATTATATTAAATTAATATTAAAATATTAAATTAATATTTTTTCCACTTAACCTGACAATTTTCAATTTAATGAATCTCCAATTAATATTTAAATCATATTTAAATATTTCTAACTCCCCAACCAAGTCTAATTCATAAGTAAAATGAACAACCGCAAAATTTACTCCTTAGACAAATTTGAACATTTTCAAATTCTTTTATCACATTGTTCTAAAGTTTAATCCATGAGCTAACAAGAGGACCTAATTGACCTACAGATCATGAGCTCCAATGATCTGAAATTAACCGGCTAAACTCTTTGACCTAGTTAATTAACATTCGTTAACTACCAGGACACTCCACTATAGCCCAGTAGCTGCACTCCTCACTATAGATATATTTATGTCCACTTGATATAACCATGATTACTAAGTCGATCCTTCACAAGTTGTTGGTAATTACATCTAGGTCAAAATTACTATTTTACCCCTGTAATTACATCTTGTTCCATATGTCCCACTAATGCTCTAATGAACAATTGGTTTGTGGTCTAACCATCAAACTGAGTCCCTCTCAGGCCAATGAGAGGGTGGGGCCCCTTCTCCAAGACTCTGAGTCAGCACTTAAAGGAACAACTTCTCTACTCACCTAGAATTAGGTAGGCATGAATTCCATCTATCAAGACTATGTCCTCAGCTATCTACCTGGTCTTATCCCTAAAATGGTAGGCTTATTGAGCCGTCAAACTCAGACCACTCTCATCCATATAGATTTATAGTATAATCCCAAATAAACAGGAGTTTATAGTTAGCTAAGGATTAAAATTGAGTTACCTAGGTCATCATGTTGAAATAATCAGTCTTAACAATAAATAGTGTTATAAAGTAAAAGTGATTATTTCATAGTTCGGTCTTATGTAAACTCATTACATAGGATGCCCCCACTCTCATATCTCTACATAAGCGATATAGGATCATATCGTTTGTATCAAATACAAAACGGTCGCATCCATAGTGTCCCGAAGATAAGGTACCCAGCCTTATCCTTATACTATAAACCATTTTGGCTATTACCTAAACTTGATCCACTTTTATGTCTACACATAAAGTCTACCCATAAAGTCTAAGGTTGCTTGCACAAATAGCATCTAGGCCCAAAATAATGAAAAATATAGCACAAGGAAATAAATATTAGGGATATAGCACAAAATTAACGTCAGATATCACTAATAGCAGCTATTAGTGATAGTCATATTGGTAAATGACTGAAAAGCCCATGTTCAACTCACCATTTCACGTTTCTTTCTTCCAATTTTCTCAAATTGAAAGCTATAACTAATAGCAACTATCAATGATAGCTATCAATGGCTATCATTGATAGCTGCTGTCATTGATAACTTTCAATTTGAGAAATATTAATACAACCTTGAAATAGTAACACTTGAAATATTAATTTCCAATTTTCTATCATTTATTAATGGCTATTATTGATACACTTTCATCAATTGCAATCAAGCTTGAAATATTAACACTTTAAGTCCATAAGTGGTTATCAATGGTAGACTTTTATAAGTAGTTATCAACTTGTAAGGAAACTATCAACTTTCAAATATTAACATTTAAAGCTAAATGTGATAGAAGTCTATTATTGAGAGGTTTATAAGTGACCATCACTAATGTATACCTAAATCATATTATTGTTAGCTCCTACTAATGGCTTCACGGATAGCTTTTAGCAGTGGCTATCAATTATAGATTTTCATCAAATGGAATCGACTTTTATATCTGATGCGCACTTTGAGTGTTAACCGCAAGTGTATGGGTCAAGTTATAATATAAGACGGTGAAGTCCGAATATTGTTCCACTAGAGATCCAATTGTGAAGGTTTAAGTTACTTAGCTATTCTAGAGTTGAATCAATTTTATTTCAGGATTGGAACTAATATTGTGAGTTAAGGAAAATATAAACCAAATAAGGAAAGTAATAAAGTGAGAACCACAAGAGTCAAAGAGAGTTCTAGGGTAATGAATCATTGTTTATTTCATCATGCAATATTATAGATTTCATGGATTTTATTGTAATTCATATGCCTAAGTCTAGAAACTTAATTCCAAGTTATTTTCTCTAAAAAACAACCATTTCTCATGAACTCGATTGATTACTAATCTCTTGGAACCAATACAAACTACATGGCATTAAAAATAGTCTTTAGCAACTTTTATTGTCAACCTAACTACTCTCGTGATAGATTAACAACAATTCATCATTATGGATCAAGTTAAACATACAGTCTCTCAATCATACATCTAACCTAACATGTGAAGATGGCCAATCCACACGAATTAAACACAATAACAATGAAAAGCTTAATCATTCCAACAAAACCATGAAAGTCTACAATATCAATATAAATTCATAAACAAATCATCAAGACCCTAAAACTAAAGAGTTTAGCTACTCATAGCTTGAAACAACATGTTTAAACAAAATAAATAAGAAAGAGTGTAAAAAAAGGGGAACTCTACTGAAAAGAGGCTCTTGATTGAGGTAACACCGTCACGATCTCCTTAGCTCTCACGTCGGAATTTGAATGGCACCACGACTATCTCGAACTCTTTTCCTTTTCCTTGCAACTAATTCACTCTTTGAACTCTTTTATGAACTCTCACTCAATTCTTTCCTTCTTGTGACTCTTTTGGTCTGTAATTTCGTACTTTGAATGATTATTAGGGCTGCTGAAAACCCCTAAATTTATAGAGTGGCCGCCCAAAAAATCTTTCCAAAAATAAATATTTTTCAAAAAAGGAAACTGGCGCCGCGATGCTGGTCTATAGCGCCGCGGCGCTACAATTTAAGGAACGAGAGTGCCACGGCACTGGTCCATAACGCCGCGGCACCGTGACTATGTTCCGCATCTTTGCTCTCAGGTTTTAACGTTGCAACGGTGTCCCAATTGTGGCAACTTTGAGTTTTTCTTCTTGTTTTCACCATATTCTTTCTCAATTTTGATCTTTTAGTATTTTCTTCTAATTTTCCTCATTTTAACCTGAAAACCACTAGCAAACAAGTGAAATCTAATATAAACTCCCTTAATTTGAGAGGATAGAAAACACTTTTCAAGTGCTTATAAATATCATTGATATCATTGATATATGGACATCACCTAAGTTCTATCATTGATATCACTTATATCAAGGTTATCCATGATAGCTTCTATCACTGATAACATGCTATTAGAGATAACTTTTGTCATTCATTTTTACCATCAAATAACATGTTATCGTTGATAGCTTGTATCACTGATAACATGCTATAAGTGATAACTTCTAGGCATGTCAATTACACTTTAGTTCAAGATTTAATTTTATCAATTAATTCCACTAAGTTGGCTACCAATGATAGACTTCTATAAGTGGCTATTAACTGTGGAAGAAACTCATCAAAGATTAAGCTATCAATGATAGAAAATATTTGTGGTTATTTATGATAGACTTTTATTAGTTCCTATCAATTTTGAAATATTAACACTCAAAGTTATCAATGGCTATTATTGAGAAATTTTTATCATGATTATCAATAATAGACTTCTATCACTGATATATACCTAAGTTCGATATCACCTATATATAAATATGACTGATATCTATCTAAATTCTATCACTAATATCACTAATAATTGATATTACCGATACACAGATATTTTGTGAATTCTTTTCTAACATTTAAAAACATGAGTGATAGCCAATGAATTCTTCAATCAATAATAGAATTTTTTGAGTGAGTAAGTTATAGGTATATTAGTAGCTATCACTGATAGATTTATATTATTATGAGGAGATTTGGGAGATGGAATAAAAATAGGAAAAACAAAAGAAGAGAAAAGAAAGGGAAAAAGAAAATATGAGAAGATTGGGGAGATGCAAGAAAAATTGGAACAAAAGAAAAGGAAAAAAAGACAAAGA
>QLSR01000296.1:1522-25499 GCA_031780015.1 Citrullus colocynthis
AATAATAATAATAATAATAATAATAATAATAACACACAATTTCAAGGTAGATCTGCAGGTTTTTTTTTTTTTTTTTTTTTTTTTTTGCCCTTTTTCCATTTAATATATTTAATGGGTTTTTTTTTTCCTTAAATTTAAAAGGAAAAAAAGTAGCAAGTAAGAAATAAATATTGGAAAATTGGGAGTTGGAAAGTGGTGAAAAATCTTTAAAGGCATACACCTAACCCTTGTTTCCAAATACGAAGAGGTGTAAATGTAATGGGTGTCTGAACTCTGAAAAATGGATCAGATCAGACCAACATATCAAACACAAGGACATTGCCACTTCATTTCCACTCCCCTATGCATTTATTTTCTCTCTCTCATTTTGAAATATATACATATATCGATTTAGTTTTCAAGTCTTGAGTTTAATTTTCATCCCCGTTTTAGATTTTAAAGTCGTATGCTTTTATTTTTGAAGTTTGAATTTTGTTTCAATGTAGTCTCTATGTTTTAAAGTTTATACTTTTAATTTCGATTTTTCACTAAATATTCATTTCCAGTCTTACGTTTCAATGTCTACTAATTAATTTTTAGAAATTAAAAGAATTATAATTAATTAAGTTTCACTATTTTTTCCATCACTCTTAAAATTAAAGGCAAATTGCACAAATTGCCTCTGAAGTATACTGGTAGTTGCAATTATACCCTCAAACTTTCAATTGTAAAAATTAGACATCTACACTTCTATAAGTGTTAAAATTATACCTTTAAGGTTACAATAATGGTAGAAATTAGACTCACAAATGATAAAATTTGAACTTTTAAACTTATACAAATGATACAATTTATGCAATTATGTAAGTTTGAAGGTTTAGTTCGACCCAATTTTAACATTTATATAATCTTGAGGGTTCAATTTTTAAAATTGAAAGTTTAAGGGTATAATTGCAACTACCACCATACTTTAGGGGTGGTTTTTACAATTTACCGTAAAATTAATTTTAAAATTTTACTTCATAATTATTTTAAATCATTAATGTCAAATATTGAAAGAGAGTATAAATTTAAGATTAAAAGTATAGATCTCAAAATTCATAAACGAAATTGAAACAAAACTAAAAAAATTGAGGACTAAAAATACATTATTTTGAAACTAGAGATTAAATTTAAATTAAATTTAATACTTAAAACTAAAAAATTTAATATTTTTAAAATGAGAGATCAAATAAAATTAAGCTCAAAACTTAAGACAAAAAAGTATTTTTCTATTTTAGTTTTTACTGTCCTCCACCAGATACTTTCTATTTTAGTTTTTACTGTCCTCCACCAGAAAACATTTACCATTTCTAATTAGTTCTAGAAGCTTAAAGCATATTTTAACAAATGCGTTTTAAGTTCTAAAATTTGATTGGAGGATGACCTTAGTTTTTCTTGTGAAAGTTATTTTTGAAATCTGAGTAAATTTGACAAATAAGTGGGGTTAATAATTAAGGTTAAAGAGGTTTAAGATGCTTCTAGAATATGGAATTACTGTTTTACCTCTTTTGAAAAAGCTCCAATTTTACTTCCTCCATTTTCTCACACGTATGCATGCTGAGATTCCCATACACCATTGGAGATCGTGACTACCAATGGGACGACCACCAAGAATTCCCACCAATATATTTCATTTTACCATAATTGAATATGAATATAAGGGATCGTTTGTTTCGCATACATCCTAAGTTCGTATGGAGCAGATATCTAGATCACCGTGAACATGAATTTTTCATATTCTTGAGTTGAGAGTATCCTCATTTTACATTTTTTGTCTTTTTTTTCCTTTACATATATATATATTAATCATTTGCATTATATAATTAAAATAGATATTGTCAACTATATATATCATTTTTTTTGTTATATCGTAATTCTTATTATTTTTTAGCAAGATATTCAAATTTAAATTTAAATTAATATTTATTTTATAAAAAATCTTAAATTGTGATATATTATTTTGTTGAGAAAAAAAAAACATATAAAAATAATACAAATTGTATTGATTTAAAAAGAAATTCAAATTGATAAAAACAAATACATTGTATAAGTTCAAATTATTTCAAATTAATTATAGATTAATATATAGTTGTAAGGGCATTCCTGAAACATTGTATAAATTTAAGATATTCCTAAGAAACAAACACAATTTTTAAAATATTCCAAAATATCTGGAAAAATATTTCTAGAAAACAAATATAGTAATCTAAAGATGCTAAACATTCAATAATTGTAGGCATTTAAAATTTCAATTATCTATATCCTCAAAAACAACTTCAATTAGGGTAAGATTAGATCAAGTTCATCTATACTCTTGAAAAATAATAATTAAAACATTCAATATGCATAGTTAGAGTCATTTGGAGTTAGCATCGTTATTATTTAAGTGCTTTTGAATTTGTGTTTTGATAGGTAGTAGTTAGATTTTGGCCTTGCAGCTACCAGAAGGAACCAAAAAAAAAAAAAAAAATCATAATTTTATAATTTATTGTAGAATCGGTATGGGTCATAATTTTATAATTTATTGTAGAATCGGTATGGCAACCCTGGAGGGGTGAATAAGATTTATTAAGACTAATTAAACTTTTCACTAAGTGTGGGTCCAATTAAAGAAATTGACAAACTTTTTGCAAATAAGTAATTTCAACAATAGTTTTACGCAAATAAAATCATAAACAAGAAATTAACAATCATACTTTAAAACACTCTATTTGATTCTTATAAAATGATTGGTAATGAATATAGAAATTTAAGAACAACCAACCAAAATAAACAAATATGAGCAGTCGATTTCAAGAATTAAAAATTGCAATTAATTTCATGCAATAAAATAAAATAACAAAAATTAATTGCAAAAATAAATTAGGAGAGGGATAGAGAAAATGACACTGTTAATTTTATAGTGGTTCGGCACAACTGGCTTACGTCCACTTCTCAAGCTCCTCTTGGGTACTTCACTAGAAGTCTTTGACTCTTTGCACGACTTAGAGTCGAACTGCTACAACATTCTTTTTCCAAGCGCAAGAAAAAACCCGATCATTTTCACCATTAAGATCAAACCATTACAACAACTCTTTTTTCGGGATCAAGAGCCAACCAATACAAAAGTTTGGAAAAACAAATAGCACACTTGACAAACTCTCTAAATAGAATGGATTTACAAGTTTAAGCCCTTCACAAATAAATCCTCACAATACAAAATATCTCTGTCAAGAACAAGATGAAAAGAAAAAAAATTAAAACTTGGAGAGAGCAAAAATGGTAGCTTGGTGAATTATGGAGGATTGAAAATAATAAAAGTTGTAAAATTTCGGAGAAAATGAAGTGTTTAAAAAGAGATGAAAAAATTTCGGAGAAAATGAAGTGTTTAAAAAGAGATGAAAGTGGGTGAAAACCAAATTAATTTGGGCCATTAGATCTTTGTAAAAGAAAATTGAATGGTGGAGATTTAAACTTAATTAGCTATTAGACACAAACATATATAATATTAAATTCATTCTTTTTAAAATCAACTACTAGCCGTTAGACACAAACACATATAATAATATTAAATTCATTTTTTTAAAATTCATTTTCTTTTTAAAATCATTTTTTTAAACATCAATCCAAAAATTAAAAAACCCAACCAATTGTCACTTCTCCATTGCTCCAAGTGGCACCTTTCAATTGGTCCACTTTGATTAAAAAAATCTGCCACGTCATCAACTAAATTTTTCCATGAAGCTTGTTCCGGCCATATATTCTTCGTTTGAACTCCGATTTGAGTGATTCAAAATGCGTTAGAACTGCTGTTCCAGACTCCACACAGTAGAAACACTCAAATGGTTAATAAATAAAAGCAAGTTTGTTATCATCAAAACTCAAATGGTTAATAAATAAAAACAAGTTTGTTATCATCAAAATATTAATTAATCAATTTATTAAAATTAATTAATTTGAGATTAAGGGGGAAAATATCAACATTTATATCATAGTTAATTTTAAAAAAAAAACAAACAATCTTGTTATTATTAAATATGTTTACAATAATTTTGATATTGTGTTATATTTTATCAAATGATTAAACATATACTTCATTTATAATTTTTACATAGAATATTAAACCTTTTCTTTCTTTATTGAAACTCAAACTTTTAATTTTAATATTTATGTTAATATTTATTGTCGGAAAAAATAGATTTTAATTCTATTTTTTTATTTCTTTTGATTTGAAAAAGTAAGAAATAATTTTTTAATACTAGTCCTAAATTACACGTAGCATATATCCGCGAGGTGGATAAAAATA
Source organism: Citrullus colocynthis (assembly GCA_031780015.1). Classification (NCBI taxonomy): domain Eukaryota; kingdom Viridiplantae; phylum Streptophyta; class Magnoliopsida; order Cucurbitales; family Cucurbitaceae; genus Citrullus; species Citrullus colocynthis. Next base: position 5,829 of record QLSR01000296.1, read on the forward strand.
AAAGGTTTCCTATTTCATTAATGATTGAATTAACCATGAGATTTTGAGAAATAAGGAAGATGAAGTCGGTTTGCTTTTAAAGTTAAGATTGAAATTAAATTTTGGAAGAATATTAAATCAATTTTACATAATATCTTCTTAATTATATCAACGTCTCTATCCATATCTCTCTATTCCTTAATTTTCTCAAAAGTTCTTCCATTATATTTCTATTATTCGATATATAAAATGATATATTGTAAAAATTGTGATGTCGTACACTAAAAATATACCTTAGTTTATTTTTTGAAAATATAAATATATATCGAGTATATTATTTCGTATATGAGATATAGTGTTGTATAAGATGACATATTGTTAAAATTGTCATGTTCATGCACTTAAAAAATATGTTGTAGTATATTTTTTTAGAAAAAATATATATCGTTGTATATTGAAATATGTGAATGTGATTTATATGCATGTATATATATGAGGCTTATTTCAAATATATACGATGTTTATATTAAATGTAATTAGAACACCTAAAGATTTTAGGTAACATAATATACACACTAAGAGATATATTCTCATATATTATACGTACTTCGTCATATATACACATGTATAGTTAGTTATTTTGCAAATATATACATGTATTATATAATCATAATACCAACACATTATAAACACTACAAGAATTTGTCTCTGCCGACACTTTTTTTGTGGTGTGGTATTAGTGAAAATCATTAAAGTTGGTTTTGGCCGACAATGAATTTAGTTCTCTCCACGTAAGGAGTGTGGGCATAAACTTTTAATTTCTGCACACACAAGGAATGTGGCCAAAAAGATTTTAATCTCACTTATTTTTTCCCCCACACACATTTTTACCCATAAAAACATTTTCCCTCATTTTTTTTACTTTCACTTCTCTCACTCTCCCTCTTTTTTCTTTTTCTTTTTCTTTTTACATAAAACAAAAAAAAAACATCTTCACCCACATTCTTTCATCCACCCGACCCTCCCCACACAAAAATCTCTTTCCACCCATCTTCTTTCACCTGCCGTGACGAACGACGACCGCTGCTGCTGTTGCCCGATGCTGCCTGCTGCTGCCACCCGACGTTGCCGCTTCTTCTGCCAACACCCGCCTGTTGCTTCTGCGGACGCTATTTCTGCTTGTGCCTGACGTTCTGCTCGTGGAAGACAACGTTGTTCGTGCTCGTGGTTGCCGTCATCTCAATAAACGTGGGTGAGTTGTTTATTGACTATTCGTTTGAATCTAGAGTTGTCTTCCATAGTGATATAGACTCATTAATTGAGTATTTTTTTTTTTTTTTTTGGATCTAGAATTGTCCTCTACAAATGAATATTTGAATGAAATTAGTTGTCGTTTTGGAACACATAGTTTAAATTAGTGGACTTTGCATTGTGAGATTTGCCAAATATTATAACTACCATGTGAAAATTTGAATGAAATTGTAATGAGAATGACGAAATTGCAATGAGAATGATTAACGTTGATCTTTTAGGTTGATTTTGAGTTTGGAAGTCACACTTAAATATGTTCAAGTTGTTTTGAAAGTCATTAGTGTCATTTAGACACTTTTTAGATACATTTTTGTTGCTTTTGAAACTCAAAAGAAAACTTAGACACTCTTGATGGGTTGAATTTAGGTTTGTTTATTTAGACACTTGAAGCCATTATGTGTTTGATGAAATGTCTGTTATAAGTATATCTTTTGTTTATTTTGTTATGTGTACTTATCAGTGAGATTGCTTCTCATGAATTGTTTTCTTGATTTGCTTTGCTTTTATGGAACTTAATGGGTGAACTCACTGAAACGTACGCAAAGATGGCGGAGCAAAATGAGAAATTAATGAGTCAACTTGCCAAATGGGAAGATAGATGGACCGACGTTCAAAAATTGTTGGGGCAAGGACATGGAGTCGATGGACCTTCAACTTCTTTGGTATTTTTTTTTTAAAATTAAAGTTCAAAATTATGGTTGTGGCTATCCTGTAGTAGCCAATTCATGTATTTAGTACCTTTATTATATGTTTAAGTTATAATGTGTTGTGGCTATCTTGCAGTTATAGTAGTCAATTCATGCATGTTTGTACCTTTGTTACATGTTTAAGTTATAATGTTTTGTAGCTATCCTGCAGTTACGGTAGTCAATTCATGCATTTCTGGAGTTGTTTTTGGAGTTTAGACACTTTTTAGCCACTTTTTGGTTGGTTTTGAGTGAAGAGGTCATAGTGTGCGTACCTTTATTATATGTTTAAGTTATAATGTGTTGTGGCTATCCTGCAGTTACAGTAGTCAATTCATGCATGTTTGTACCTTTGTTACATGTTTAAGTTATAATGTTTTATGGCTATCCTGCAGTTACGGTAGTCAATTCATGCATTTCTGGAGTTGTTTTTGGAGTTTAGACACTTTTTAGCCACTTTTTGGTTGGTTTTAAGTGAAGAGGTCATAGTATGCATTTTGGACTTGTTTTTGTAGTCAAAGTGCCATTTAGACACTTTTTAGCCACTCTTTGGTTGGTTTTGAGTTTAGAGGTCATAGTTGTGCATTTTGGACTTGTTTTTGGAGTTTAAGACACCTTTTAGCCACTTTTTGGTTGGGTTTGAGTTAAAAGGTCAAAGTGTGCATTTTAGACTTGTTTTTGTAGTCAAAGTGCCATTTAGACACTTTTTAGCGACTCTTTGGTTGGTTTTGAGTTTAGAGGTCATAGTTGTGCATTTTGGACTTGTTTTTGGAGTTTAAGACACCTTTTACCCACTTTTTGGTTGGTTTTGAGTTAAGAGGTTATATTGTGCATTTTGGACTCGTTTTTGTAGTCAAAGTGCCATTTAGACATTTTTTAGCCGCTCTTTGGTTGGTTTTGAGTTAGAAGGTCATAGTCGTGCATTTTGGACTTGTTTTTTGAGTTAAAGTGTCATTTAGACACTTTTTAGCCACTTTTTAAGTTGTTTTGAGGGTGAAATTGTCACTTAGACACTTTTTAGGTTGGTTTTGAGTTTGAGGTACTTTTTAGTTGGTCTTGAATATCATTTTGAAAGTTATGCAAATTTGCTTTATTAGTTTTGATCATGTTGTGCTTATTGGAGTTCAATATTATGCTTTTCAGGTCTATATATTTTGAAGAAGGCCAGAAATGTTAATTTTTTTGTGAAGACCCAACTATTGAAGGGAAACAATTTTTTGTGAAAACCAACCAACTAACGGAACCATTTTTTGTGTATTTAATATTATTTTGTTAATTTTGTATAGCAAAACGAAAGCTAATATAGCTTAGGAAACAAACACTAAGATAGTTTTCCAGATTTTATATGGTCAAGGAATTGGGGGTTGTAATGATGTTAAGCATATTTTGTAACAGAAAATTGGCTAAACTTATTGTTACGATATTAAATATATTTTGTTACAGGAAATTGAGATTATTTTTATTTTAAATATTGCTCTCCAAGCATATAATAATATAATAATAAATGCGTTAGTAATTAAAAAGTTATGGCGACGTTTCATGCGTGGTAAGAAATCGAGTTATGTCGATGAAAAGTAAAACGTCGAGAGAAATTGATTTCTGGTCACGCATAAAACGTGGAAAGAAATGTTATTTTTGCCCATGAATGTTAATGCGTGGACAGAAATCAATTTCCGCCTACGGATAAAACGTGGGTAGAAATTCAATTTCTGCCTACGAATGTTGATGCGTGACTAGAAACCAACTTTTGCCGACGTTTGTAATGTGGGCAGAAAGACTATTTCTACCTACGCGTTTCATTGCGTGGGCATTTCTGCCGACGAAATGTCAAGAAATGTGGGCAGAAGATCTCCCCACGGCCTTCTGTCGACGTTGTCTGCCCAGGCAAAAAAACGTCGACAGAAGTTTTACCCACTCATTTTTGAAGATCTACCGACGTTCTTGTGCGTGGACAAAGACCAAAACTCTACTAGTGAAATTAGAGCATAACACAAAATAGATGCGTGATGTTCTCGTATTATTTGAAATAAATTTATACATATTTTAAATAGAAAACAAAATATCGAAATAAACTCTATATATATACTATTTATTGCATTCTCATAGTATATAAACCCTGAGGAGATCTATCTTCGAAAGCATGCTCTCATGCTCATGCTGATAGAGATATGTTTCAAATGTATGTATCTTGTGTATTATTGAACATGTTATACGATGGATATATAGAACATAACATATTAAAGTATTCAAATATGTAGTCCACAACATATACAAATTGACATACATTGTGTGTAAAGCAATAAAACAGTGACTACAAAATGAATAGTACACATGGGATGAATGCTTAAAGACTTATAACAGAAATAAATTCGTATACTTCGTTTCATGTACTAATACAAGAATACAATCCACAACATATACAAACCCTCTTTTTCCTATTTTTACACTCAAATTATAAATTGTTATTACAACAACAATAAAAATGCAGAAAAAAGGGTTTGATTTACAAAAAAAAAAAAAAAAAAAAAAAAAAAAAAAAGAAAAAAATTTTTTTTTGTAAAAGAAAAAAAAAAAAAAAAAAAAAAAAAAAAAAATGCAAAAATTGTTATACTTGCTTCTACGACACGGTGACTGTATCGGGAAACAATGGTACAGTTGTTCAAGGTTGGAAGGAAAGGATATTTTCCTATTTTGGAATGCAAACCATTTAGAGAAGAATACAACGGCTATAATTTTTGTGACTCTTCAGTTCTTTTTCCTTATTTTGAAATCTGAATGAATATGAATTAAATTGTAATTGCTACCAGAACTTTTGTATAGTCAATGCTAATTCAGAAAATAAAATCTCTAAATAATTAATACTTGGAATTTTTTTAATATTTTAATTATAAATATATTAAAATTAAATATGAAAAAGAATGTACGAAAATGTTATAATCACCCCACATTTATGCAAAAATCTAGTTATAAAATATAATTCAAGCTTAGGACATTTATGAAATAATGTTTATGGGGTTGGGGAAGGAAAAACTCCCTCTCTGTAGAAACCAACCTCATCTTCTCCCATTCTATCCGGTGAAAACCCTATAGAATGTGGATACAATCGGGAACGGCGGTAGGTTTGATATGTGCCTAAATAAGAAATTTGTGTATATTTGGATATTAAGTAGATATATGTTTCAATTACAATTCAGAATATGAAAATATATTCCTGGGATATATTGTTGTAAAATGGGCAATATACAGTTTTTAGAAGAAGAAGAAGAAAAAAAATCCAACATATATGAGCAATATATATAGCCAATATCGAAATATTCCAATAATATAATGGTGATAAATGAAAACATAAAAGTAAACTATGAATCACATGAATGAAAGAAAATTATAGAAATGGATTGGCTGTTACTTAATGCAAGAAATAGAAAGATTAAATCGTGTTAAATTAACTTAAAAAATAAATGTTTTTTAAAATTTTATTTTCATTTTAACACTTTTGGTAAAATTGGTTTAAAATAAAAATGCTATTGATTTTCAAACTTCATTTAAATGGTTGCCAAATACTTATATTTATTTCAAAATGAAATTAAACACTTGAAAAAGTAAGAACCGATAAAAAAATGGAATGTTGGTGCAATTTCTTATGGCCAACGGTTGAAAATAAAATATTTGATTCTTAATTTTTAGGAATCTTACCAAAAACGTATGAAGTAAAGAATTTGGGTATTCAATCCCAATAAATGAAAATCTATATTGAGTTTTTAAATCATCAAATGAAAATATTAGTGGAAGTTTCATTCCATTTTAGTCGATGGTCCAATTTTAGTCCTTCTACTTTCAATAAATCTTAAATTTTTTCTCTAATATTAATTTATTGTTGATTTTTTTAAAAACTTTTTGTTATCTAGAACTTCTTTTAGTATAAATTTTGAAAATTTATTTACATTTTGTATTTTCTTCCATGAAAATTATTGTTATTATTATTTAATTTCGATAACAATTAACTTTGAGGATTTATATTTAGATTTATTGAATATGCAGTGGACTAAAATTGAACAATTAAAACTATAAAGATTAAAATCAAACAAATTTTCAAAATATGGAGACCAAAATGATATTTTTCACCCTGTTTCTTCTGTCTGCAACAAGGCTGTCGTTATAAACTCCAATTTCTCGTATTAATAGTTAGAATAGTTTTGAGTCAATTTGAATATGGTTATTTATGTACTTTGTGTAAGAAAGAATTAATTAAAAGCAATCATGCATTTGTTTTCTAATAAAACTCGTTAACATTTTCATAAGGTTTGAAGAGCATGACATGGAAAAAAGCGAAATTTTAGTCAACTAAGTTCACCAATGAATATATTTGGCCTACTTCACATAATCGAGCAAGTCATTTCCATCCATCCAATCATCATCTTACACGTGTTTTGTTTGGTTACATGTTTCTTTTATTTGTAAATATTGTTGTTGCAAGATTAGTTAAAACGGAGCACAAAGCATTGCACTAAAAATAAGAAGAAAAAAATGAATATACAAAAACAAATATAACGTTTTATCAGAAGGAGTGAGTAAATATGATTACCATGGAGCAGAAACTTCTTCCTGGAATTTGGACTTGTAAACTTCAGCTTTTGAATCTAAGCCATCAATGGCAGCTCCAAATCTGTCACAAGCTTCCTTCAATTCAACAAGCTTTGTCTCAATATTTCTGATTTCATCATGCACATGCACTTGGTCCTTTTTGGCATCTACTAACGTTCTAAGATCCAAGGCATTTTCTGATTCATATGCAAGGTTTGCAAGCCTATGGAGACGAGTACGTAAAAATCCAACATTCATACCGAATAGCTGAAAGGCTCGGAGAGTTTTGTCCCAGGCAGAAAACACATCCCGTGAAGTTGATAGATCGCTGGCTTTAATGGCTTCAGCTATAGTAATTGTTTCGGAAATAACCCCAGTAACCAACTTGCGATTCATGCCTTGGATGAGACTTTCATGGAGATACATATTCTGACTGCAGCAAAGCTTATAATACCTTTTCCGTAGGTCTCTTGGCAATTCAGAATTTATTGATAGCCCATCTATTACAATGTTGAAGTCCTCAAAACTTTTGATGTGCTTAAATGGAACTGCTGGATAGAGGTCGTAAGCTTCCACTATTTCTGAAACAACCACTTCACTAGTATTTTCAGAACGTTCTGCTACTTGGTTCCTCGGAACTGACCTCAAAGGGCTCGGCTTTTTCTGTTTTTCGGCAGTGTCAAGCAAGGCAGACTTTGCACGTTTCTTGTTTGAAATGTCGCTAGCCATGTCACCCTTATTTTCTGTATCTTGTCCTGTAGTCAACATTCAAGAGAACTTGGATTCATTAACACACAAAAGTTTGCAAATAGACAGATAGTATCAACAGAGTATCAGTGAATAGAATTGCCTGGATCGCTATGCTTAGTACGAGACTCCAGATTTAGAAGGCCAAGGGCACCATCCACTTCGGTCAGATCGCTTGCCCTTGTAACATAAACCTACAGTAGAAAGTAAATTTTTGGGAAGAACCAAATAAATTACTGGTCATTAATTAAAAATGAAAAAAGAAGGTATGTTCAACACTTTGGAAGTCCACTTACACTAAATTCATTTCAAGTGCGATATTAAAGGACTCATAACAAATGATAAATATAGTCCGCAAATAGAATTTCAAGCCGCCAGAAAAGAAATATAAATGAGATCTGAGAGAAGAAATTTTTTCCTGGAAGGCCAAAATGACTATCTTCTTATAACTTCATTTAAAACAATGATAAGTTTGATATGTTTAGAATGTGTTTTGCGTTGCTTTTAATAATAAAGTTTCTAATTGGATACTCTTTATTAAGCACCTAATAATATTAATTAAGTGCTTCAAAGTTATTTTTAGCTCTCTTCGTGATTTGTTAAAAATATTATGAAAATTTTGAAAAGTATTTTGATTAGTTCATTGAAAAAAAGAATTTCCAAATACACTATTATAGTATTAGTATTTAACCAGCTTCAGTCTGTATAAGTCAATCTGTACAAACTACTAGTTTCACATCAATGATTGCCTTGTAAAGCAATTTAGAAATGTGGTGTTATCTAACCCGCCATCTAAAAATTTGCATTGATGTTAGAATAGACAATTCTTCCTTTAATCATGAGGTCACTCTTTACTGCTAAGTAACTGAATACCATCTCCTTTCCACGTGCCACTCTTAACAGACTCCATTACAAAAAACTTTCCCTACCCTTATAATACAAACCACCACAATAGAAACACGAAGATAGTAATATATTCCAATAACAAGAGGAGTTACAATTACCTATTGCCTTTCGAGAGGCTATCTCTCTTCCAACGTCTCACAATGAAGACTCTCACCAAAATGATTCATCCCTCTAAGGTTCTAACACCCTCTATTTATAACGTAGACACTTCTAGCTAATTACCACTATGTGCTTACTAATATTATACTAATCTTATCATATAACCCCTAATTAGTTCTCACATTACTCGGTCCTTCAAAACACACCTTTCCTCGAGGTGTGGGCTGTATCATAACCATTGCAGGTACTATCAAAATACCTGAACTCCTCCATTACTTTGCCTTCTATGTTTGTCTCAACAGATTTGCCTGCTGAGTTACCTTTAGCTATTGTACCTTGTGCAAGCTCCATTTAACTATACATCCTGCATAATGCCCATCTATTCAAACACGAGCCAAATCTGGGATCGTGAAACCAAATGTTCTACATCTTGCTATATGCTCTGCTCTACCCACATCTCCAGAGGCATCCAAATATCCAGCATGCTGATAGGCCATGGCTGAAGAGTTCAATTCCATCAAAGAATAAGGCGTGTGGTTATTGGTTTTTCGTGGCAGTGGTTGGCTGTTGATGGGTATTTCGAACCGAGTATAACCCTTAAGGCTCATCTTGTTACAAAATATTACCATCAAATTGAAGGCCTTGACTTCAATGAAACCTTTAGCCCCATCATCAAGAAACCTACTATTCATGCTATTTTGGCTCTCGCTGGTCATTTGGTGGGCTCTACATCAGTTGGATGTCAAAAATGTCTTTCTTCATGACACGTTAAAAGAAACGGTATTTATGACTCATGACTCAGCCTGTTGGTTTTGTTGATAAATCATAGCCAACTCATGTATGCTTCTTGCACAAAAGTCTCTATGGTCTCAAACAGGCTCACGTGCTTGGTTTGGAGGGCGAGCGTTTTCCCTCTACATATTGACGATTGGTTTTGCTGCCTTCACTACTTTTTTTTCTTTGTTTTGTGTGTGTGTTGCCGCGTGCTTTATTGGTTCTTCGTCATTTTCTACATATATCTCCACATTAAAACAACTACTGGCATGTGAGTATCAACTTTTGGATCTTGGCCACCTATAAGTATTTTTTACATTTGGAGCTTCACCCCTTGACCAATGGTCTTTTCATCGATCAATCAAAATACTTGACTAATCTCCTCACTTCTTCTAGAATGGGTTCAGCCAAATGGTGACCGACTTCCATGTCTACTACTGTTGATCTTCATGTTACTGCTCCCACTTACCATGATGCAACCCTTCACTGTTAACTTGTCGGCTCTCTTTATTATTTTATATCCACCCTGACCTAATATTGTTTTTGTTGTGAATCATGAGAGTCGGCTCATGTAGTCTCCCACTGTTGTTCATTTCACGACAGTCAAACATAATCTTCACTATCAATGTGGTACTAAAGATCTTGGTATTCTCTTTCCACCTCGTGATTTAACTCTTCCATTGATTGTCGGTTCCCATCTGGCTTGTTGGCCTTCCTTGGGACCACCCCCATTTCGTGGTCATCCAAGAAGCCAAATCGTCTCTTTTTCTTCCCCCGAACTTAAATATCGGTCTTTTGCTACCAGCACGACCAATCTCTACTGGTTTCGCCACTTGAGCTGTGATTTGCAAGTTTACCTAAAAGAGACCTCTATTTTGTGGTGTGCCAATGTATATGCTGAAATTGACTATCACATTGTTCAAGAAGGTTGTTCACAAAGATATTATTGTTTGTGTTTTGTCTCCTCCAAAGATCAAGTGGGTGATCTGTTTACCAAAGCTCTTTCCAAGACCTCACTTTGTCAATCAAACTCAGGACTTCTCCACCCTCATGTGTTTTTGAGAATATTAGATTATACTTTACTGTTGTAACTTGTAACCTATTTCTGTTTAGCCCTACTTTTGGTCAAGTTGTTCGTGTACTCACCTATATATATTGGCTCTCTGCCCTCTTCCAGTACAAGTGAAAATACACAGAATTTTTCATACCTCTCTGAATTGCTTCAACTCTAACGAACTTCATTTTTGTCTGCATTAAGAAAAGGTCCTCCCTAGCCTCATGTCACTTGCACATCCACTCACTTGCTCATAATAGAATCTATTCCCTTAGCTTCCACACTGCCCTAACACATTTTTTTCCTTGTACACATAAACCATATTGGAGGTTTAGCATTTCTTTTAAGAAGAAAAGTGAATAAAAGAATGCTAAAAACTTTCTCCAAAAGTTTTTTCCAGGGTATGGAGAAGACAATTGATTTTAAGATTTTGCACATGATCCCTTCAAATTCTAAGGCATTTAAGACTGAAGTTCTGAATTGGGGCATTATTAAAGCACAAAACTTTTGACTTTTTCCTTTTATTGTGAATGTTATTAAGAAAATGTTCCAATTTTAAATAACTATATTAAAAATAAAAAAAAACCAATTTTAAATAACTTAAACTTTTGTAATTAATAATGATATTGATATGGACCTGTTGGAAGGTGTCTTTAACTCAAACATTGTTCTGTAACTACTGTTAGTTTTCTCAACTCAATATTTATACTATATACATAATAAAATGTTGACATTAACTCAGTCCAACAAAATAAAGTAGTACATAAGTGAACTGACAAATTTAAATGATTAAATTCTCAAAATGGAGCTACCATCAGTTCACTCCAACCCATATGTTCCAAAAATTTTCTATAGCATGGAGTCCATTTTGTAGTCCAACTTGTCACATTGTACATCTGAGTAAAATTTTTTGCATTAAAATGGATGATATGTGGACTATGGTTATATCATATCATTCATGATCATATTCAGAGTTCAACAAGTCGATGAACAGCCACAAAAATTGTAATAATTCAAGATATTACCTTAAATTTCGTGGGCCCTACTAGTTGAAAGACCAAAACATCACCCTCAAGTAACTTGTGTGAGGCAGAAAATTGTCTCCATCCAGCACTCAACCCTGTCTTATGTGCAATATATTTTACTTGAAAATGTCTCCCGGCTTCATCTTCTAAAGTCATTGTACTATCTCTTGCTGGCAAGTATGACTTACAGAATGCCCCAGGAAGCCCCTGTTATTTTATAAATATTAAAAATATATATAATGCAAGTGCCACCAGTTACTTCATCAAGTATACAAGTCAAGTTAAAATCATGTATTCTTGTGAAGCCTACCATCCAAAATAAGCTGGCAACATGTGATCTGACCAATGACTTCACAAAGCTAGGAAATTCCTGTTCCAAATTTGATCGAACCTCAAGTGCCCGCATCACGGCAGATGATTTAAATTCCCCAGGAGAGCATTGCTCATCATATGCTGCCTTATTTTGCTCGAAGCTTCAAAAACAATAACATTTTTGTCATAAGATTGTATTAAATTGATAGTTGTGTGTATGTCTACAAAATTTTGAATGCATTCACTACACACATACGTAACTGACAGAAATCATAGGCCATATTGCACCTACCTCATAAACTTCCCTCCAGGACCTGTTACAGCCTGCTCAAGCATCCACAAGAATTTTGGATCAGTGAGTTCCCAAAAGTCCAACACTAATTATAATAATTCTAAATTGGCACAGTAAAGGGAAAAAGGGGTATGAATGGAGTTGGGATTTCATCGGCTTAACGCTAGAAATAAGATGAAACCAAGATATTAAAATGGTTTGGAAACAGGTTCCCATGAAAATGCCCAAAAATGCAAGTGAGTGATATGATATGGGACATTCCACTTTACAAACAAGTAATAATCAGAATTAGGTGATAACAGTTGGAGAAAAAGAAAATGTAGCTCCATTAGATATTAAAAGTTCTTTACAAGAATACCCTGTCATTGGAAATAAACCAAATCCCAACTCTTCACATATATGGAGGTGAATTGGCAATCATCATCGTTATATTTTACTCACAGAGATTCACTTCTTAGAATATCAATTCGACCCGTCTATTTAGAAAGTGCACATGGAAGCTGATTTCTTCAGATAAAAGACAGCCAGGATACAAAAATCTTTCAGGTAATTTATCTCTCCTACTACATATAAAGAAGAAAATGAAAGACAAAGAATAAATAAAACGGAGTCTCACATGGCTAGTTTTCCAATCCGCAAGTCTCTTCTTAACCTTCTGAAGCATCGGATTGTCCTCCATTTGCTTCCGCGCTTTACCCTAGTACCAATGCGGATCACCTATTGTTAATCGCGAACAAAAAGAGGATCATAAACAAAAATTAAATCTCAGAACAGCGATCAGAATCCATTCCGAGAGATAGAGAAATAGAAAGAGGGATACAGACCGAGGATGAAGCAAGCCTATGCCTCGGGGTCCTAGCCAACTGAGCAAGCGTCATGTCTACGTCGTCGTCCTCCACCGTCACCGACGCTGAAGATTTCAAAGATATGGCATTTTTACCCCTGCATTCATGCTCCATTTGGGTTAGCGAAGATCAACAATCCATAGCCATTAAGCATTGCGATTGCGCAACAAGCAATGTGGGAGAGGAAGAACCAAATGGAGAAGATCAACTAGCAGTTAGCACCACCGCTAAAATAGAAAATGTAATTTTTGTTGATATATTTTAATTTTTAGTTTTATAGGAAATGTTTTCTCAAGTTGGAAGAGCTTGATTGACGGAGCCGGTTTGTTAGGGAGTTGTAAGTTATTGGCGTTGGATTCATGTTTCAAAAATATCTCCTTTTTTACGTTTAAATACCATTTTTCTTTTCATCAATTTTAGTCCATCTATTATTTTTCATCAACTTTCAATCAATTTCAAATTAGTCTTTCAAAATTAATTAAATAATAATCATCAATTTTCATGCAAAAAAAAAAAATACAATATATGAATATGTACTCAAACGTTATAGTAAAAATATTAATAGATAATCCAAAATTTTACAAAAAAATAATCAACAATAAACAAACATTGAAGACTAAATTTACGATTTATTGAAAGTATAAGGACTAAAATAGAAAATTGAATTGAAAGTACACGAACTAAAATTGAACAAATTCAAAGTATACCGACCAAAATGGTATTTTAACTTCTTTTTTTTTTTTTTTGTTTATTGTCTCTTACTCTTATTATTTTTAGTTAATTACAAAAATGTCATTTTATTTAGGATAATTTTTTAAAATGACAAAATTGTTAAAAATATTTTTAAATATAACAAAATGTCACTGTCAATTAGTGATAAACATCAAATGATGGTAGTCTGTCACTAACAGATAGTGACATATTACTATATTTGTGAATATTTAAGTTAATTTTGTTACCCTTTTTATTTAGGACTATTCTATCCTATCCTATGAACTGTGCTATAATTATAAATACAATAAACCACTAAACAACATCAAACATTCCTAAATAACCGGTCCAAATCATCTAAAAGATGTCCAAAAATGGAACAACAAGTCATCAAATATGTAAAGCATTATGTAAAATATTTGCAACAATGAGGCACAGAAACATGCAAAATATCCAACAAAGATGGAGAAGCCTCTTTATGAGTGGTTTCTCCGATACCAAAAATGTGTAAACATGTCCATAGACCTAATTTTTTAGAAGGCAAGAGATACGATGAAACCTTCTATACCCTTACCCATCCTCCTAATTACTATTATCTTATTAATTTAAGTTTTACCTTTGGCCCAGGTCGACACCAACAAAAATTATTATTTTACACACGTTTTATTCATTTATTAAATATTAATTTCGAGAGACATTCGGTTTTTTTTTTTTTTTTTTTTTTTTTTTTTCTTTTCTTTTCTTTTCTTTAAACGAATCTAACATAATCCAATTATTTTTTAATTTATAAAATTAATTAATATTGTTTTAGATTTCACAGGAAATAAGTGAGAATGGCAACATTATAAATCACTGTGTTGTACTAGATGTCAAGTTGCAAACATTTAGAATTGGAATTTAAAACTTACAATTTGGCCAATAGAATTTGAATTTGAATCCATAGTTAACTTTTCACACATTTTTCTCTCGTTTATTATTATTATTATTATTTTATTATGATATAGGTTTTTAGACTACACCACTACTCACATTATTTTAATCAACTAAAGAACTTCAAATTTTTGCTCTTGAATGGCGAGATATAAAAGTTTAATATTGTTGGTATGTTGGATTGATTGTGAACAGGTGATAGAAGTGAGATGGAAGGAGCGAGGTAATTTCAAATGACATACATGCAAGTGAAAGAAACAAAATATTGTGATGAACAATTGTGAGAGAGAGAGAGAGAGAGAGAGATTGAAGGTGATCACCGAGGATTAACAAATAACTTTAGATATGAAGAAAGAATATGTGCAATAATTGAAAATTGAAGAAGAAGAAAGAATTTTAACCTCAACTCACAATTAATGGAGACGTCAAATAACTTTATATATAAGACACTAGCAAGATCAAAGAGAAAGATATATATATATATATATATATATATATATATATATATGGATTTAAAAAGAAAAGTAGGTGATCACAATTTTGAGAAACAACAAAATTGCATGCCAATAATAATAATTCAAAAAATAGTTTTTTTTTTTAATAGTATAATTAGTATATCAATGCCTCATCTTTTATACGCCCTTCATCAAAAAGAGTTGGGCATGCTTTTTTTGTAAGACGTTCCATTGAAAAACCTAGTAAATAATACATATACTAATAATATTTCAAATATTTTCAAAACTACCCTTACGAAAGAAAGTTAAAAAATTAATTACAAATTTCAACTTTACCCATAACGTTTACATATGTATATCAACTATAAAATAGTAACGTAAATATAAATTAAAGGTCACAAATGTTATCATAATTCTTGATAACAAACTCTTAACAATTTAAAATTTTTAAATCATTTGAATAAGTAGTATAGAAATTGAATCTTGTAAGATGAGTAGTTTTTTTTTTTAAAAAAAAAATAGTATGTAGAAATTGAATTTTGTAGAATGAGTGTAATTAAATGATTCTTTGAAGGGAAAAGAAAAAGGAGCAAGAAATTGAAAAATAATTAGACACTAACATGAGTATAGTTCAACTAACATAAAGTATATACCTTGACCAAAAAGTCTATGAATCTCTCACTTTACGTATTGTTGAAGTAAAACGTAAAATAAAAATAATGATGATGATTAAACAAAAAATGTGCCAATAAAGAATGTTTTAAGTATATCGATAATTTTTTTTTTCAAGTTAACGCAATAATCATTTTCTAAAAAAAAAAAAATGTATTAACCAATTGATTTGTGCTTAGTTTGGTTGATATGATATTGTATTTAAGTCATCTTTTCTCTTTCGTAATTAAAATTGTGCAATCCTAATGGATATTTTTTTAATTATTATTATTATTCATAATCCACAAAGTAATGTTAAGTACTAGACTTCTTAGAAAGTATTTAAATGGACCCTATTTTTCATATTACCATTGATGGATTAGGTTCACAACTATAATTACAACTTTAGGCCATAAAAATTTATTTATATTGATGGTGTTTGCTAAAATCAAGAATCAAGATAAAACATGGAGTAGAACCCACCCGAAGATTTAGGAATCTTATTCTGGTTTCAACTTAAAATTATGATAATCTCATTCTCATTCCTTATCATCCACACTTTTTGTTTATATGTATATATTTTACAACATTTTCCCTTTTTTTTTTTTTTTCCTCTCATTTGACTTTCCACAATTTTTTTAATCATATGTTATTGATGTATTTCTCTCGTTTACTCAACAAAATTATAGAATCTTTCTCCGTTTCTTTTTGTTGTTGTTTCTTGGGAGAGCCAAAATTTTCAAACTTTTCAAATATAGAGGCTATTCCAATTCCTCATCAGCTTCTATATACCATATGCCATAGTTAATAGATTAAAAAGCCCATTTGGGATTGATTTTGGAAGGCATAAAAGTGATTTTGAAGTAATTCTAACTGTTTTACCTGTTTGGTACAATGATTATATATTAATTTATAAAAAATCACTTTTTTATTCACTACCATAAGTAAAATCAGATAATTTGTAGCATTCTAAAACAGATATCCCAAAAATCTGTGGCCTCCACTAACTAACTTTAAAACTCTAGATTTTATCCTCCTAAAAATATGCCTCCACTAATAAATTTTGGTTGTATGCAGGTAATCTTCAACTTTTGTTACTTTATAAATTACTACTCTTTTATTCTTATTATTTTTTAGTATTTTCTTATGTCAAATTACTTTTGTATCAATTGACAGTACTTCTAGAGTATGGGCAAACAAAAAAAAAAAAAAATTGTAAGGGGTTCATATACAATAAAATTGTAAGGGGTTCATATACAATAAAATTGTAAGGGGTTCATATACAATTTTATACTTACACAATTTTATAAGAAAATGATAAGAGTGATCCACATGTTAAGAGAAATTGAAATATTCATAATTATTATTTCAATAAAAAAAAATAGAGAAATACTTCAAAATTCTTATAGTGAATTGCAATAATATTATTATTTTCACATAAATTTAAAACTAAGATCGTATAGTTACAAATTTGATGATAACAAGATTTACTTAATGAACTTTTATTTTCTTATTATATATTTTTATTATAATTGACAAACATTTAGTTGGATATTATATATTATAATAATAGCTTCTCCTAATATTGTATTATACAAAATAAATATTTATTAAAGTATTGTAAAAGTGCTTAAAATAATAATAAGTCTACTTTGTCATTACAATTTAGCAACAATTTATTATTTATTTACCAAATATGGAAACTGCTTCTCTATTTTCAAAATTGAAATTTACTGAATACTAATTTATTTAATGACAGCAATTATTTTAAAAGTTACAGCAACTCCCAAAGAAATTTAAATTAAGTTTTATTTAATCTGAGTTTATCTGAGAATACACTATTCTAGTCGTTTACTTACCGTTCTCAGTATAAATATGGCCTTTGCCTTTAGATTTGTATCTCTCATTCATTAGGTAGTTCTAATAAAATAATGTAAACCGTAGCTGTTCTTACATACTTTATCCCTATTCTTCCATACCTAAACTTAACAATAGCAATGTTAGAACATAGTTTTGCACAGCTACGGTTTAAGTGGAGTTGAAAAAAGAGGTTATAATACGTAGACTAAGACTCCATCCGGTAATTATTTTGGCCTCATTTGATAATCATTTAAAAAAAAAAAAAAAATTAAGTCTATATACACTACTTCCTCCTCCAAATTTCTTTCGTTGTTGTCTAATTTTTACAAATAGTTTAAAAAACCAAGCCAATTTTTGAAAGCTAAAACAAGTAGCCTTTAAAATTTTGTTTTTTTTTTTTCTTTTGGAATTTGGCTAAGAATTCAGCCATTGTACTTAAGAAAGATGCAAATTATTGTAAGGAATGTGGAGGAAATAGGCTTAATTTTCAAACACCAAAACCAAAAAACGAAATGGTTACCAAACGAGGTCTTTGTTTTTTGTTTTTGGTTTTTAAAAATTAAGTTTATTTGCTTAATATTTCTTACAAATTTGAAAATTAAGTCTATTTCCTTCATTTTTCTTAAGTACAATGATTGGATTCTTAATCAAATTCCAAAAATAAAAACAAATTCTTAAAAGCTACTTTTTCTTAGTTTTCAAATTTTGGCTTGGGTTTTTAAACCATTGGTAAAACTTAGACAACAAAAAAAGAAATTTAGGGGTGAAAATAGTGTCTATTAACTTAATTGTCAATAACAAAAACTAAAAACAAAATGGTTACCAACGGAGCCTAAATTATAAAAAAAAAAAAATACTTACCCCAAACCAAGGTTTGAAATATCATGAAGTCGATAAAAATTTCATAAAAAAAATAAATATATATGGACATTGATGAAAATTATTATAATTCATTAATGAAACTTTGATACTGGCTTAATTAGGCTATATCTGACCATTTTTAATCACAAATTCTATAAAGTAAGACAATATTTAGACGTCTATTGTAAATGACTGTGTAAATGTTGATGCGAGAGCATAAATTTAAAAAATGAAAAAAATAATTGCAAAATAATATAAAATTTAGAAATATTTTGAAGTGAAATGATGTGAAAATTTAATGGCAAAAGTTTGAATGAGGTTAAAATAAATATAGGCTAATTTTTGTCTTTTCAAATTTAATTTCTTTAGAAATGAAAGTTTTGGATGGAAAATAAAGTTAAAAATTAAGAAAAGTTGAAATTAGAAAAAGTAGCACATAAAAAAGGTTTAGTCTTTTGTCAAAAATGATATTGGCTTGTGAAATTATATAAATGTGTGTAATCAAGACCATAAAATTAAAAAACTTAAACCCTAATGTAGTCAATTAAAAAGAATCAACATTTTCTCGAAATCTCAAAATTTTGTTGAAATGGGGGAATCAAAATATCTTGTAAATTGGAAGAAAAATGAGATTTCCCTCAATCAAGATTTGGATGGAAATTTTGTTCCATGTCGCTAACTTCTTACTTTGTTTCAAAAATATCTTTTAAACTTTCAAAAGTTTCAATAATAACTGAAAAAGGTGAAAAAGAACTCTTACAATTAGTGTAATGGGAAAATTATTATAAATAGAAAAAATATTAAATTATTTACAAATATAGAAAAATTTCATTATCTATTAACGATTGAAAAATAGAAGTCTATCGCTGATCGACAGTAAAAAAATTTTTATATTTATAAATAGTTTGACTCATTTTAATATATTTAAAACATCCTAGTAGTAGTTTGACTAAAAAAACATACCCTAAACTTTTAAAAGTTTAAACGATATCCTTTTTATAACATCTAATGTTTTTCAATACAATTATTATTAGCAATAATGCGTAAAATATAACTATTTAAAACTTTCACAACTTACACACTTAAGAGAGAAAACTTATTATTTCTAGAATAAACTATCGAACAAGAAACATATTCCTCACACTTGCACACTTCATCGAAAAATATTTGTAAAAACAAAAGTGCTAGTTTTGTATTTTTTATCTTGTTTTTAGAAGTGTTGAAAATTTTGAAAGTTAGAAATATTTTAAAAACAAAATACAAAATTCGTGAGTATTACCATAATAATTTGCGTAAATACGATTTTTTTAAAAAAGAGCATTTTGTTTCCGGAACATATTCTTTAGTTAATGTATTTTTAATTGATTAAAGATAGAAAAGAAAATTCAAGTAATCTAACTATTTTCATTCCAATTCCAAACTTAAATAAACAACATGAAGAGAAATATCATTCCCATATCAATTCTAGACTTATTGCCAGTTCTAATTCCTTTGCACCCCCAAACAAAATACAATAATTTACTTGTTCATTGATAATAATAATAGTAATAATAAATGTAACAGAAAAAAAAAAAAAAAAAAAAAAAAAAAAA
>QLSR01000296.1:26799-79251 GCA_031780015.1 Citrullus colocynthis
AAAAAAAAAAAAAAAAAAAAAAAAAGAAAAGAAAAGAAAAGAAAGAAAGGAAGATATTTGTCACGGAACTATATGTAACCTGCAACAAAATCATACCCAGAAGAACTCTTCCTTGCAATCATTCAAAACACAACAGAAAGCAACACTTATTATTATTCTTTTACCTGCTTTCCTCATTTTTTCAATTTGCAATTTTCAATTTTACATAAATAAATAAATAAATATTTTTCGAAACTAATTTATTTATTTTATTAAAAGAATAAAAAGGGGAAAAAAGGCGTCCGGTTTTTTCTTCGCTCTCCCACATAGGCCATGTCAGGGAATCTAATTCCATGTGCGAACTCTATCCTTCTCTTTTTACATATAGCTTTCCCTAGAATCCCCATGCCCTCAAAATAATACTAATAATAGCAATAAATAAATAAATAAACAAACAATAAAAAATAACTCCCAATAATAGAATAAAGCAGGACCACCCCTCTCTTGAAAAATGATTACGTATATGCGATATAACAGAAAAATCCAAGTTTTTTTACATCCGTAGCTTTCAGCTTTCTTTTTGGGAAATGAAAATTCGACCTGCAAATTTTCACAAAGGAATTTGGTTTTCTGTGTTGGGATTTTTGGGTTGTGTTGTAAATAGCAAATTCTTCTTGATTCTGTTTTACATGCGTCTCTATCTTAAATCTAAAATTGGAGAACAAAACAAATTTGGAAGGAAAGAAAAAATTTACGAAATTTGAAGAAAACTTGTGTGAAAAAGAAGAACGAGCTTTAATTCTATAATGATCATAGATTCTGTAAACAGTATGTGCATGGCGAAGATGAAATGCAAAAGAATATGAATTGGAAGAGTTAAAAGAAAGAAAGAAAAAAAAAAAAAAAAAAAAAAAAAAAAAAGCATATAAGAAACAAAAGGACAAATCAAAGCGGCGTTTCTAATCTGTCCACAAAAATATAACTAAAATTTAATTTAAAAGAGGAAAAAAGAGAGAGAGAGAAAAAAGATAAGGAGGAATTTTCAGGGAATCGTACCGGAATGAAGAATGGAAACCGTATGTTGCAAACTGAGGAATTTTAGATGCTGGATCGTTCATCTTCACGAATAAGAATCTTGTTTGTTCAATTTCTTCCTAATTTAATTACAATATCTTTTTTCTGTGAAGAATCGCGAACAAATTAGCTTTGGCTTTTCTACTTTTACAAGATGATGATAGAGATCAGAATGCTAACTGTACAAAATTAGAAGGAAAAAGACGAGAATTAAGGAGAAGGAAGTTTACAAAAGAAGGTAGATCGACTGAATACTAATGGAGGTTTAAGCCTAATTAATATTATTTAATTTCTTGATTTTGTTCTTATGGCTTTACTCGAACCCATTCGTAACGTCCTTCCAACGGAACATCCTCAACAATATCGTAATTATACCTGCAATTTGTGTTCACAATTTCCGATCTCTGTTAATTTCTTCATGGCTACAAGAAAATTTGAAGAAGCTATTAGCTAAGCATCCTCCATTAAACTTACTTCTCAGCGAAACGTTTCTGGATGTTTTTCTCGGCGGCGAGGAAGAATTCTTCCAGCTCCGATTCCGCCGGCATCTTCACCGAAGACGAAGATCTATTGCCGGAAGTTGCTTCGGTTTTCCTTGCCGGAGACTCCATATCGCCGGACGGCGGTAATCGGAATTCGCTAGACGGAGTCGTCTCTCTGCTGCAAGAAGATGAAAAGGAAGAACGGATCAGGGTGTGAAGATTTATGAGACCGTAATCGTAAACTGTGTATTTATGGACGAAAGAGAGAGGAATTAAAATAACAAACGGAAGCAATTCATTAATTAATTAGTTTAATGGAGGTCAAGTCCGTTTCTGAAACACTCTTTCTTCGAATTTTGAATTCAAAAATTCAAAGGAAGATACAACAATTTCAGATCGAGATCAGTAGAAAATTAATTAAAACCTTTCTCGGCTGGATTTGAACGCGACTCCATGTTCATCATTCTCATCCTGCAAAAAGTAATATGAACACAAAATTTTCAGAAACAAACGAAATCAAAAACAGAATTCACAAGTCACAGAAACAAACAAACAAAGAGCTCGGAATCAATTTAGAGTTAAAAAATTGTAACCTCCAGATCTACGAACTTGATGCTCTCCTCAAGAATCTCGCTGCAAGCGTTACTGGAGCAGCAAAAGGTGGACCCATCGTCATCGGAGGTAGGGCTAACAGAGGTTCTCTCCGCCGGCGGAACCGAATTCTCTGGCAAAAGAACACGGCGTCGGCGGCTCCGGAGCTTGAGAAACGAGGTCGTCGTGGTCGAGATTTCAAAGTCTGTTCCGGCGGTGATCTTCCTCTTGTTGTCAGGTGGAGGTCTGGTAGGTCTTAGGTCGACCTCCATGACTGCAATCTCTGCAACTCCTCTACATTTCCTCACCATATCTTTCAATCTCTGATCTCTCTCCTCAAAATTGGTTGGTTTTCTTTGTGGGTTTCAGAGTACGAAAACACAGAGAGTGGAAGAGAGCTGTAGAGATAGAGAGAGAAAGAGACTCACTGTGCCTTTCAAGACGGTTGATGCCGATGGTGGTGATACTCATGACCACCACTCCGTTCAACTCTACGGATTGCATTTTACATTTTTTTTTCCTAACCTTTTAATTTTAGTTTTTCGATTTCAAACTATTTACAAATTATCTTAATTGACAAAATTACTAAAAATATTTATAACTAATAGCAAAACGGATAATTCATTGTGATATATCACAGTCTATTATAGATAGATAATTAAATTTTGTTATGTTTGTAAATATTTTGATTTTTTTTTGTTATATTTGAAAAGAGCTTGAACTTTAATGTATTTTTACTTTTAGATGACTATTATTATTGCAAAAGGTTTTTTTTTAAAAAAATGGTAAAATAATATTTTTTTAATATGTACAAGAATCTATATTAGCTTTTGCATGTCATATACAAACATGACATGAAATCTTTATATTAAATGGTCAGTTTTCTAAATTATCGTTAGAGGTGTTTAGATAATCGGACAATCCGAACAATTTGAACTATCCAACTCAAATTGTAAGGGTCAAATTGTGAGGGTTGGGTTGGATTAGTTTTATTCTTAAGTTGAGTTGGGTTAAACTTTTTTCATTTTTTGTCGAGTTAGGTTGGATCTAGAGTTGGCTAAAAATGAATTCGGATATACAACCCGAATTATATATAAATATTTGTTTAAAGTTTGACTATTTTTAATTGATAAGTTTATGAATTTTTAATATTTTTTTTATAACATGATGTTTGTCTTTGTTTAAAGTTTGTAATAAATATTCTAAATATTTAGTATTTAACATTTTAATTTTTTGAGACTTCACTTACTAGTCATATGTTTAAATAAATTTATGTTTTTTTGAACTAATTAGAAAAAAATAAGTTATAATTCGACAATCCAACCCAATGTCATTCAAAGTTTAAGAGTTGGTTCGAATTAAGTTGAAGACTTTACTTGGGTATTTTGGATTGTCAACCCAACCAACCGAAATTTTTAGATTGATCCAAAAAATATCCTCAACTCAACCTAACATATATGTACACCACTAGCACGTGAGTGAAAATAGCAAAAATTATACTACATACAAAGTTTTGTTGATTTAAAAGAATAAAATTGAAACCGTTGAATATTTATATTTGAGTTAATTACTTTTATTCATCGCTTACTAAAAGAACATGTAACACTAGTATTCCATTTAAAATTAAGAAAACCTAAAGAAAAAGAAAAAGACAATAATGTTTCTTATTGTTACATAAAAGATAAGGAATGAGAAGACAAAAAGTAAACTAAGAACTTCAACTTTTTTAAGAAAGAGAAGTAGCCCAACCCTCTTTATGTTTTATTTGTTAAAATAATGAATAATAGTAATTTAATAAACAAGTATATTAAGACAATAAACTTAATACTTAAAATGTCCTTTGACACCTCTACTATTATTCGTCTATAATTTTATATTTTTTTATGGCTCTAGTTGCAAAAATGACAAAACACACCTTACAAAAATTCTTTGAAAAATGAGCAAATCTGTCATAGGTTTTTAGTACAACATGTGATACGATGGGAGATTTTTAATTTAAAACAATTCATTTCTTCTAAACAAAATCAATTAACATAACTTAGAAACCTTTCCTTGTAAATTCCTTTATTCAGGGCATAGATGCATATTATTTGATTTGATAATGTTATTTTCATACAAACATTTGATAATAAATTTACTTATTTACACATTGTTTAATTGAAAATTTTGTACTTGATAAAATTAATAGCACATGTTATGTTATGATAGCAAAAGTACATAAGGTTAAATCTTGGAAAGAAAAATAAAAACAAGTACAAAAGAAAGGGTTTATATGAGATATTTTAATGAAAAAATCCAACCAAAAACTGTTTAAAAAGTATTTGTTTTTATTACTATGTGAAGGTACAAAGATGCTTTTTTTTTTTCCTATATCATATCATTTAATGTAAAGGTTTGGATTTCTAAATTATTTGTTGGTAATAATTTTTTACTTTAATTCTTTATTATCAAAGCCAGATTACCAACTAGTATATAAATGTGTTAGCGATTAAGAAATGCCAAAATCTCTGTACCTTAGTACTTAAAAGAATTATTAGTTTTTTATTCATCGCATATATAGATTGCATTTTATACTTCTTGAACATCTTAGTTAAGTTTAAAAAAGAATAAGCAAGGTTTTTTTTTTGTTTGGATGTTTGATGATTTTGTCTTTGGTTTTGGTTTTTTAATATTTAGCCTGTAAAAAACTATTTTATAACCTAAACTTCTTCCTTTTAGTTTTTCACTTCTTAGAATATATTTTTAAAATATTAATTCTCATTCTCTAAAGAACTTTTTTTTTTGCCCATAAGAAAAGTTGGGTATGATATAGAGATTGAAATTGTATAAATTATAACATTTGTATAAGTTTAAGAATTTATTTTTTATCATTTATGGGTCCAATTTCTATAATTATTGTAAGCTTGAGGTTCAATTTTAACACTTGTAGAGGTTTAGAAGCCTAATCTTTACAATTGAAAGTTTAAAAGTCTAATTGCAATTACCACCATACTTCAGAGATGATTTTTGCAATTTGTCCTAAAAAGAAAAACTCCTAAACTTTTAAACTAGAGAAAAAGAACAAGAGGCTTAAATGAAATATATTTTTTTTATTTAACCTTTCTTTTCCAAACGAGGTAAGAATTCAAGCTTACAAATCTGCGGGTAAGGAGCCATAAAGTAAATTACAAGTTTAATCTATTAACCTTTAAGTTTGCTTCCGTCTAGTCCTTCAACTCTAAAAATAATTTAAAAAGTCATTGAATTTTTTTAGTTTGTGTTTATTTGATTCCTATATCTTATAAATGTTTAATAAACTATCCTTAAACTTTCAGTTATGTGCCGAATATATTCTTGAAATTTCATTTCTTTTGCCAATTAGATTATTAGACTCATTAACCTATTCAACATATTAAAATTCCGACCCTACTAAATTGAAAGTTAGGAATTACATCCGACATGCAAAATTTATTTTACATATAGCATTTCTGTGTTAATTTTTAATTTCTAAATATGCTCTCATATATATATCTGACAAAAAAAAAATTGAAAATTCAAAAGTTTACTAGACAATTTTTCCAAACTTATAAGCAGACACTTTACAAGTTGAGATATTTTTAGACGCAAACTTATACTCTTCTATTGAGAATTTAAATATAGTATATGTGCTTTTTTATCCATATATTAGTAGTGATGGTTAAAATGTTTTTTTTTTTTTTTCACAAATAAAAATGAATTAAAATAAGATATTTAAAATGTAGAGGTCAAAATAAAATAAACAACTAACTTCTTTTAGCATTGTATGACATATAGTTTACAAAAGTTTTCATACTATTATTTTCTTTTTCCTTTTTTTGTTATGGAGTAACAATGTGTGGAGTAGGAAAGATTCAAACCTTTAATTTGTTGATCAAAATATATGTTTTAACGAATTGAGCTATATTGTTTTGCATATTACTTCTATTTATTATTTGCTTGGACTGACATCATTTAAAATAGTGTGAAGTCTTTCTAAAAAGAAAAAAGAAAAGTGAAGTCTATGAAATAAAACAAAATGTAACTTAATGATGCATTATACTTTTATAGGAAGTAGGTTTTTTTTTTTTTTTTTTTTTTCCTCGAGGACTCATTGACCAAAATAATATTCAAACATAGAAATTTATACAAAAAATGGAAAGAAAAAAAATAGATAGTCGTAAGTTAACTTTATTTCAAAAATGGTTGTCAGATGAGTTTCTAGAAAATCTAAAATAATATTTCATAGACTTCAAATTTAGCCTTAATCAATGAAATAGGCTTGAAAAATTGTTTGAAGAGGGACTAGAGTTTTGTTAAAAGTTTGTGAGAATGAAACATCAAATATTTTATCCACTAGATTTTACAAATCAATGCAATTGAAATAGTATTAGATACTAAAAGTAATTAAATTATCTTAGAATTATAAGTTGAAGTTTAAAGTGATAAAATTATACGATTTGTGTCAGGTTGAAAATTTAAATGGATGGAATTAAAAGGGTAGAAATGTGAAGTTTAAGATTAAAAAAATCAATTTTTTTTTTTTTTTTTTTTTTTCAAAACAGAATTAGGGGGGGGATAGACATAGGACACAAGACATTAAATAAAGGGCCATGACCATAAAATTAGGGACATTAAATTGGAACTGTTAGGTAAAAGGAAGGCTAATAATTGTTGGCGGAAACTGGCGCCATCTGACAATGTTTCCTAAGAGTTACTTTCCAATGTCTCCGCACGTGCCATCTTCATTTCAATTCTCCTCATTTTCCTATCCTTTTGCTCCAACACATTTGGACTCCCACACTTCCAATTTCCATTACCATTTCAATACTTTCAAAGTTATCAACATTTTGACTGGATATTCAAAGGGATGTAAGGGTACTAAAAAGATATCATCCATGGTATTTGTTCGGTGTCTTTGGTAATGACTGATGTGAGTTTTCGTCATTGTTTTAGAGTTGAAAACATCGTAACTTACTATGTAGCTCTGTGAAGTCCATGCAAGTTCTTTTGGAGGATGGACATCAATATTTGAATCTTTGATTTTTTGCTCCTTTTTTATTCCTTTCTTAATATGAATAGCTGTATCTGTTGTGTGGTTAATAAATTGCTGAATTGACACAAAGTATCAAACATATGGTTGGCCAAAAAATTTCTATTATATTGTAGAAAATTCAAAAATATTTTTGACACAAAGTATTAACCGGTTATTATTATTATTTTTTTTAAAAAAAAACTTAGCCTAGTTCGACCCTTTTTCGAAGTTATAAAAAAACCTTCAAAAATATATTTATTTATTGAATGTATTAAAAAACTTAGCCTATTTGTTTGCTCATGCTTCTGCTACCAGTTGCTACTCTTGCTTCTGTTGCTGCACACTATCGTGTATCTTGTTTCTTTTTTGGTTTCTAATAACTTGCATTAATGTAAAAGTGTTGTTATTTTAGAATAATTACATCATTTTTCTATGTTATATCTACCTTGTGGTTCTAAACTTGAAGTGTTCTATTTAGAAAATTATAGGAAAACTGAACACTAATATACCGATTAAAGATTAGAGGAATGACAAACTCAATATCTAATGCAAATATATGTGACTAAGATGTTTTTTTAGCATCATTTAATTTATTGAACAAGTAAATGGCAGAACTATGAATATAATTGGTAGGTTAATTGATAAGGTCACACATGTTGGGACTAATGCAACGCTTTCTCAAATTATTCAACTTATGAAATCACACTTATACCAACTGAGAAATCCCAACATAAAGTGTCAGTAATTTTAATTATTTGGTGAGTTCAATTGTTTCTTTCTTGCGTTTTCTTCAAATAATTTCCCTTCCTGGTGGGGTTGCAAAGAAAAACTGAAAAACCAACCCAGCCGCTTAAACCGATCGAAACTAACGAGTAGTTTCGGGTTGAAAATATTTAAAATCGAAAATTTTCGGTCCAATTTGCAAAAACTCAAATTTAAAAACCAAGCCGCCCGATACCAATATATTATTCGCATAAATAGTTATCTATAATATATTAAAAGGTGAGAATCTAAAAAAAAAAAATTTTTTTAGACACTTTTGTCATTTCCTTAATTTGCTTATTTACTAAAAATCTTGTTAAAGATTAATTATAAATAGTATATAAATAATTAATTATCAATTATCAATAGAGTACGCAATTAA
Organism: Citrullus colocynthis; assembly: GCA_031780015.1. Lineage (NCBI taxonomy): Eukaryota > Viridiplantae > Streptophyta > Magnoliopsida > Cucurbitales > Cucurbitaceae > Citrullus > Citrullus colocynthis. The sequence goes on from QLSR01000296.1 coordinate 35,099, forward strand.
TTCATTATTAACTATCTATAATAAGTATAATAGAAACTCAAAGGTTGGAATGCGAAAAGTTTCTCCTACTTAATTTTTTTCTTTCATTTAATTCAAAAATGAAAATTTAATAGTTTTAGAATTCAGAATTTTTTATAACTCTTAACTTCTACTACGGTAAAAATGAGTTTTTTTTTTTTTTTTTATCATCATTCTCCACCATCATCTAAAACTTCAATCTTTCTTTCTTTCTTTTTTTTTTTCTTTATATGCATTATTATCCAAGACTATTCAATCTTTATTTACACTATATATTGATAATAAAAGTATGTTTACCGATTTTATAATATAAAGTAATTTATAGAAGACGAAAATATAGTTTCTTATATAAAAGAAAATAAAGCAAAAATATATCACGTGTGATAGAGATTAAATAAAAATGCATATCGTTAGAAATACTAATTTTTACTTGAAAGTCAAATAATAAATACGTTTATAGGGACTAAAGTGAGTAACTTAAAAATGAAAGATTTTTCTCTATAAATTTAATATTTATTTTTAAAAACTCAAAAGTTTTAGGTATTAAGTTAGTTAAAAATTATTAGTAAATTATTTAGATTAAGATTATCCTCACATGAGCCATAATATATTAACAATTAAATAGTATATAAAATGTATCTAACTAATTTTTAAAATAAATATATTAAAAATATTTTATTCAAGTTAAAAAAAAAATATCTATTTTGAATTTTTTAAAAATTAAAATACATGTTTGAGAAATAAATAAATTCTTGAAGTAGTTGAAACTGTTGACTTTGAAGTTGAGCTCATTGCCTCTGCAGTTGAAAGCAAAATAGTGTACAGAAAAAAAAAAAAAAAAAAACTTTCATAAATGTATAAATTTAGAACAAAATTTTGTAGTGTTGTTGTTGCGGCTGCTAGTTGCGGTTGTTGCTCTTGCTTCTGCTGCCATCTGCATGCTATCCTGTGTATCTTGTTTCCTTTTTGGTTTCTGATAACTTGCATTAATGTATAAGTGTTTTTTATTTTAAAATAATTACATCATTTTTCTATATTATGTCTACCTTGTGATTTTAAACTTGAAGTGTTCTATTGGAAAATTACAGGGAAATTGAATCACAAAAATTGTAGAAGTTGAAAGCTCTTGTATGAATGAGCTGGAGGGACAAGATGTTGCATTATGCCGATTAAAAATAAGAAGAATGAGAAGCGACTAAGATATTTTCTTAGCGTCATTTAATTCATTGAACAGGTAATTGGCGGAATTGTGAATATAATTAGTAGCTTAATTGATAAGGTCACATATGTTGTCAACTTCTTTACAAAGAGGAGTGTTGTTTTAATGGCACATGCATAACGTTTGTTTTTATCTAAGTCCTCTTCTTCTACTTCTAATACCATATGATTTATCAAAGACATTTGGTTCAAGTGATCTATATTATGGAGAAATTAGGCAGCAAAAATGATTATAGCTCAGCAACAACCTAACAGAAATAAATACATACTTTATTTTAGTATCATTTTTATTTAAAGAAATACATACTTTAATTTAATATCATTTTTATTTATTCTAATCTATTGGTAATTAGACTCACGGCATATATATATATATATATATATACATATATATTAGTGGAGTCATCAAGCAAATTGATTGTTTGTACTCTTTTTTAAACCCTATTAAACCAATTGCTTCCTACTCCCTAACGTGCAGCAAAGTGTTGACAATGTGTTTTTAGAAGTTTTCATAACAGTGACCAATGATTTTAGAGATCTGAAAAGTCGGGTAGTTACATTTTTATTTTGCATTTTAGACATACTCTACGTGATAAAACATAAACTCTATTTGACAAAAACCCTGCGTGATAAAACATAAACTTTATTTGCCAAAAATAATTGGTTTTTACTATGAATTTTGGGGTTAGAGTTTTAATTCTAGCAATTGACGGAAATGACCCCCTCCCACATTATTTTTTTCTTTTGAAAAATGGACACTTTTCAAAATTTTTTTTTTTTTTTTTTTTTTTTTACTCTTAATGATGGAAGTGATGTAAGCAAATAAAACGTTTTATAGTTAATTACTTTTCTCCTCTTCCCAACTTATTACATGCAATTACCTAAATTACTAATAAATTAACCTCACAATTAGTAATAAATTAACCAAATTTAAAAAACAATTAGCTATGTTTGCTTGCCTATCGATTTTTTTTTCTACATAATCTCATTTCATATGTACGGCATTTTAGAGATTTTTTTATGTTTATTTTTTTTGTGAGACTTTTCAGAGATTTTTAGTGGTATAAGGACAAATACATTGTTAAATAATCAATAATGCTAGTTTCTTCTTACTTCAGTAGTCTGAATATTCTAGTGGTATAATTTGATAGCCTAATATTCTACCCTTATTGTTAGAGTTCGTTTTGATTGACTTGAGAAAAAAGTTTTTTCTTTTATAAAAAAAAAATCATTTTTATTTAAACTTTTTTGATAAAAATTGTTTAAAATACACTTCATAAACTATTTTTAATGGTTGCCAAACACTACAATTTTTCTTTTCCAAAATGACTTATTTTTTAAATTAAACACTTGAAAATGTAATCCAAACACACCTTAATCTTTAATAAAAACAACTTTGTATGTTTAATTATTTTCTACCCTTCCCAACTTATTACATGCAATTAGTTTCTACCGTTCACACAACGAAATATTAAATGTTTCAATTACTTCTGCTTACCTACAATCAACCAACTCAAATAAATGTTTTAACCAACCTAAATCACCAAAACATGTCTCAACAAGAAGTCTTCACCACATTTCTGAACAGGAAGTTGTTCTCCTCGCCAAATCATCTAAACAATCCAAAGTTTCTCTCCCAACTCCACAAAGTTGTGTTTTATCAGCGTAAAAAGGTATGTAGTTTATTTTGTATTGAATAGTTCCATCATTTATTTCATGTTAGAATTCATTCAACTTGTTTTTGTTCCAACTTGCTTGTTTATCCTTTCTTTTTTCTAACGTCTAATTACTGTCTTCTTTACTAATTGAAAATAATGACCTACCAAATTAATATCTTCTATACTAATTGCCAAAACAAATAGTTTAAAAAAGAAGAAATTGAAATATTTTATTGAATAAACCTGGTTGGGCTTCATACCAGTGTTACCGGGGTACCACCAAGTCAAGCTGATATGTGGACAAGATTAAGCGATGTAAGCTTAGGCTCGACCGAGATTCATATAGGTTTAGCTTGGTCAATATGATATGCGTTTGGGATTGGGCCATGAATGCATTACCCAACTAAGTCCCAACCGAGTAGCTAAGGGTCTGGGGGAAATGCAAGGAACTCGGTGTTGCCCTAGTCGGGTGTCCACTAGGTCATATGGTTTGGCCTGAGCCTAGTACCAGGGGAGTTGGAGGGGACCCGATTGGGCCCCACCCGAAAGACCACGGGCTTCACAAAAAAAGCATGGTAATCAAGGGAAAGAATGGGTGAACAGAGCTAGGTCTGAATTGGGCAAGTTAATCCATTGTTTGAGGGCTCAGTTATGACCTGGCCAGGTCATCTTTTTTTTTTTTTCTTCTCTCTTTTCTTTTCTTTTTCTTTTTTGTATTTGCTTGGTTAGGGTGATTGTTGCATGATTGTTGCATGGATTTGGATGTTTATGGGGAATTTGAATGATTTTGTATGGTTTTGGATTTTTAGGGTTGGATGTTTAAGGTAAATTTGGATGATTTTGGAAGATATTGGTTCTTTAGGGTGAATCTACATTGATTTGGATGATTTTTTATGTTTAGGGTGGATTTGCATGGTTTTGCATGGTTTTGCTTGTTTAGGGTGGTTTGGATGGATTTGGATAATTTTGGATAGATTTGCAAGTATTTGCATGTTTAAGGTGGTTATGGTAGTTTTGGATGAATTTGCATGTTTAGTGTGGGTAGGTGATTTTGCATGGTTTTGCATGAATTTGAATAGTTTTGAATGTTTAAGGTGAATTTTGCGTGAATTTGTATGTTTAGGGTGGTTATGGTGATTCTGCATGTATTTACGTGTTTAGAGTGATTTTGGATGGATTTGCATGTTTAGCGTGGTTAGGGTGATCTTGGATGGTACTGTATGTTTAGACTGAATTTGCATTGATTTGGATAGTTTTTGGTGTTTAGAATGAATTTGCATGGATTTACATGATTTTACATGTTTAAGGCGATTTTGCATGTATTTGCATGTTTAGGGTGTTGGATGGATTTGGATCATTTTCGATGGATTTGCAATAATAATCATCCAATATCATGCAAAAGTATTAAACTAATCCAAAATCAACCAAAATAATCCAAAATATTTAAAAATGATCCAACAATACAATATTCATGCCATTCATGCAAACTAAGTAAGAATAATCTAATATCGTGCAAAAGTATTAAACTAATAAAAAATCAACTAAAATATCTAAAAAAAATCCAATATGCGTGCAATCCATGCAAACTAAATAAGAATCATCCAACATTGTGCAAAAGTATTAAGCTAATTCAAAATCAACCAAAATAATCTAAAATATCTAAAAATGATCCAACAATCCAAAAATAAGGAAATTTTATACTTACACATAATGCCTACAAAAATCATTAAAAAAAGTAAAATTTATTTTATTTTTACAATAATGTCTAAAAAATCAAGAAATTTATTTGTAACTATTATTAAATACACAGCATCAAATAGAAATAACTCAAAAACATTGGACCTTATTGTTGCCTGGTCATACCTTGTCCCTCTGGTCATGTATACCCGTTGTTTCGTCTAAATCATCCATTGACTTGCACATGACTATAATGTTGCCCTCATCATGACCATCTGACTATACTCTCTAGTCACTCGAACTATGATACCCTAACTTTTGACCTAGTTGCTTAAGAGACATAGAGAGAAAACTAGGGTGAATGGTGTAAATTTGGAACACAAGCCTGTGGAGTTAGGAAAAAATTTAAGGTGGAAAAAAAAAACTAGGGAAGTTTTGGGCACATAAAAAGGCTGGAAAAGGTCACCTGAACCGTTCGGAAGTCACCAGGAACTTTCCCTAAAAAAGTCAAACTTTACGAAAAAAGTCAAATTTACCAGGAAAAGTCAACAGAACTTACCAGGAAGTCAGAACTTACAAGGAAATTGGAACTTACCAGGAAAAGTCAATGAAACTTACCAAGAAGTTGGAACTTACCAAGAAAAGTCAACAAAACTTACCAAGAAGTCGAACTTACCGGAAAAGGTCAACGGAACTTACCAGGAAGTCGGACTTATTGGGAAACAGTCGATGGAACTTACCAGGAAGTCGAACTTACCGGGAAGCAACTTTTAGGCGTTGAACCGATGGAATTTACCAGGAGTGAACCAGATGAACTTACTGGAAAATAAGGGCGTTAAGCTTACCAGGAAGCTGAACCGCCAGAAGTTACCTAGAAAAAACACAGAAACTCAGCCGAACCGCTGGAACTTACTAGGAAATCAGACCACCAGAATATACCAGAAAATTGAACAGGCAAAACTTTACGAGAAAAGTGGTAGAATGCATTTTTTTTTCGATCTAACCCAATTTTTTGTGCTAAGTGGCTTTATTTTAAATTTTACACTTCATAAGGAGGAGGTGTTAAGATGCATGACCAAGATACCATGCAAGGAAACAAATGTTTGGATGCATGGAGTTTTTATCATGCAATTTGACAATTGAAGTGTCGAGAAATTGGATGCGAGGGTGATGACCAAGCAAAATTCTTAACCCTTATAAATAGGACCAAACGAAAGCATCATCTCACACTCACAAAAATCAAAATTTTCCTTGAAGAAGAAAGAGAGAAAGAATAGAGAAAAGAGAGAGAAGGTTGGCTAAATTTTGCTTGTCGAGAGGAGCTAGGGAAGCATATAATCAGTTAAGAGTCAAGGACAAGTTGTGAGTGACTTAATTTCATTTAAAATGATTTATACTCTCGATATTTCTAGTATGCTCGGTTTATTACAAAATATGAGATTTGTGGCATGAGTTGAATTTGATAAAGAATGTATTTATTGAATATGATTTTGAACATGCTTTTACATGATTTTGAGCATGATGCTCCAGAATACTAGGTTTTGTGAAAAGCATGCAGTTTAAGAAATATTTTGAAGATTTGAAAGAATTGTTTAACTCGTGTTTATAAATAATTTGATTATTAGAAAACATGCTTTATTTTCAAAATATGGTCCCCAATGCCCAAGAACTTAGAGAAGGCATATGGGTAACTTGAATTATAATTCCTATGTGCACATAGGGGGAAATTCAGCGCTGTTATGTTAAGATAACTCCACTCAGTTAAGGTTGTTTTCGATGTTGGACGTGTTGAGATTACTCCACCCTGACTAAAGTTGTATTTCGACGTTGAGTAGCGTTGAGTTTACTTCACCTCAACTAAGGAAAATCTTTCAAGCATATACAAATGTTTGCTTTACTATTTGAATTACGAGCATGATTTCACTGAGCTTTTAAGCCAAGAATAGTTTTCAAACTTGTCACTCGCTGTGCTATCTAGCTTATGCTTTCAAATGTTTTCCTACTTTCCAGGTAGCGAGTGGAACCGGGGTGCTTAGCCTACTCTACAAACTCGTTTGGATTTGCTACTTAGTTTTGAACTTTGTAAATATTTGTACTTAGATCTAGCATTGTACATTTTGGGGTCTAAGGAGTGGAAGTTGTGTAAAAACTCTGTTGTTATCTTAATAAAGGTTTAATTTTGAGATTATTATTTATGGCTTGGATGTGAGTTATAATTCTGTTTACCAGGTGCTTGGTAAGGTTTTGAAGAGAGTTAAGTTGACAGTAGATGTCATAAATGGTCAATATCTGCTGTCTTCATGCCTCTTTTAGGGTTAAGAGGATAACTCGAGAGGGGTGTGACACGAACCTTCATGTTCGTCATGATTATGATCATTTGGATCTTCATGGGCACCATCATTCTTGGGAAAATAATTTTCCGCATCCACAGATTTACCCTACATGACCATGAATTATTCAATATAAACAAAAACGAAATGTAAATACTAAAATTTTATTATTGTTTTATCATACCTTAAATATTCGGCGCAAATATTTCTTCATTGCTTTTAAATCCTTCTCGAGGCCTCTAACACGGTGATTAAGGGCCTCAACTTTGGCCTTAACTTTTTTTACTAACATCTTTGATTATTATTATTTTTTTAACCTCTTCTTCTTCTTCCTCCTCCTCTCACTACAAGAAATCTGCGCTTTAGTGACGCAAAATTTTAGTCGCTAAAGGTTACATTTCGTGGTTAAAAATCTTTACTGACGCAAACTTTTCATCGCATCCGATCGTCGCTAAAGCCACGTAGGTGAAAACTTTTTGCGACGTCTTGTACTAAAATGTCGCAAACTGCGATGAAAATAACAAACCGTCGCAAACTGCGACGTTCGAAAAGAAGTTACAACAGAAAGCGACGTTTAAACAGACGTCGCAATTTGCGACGGTTTCTTATTTTTGTCGCTCAGCGACGTTTGCAACTTCCAAGCCACACTTTGAACACACAAAGCATCCTCCAAAACTCAGTTCAAACACAAACAATTTACAATTAACTGCACAACTCTTCTCCAAATTACATTTTGGAATCAACTATATGTAAAAAAAGGAAATGACAACAATAACATCAATTATATATAATGTAATTCAATATTTTTAGATATATATGTAGTGAATAAATATCTCGCTGACGGTAGCTTCCGCTGCAAATCTGACAACAACGACGACAATTAGAGAGAGAGATGGAGACGTAATCGGCAGCTTCTACTACAACAGTTAGAGAGAGAGACAAGGTAACACAGTTAGAGAGAGATAGAGTGAGATCAGATGGAGAGGGAGACAGAGAGGGAGATGGAGAGAGAACTGACAAAGAGAGAGACGGAAAGAGAGACAGAGACATAGTAGCTGGAGAGAGAGCGACAAATAGAGAGACAGAAAGAGATCGGATCGAACGTATTGGGAGATGGAAAGAGAGATAGAGACAGAGCAGACAGAGAGAGAGATGGAGTCGCCGACGGCTAGAAAGAGAGAGAGAGCGGACAAAGAGGAAGAAACTAAAAGAGAGAGAAATGAAGCTCTACCTACCTATCGGAAATCCGTCGACGGTGGCAAATGGAGGGAGGACGGCGGCGAATGGAGAGAACGTTGGCGGCTGAGCTTCCAATGGACAAAATCGGCGATTGGCAGCTGGTGAAAATCGCGTGAAAGTCGTCGTCGAAAACCCTAGAAACTGTGTAACTAAAAAGGGGAAAAAATGATCGGGTGAAAGTGAAAGCAGATTTGCGACAAAAATAGTTTTCATCGCAAATGTATGCGACGAAATAAGTAATCGTTGCAAAGATATGCGACGAAAAAAAAATCATCGTCTACTTCATAGTGCAAAACCTCCCACCTAATTAATTGGGCCTGCGACTAAGGCCCAAATCATCGCTATTTGCGACGTATTCTAATTTCTTCGCAGGTTTGTTGCGACGTCTTTTATTGTCATCGCAATGTTAGCGACCAGACTTCTTGTAGTGTCTTCCTCCTTTCTCCATCCTCATTTGCATCAACATCATCATTAACGTGACTTTTCAAAGGCCAGAGATCATTCTATGATGTTGGGGGTAACAAGGGTACCGGTGGTAAGATTGGGCTTTCGGTGGCAACATAATGCGAACCATGAACGTCATCTCCTCCTCTGTTGCCACAAGCTCCGATGTAATAAATGCCTACAAAACATAATATTATCCATAAGTAAAAAAGAAAAATCGTAATCACTAAAAAAACATTAGAAATGAACATACCCCTTCAGCACCGAACACCTCATCCCTAATCAAACATAGGAAGGCGAGTGTGAGCAAGATCATCGACAAATACGTGGTATGACATTGTCGTTCAACCAGTTCACAACACGTCTAGTCAAGAATGAAATGGTCTTATATGCCCATTGATAACTTGTAGAAATACAAGTTATTGTACTCTTTATTTGGAATAATTAGAGTAATTTAGAAGATGAACGCATGAATTTGAGAAGGAAATAATATAAATAGTATGATATGAATAATTTTACGTTCACGATGTTTACAAAAGTTTCTATCCTGGAAATTATGGATTTTATGTCTTTTGAATGCAAGATTTGGTAAAAAGTAACGAAAAATGCTAAAGGAAAAGAAAATGATGCTGCCAGAATCTCCAAGACTACGTCATTCCACTAATCAACACGTCGAAAAACCCGACGTCGAGAAGAAAAAGAGTCGCTAGATGCGTGGGCAATGGTTGTCGTGTCTATGCAAGTGGACGACTAATTTGATTGAGCCACGACAGAACCAATGAATCTATGACACAATGAAGTCTATGCAGCAGGGTATGGAATTAAATGCAAAGGTGTCAAACAATCATGAGACCACTTTTTGGATGCTTATAGATAGCTCGTGGAAGCTCAAGTTGAAGATAGAGAGAAAATAGTGGGTGAAAACTTTGCTTAATCTCCCTCACCACCATTGTCACCTTTTAACTTGAGCTCTCTCGTGAGAAGATTATGAGTGAAAGTTTCGTGTCTCCTCTCAGCGAGTGAGAATCCATCCATTTCTCCCTGTGCAAATTATATCAAACAACCTCCATCTCAAGCCTCTAAAAAGCAAGACGTTGCCATTGGCAGCTTGACGTTACTTATTTTCCATTTCACTTTCATTTCTACATTTCTTATTTGTATTAAGATTGCGGTATCGAAAGACACATATTTCTTTAATATAAATTTGATTGATTTCATATTTCCATCCATTATCATCTTCAACATCTTATATTATGAGTAGCGAAATCTATTAATGGGTTGAGTGAATGAAACTAACATTTTCTAAGTTTCACTTAAGTTGCATTCATCTTATTTAAATATGTGCTAAAAACTCTTCATGCATGAATCTATCAAACAAATAGGTTTAAGTAAGTATGATCAACTGTTTGAGATAGTAATTGATTAACTATTGTCGTTTAAATAAGAAAAGAATTAGCTTTAGAGATAAGGTTAATCTTTTATTAATAGAAACTCTTCATGCGTCTTAGAAATAAGATAAATGTGGAGTCGAAGCATCGAGGGATGTGTTTTGAATTGTGAGTTTGCTTAAGTATCACTTAGAAATATGTTAACGAAGCCTTCTCAACCCTATACTTTCTCCATTGATTTCTCCATCCCAAAGCTTGCTGTTTTGATTGTATTTGTACTTGACACCTTCAACCATCTTCTCCACACATCATTATCCCATATGTTCATCCACCATATTTATACTTGTAAATTCATTTTTAGTTATTGTAAAGATACCTCAATACATTCTTTTTACCTATATTCATTTGCAATCGATTCTAAACGCAACACCCATGCCCTACGTAAAATGAAATAAAATATACTTTGTTAGACAAGTAATCATTCAAAGAGGGAAACAATAATTGAAACTAACCATAACAACTAAACATGGAAAGTGTGAGGGAGGCTGTACAAATTGTGTGTTTGTGGTTTCTCATCCGTACTCTCCTTCCATTTGTCAACTTTGTCTGAAGTCCTTTCTTTAAACATTTCATTGTCATATAAAAGATAAAATTTCCCCAATCTACATTACATAAAGTATCCCAATCATATATGAAACCTAAGAACTCGTAGTTCATGCTAGATTTTCTCTCCCTTCCCACGAGTCTAAACTCAATAAAATAGAAAAGGGAGATCTTGACAACATCTTCATCATTCTCAAACTCCAAGGAAGGATACTTCACATTTACTTCATACCCTTTCATACCCTCCACATCATTCAATTATTTTCTTCTAGGTCTAACATGGATAGTATCCTTATCTACCGCGTGGTCTGGTGTTTCAGTCCCATCACTAGATCAAACTCTCTCCGCCTAAATGACACTTTCAAAACTAAGAGTATCTCTCCTAGCCTCTCTAACCTCTCTCGAGAGAATATAATAAATCAAGAGTCCATTGAACATAATGTTCACATCTTAAATGGGTCCAAAACAGGTTTGCCTAAACATATCTAACTAGGTACGGATTAATTTCTTCCCAATGCTCATTTGAGTCTTCTCGGAGTGAGCACAACAAGTTAGGGCAACAGGAAAATAGTCATTAGCAAAGATTTTGGTAACCAAATCCATCATACCTACATTATTTGAAGCAAATAATATATATTAATAAATAAAACATCGAGCCAATAAGGAAAAAAATATTCTAAAAATACAAAAAGGAAATCCCAGTTAATACCCTACCTGGGTAGTGACCGGGCCAAAAAAACAGAGAGCAATCATCTATTGGGACCGGTCACTTCCTGATTCGGGTAGTCACAATGTGCCTGGTTTGAGCCCGACCAAGGTTAAACCAAGTCCTAATAACCATATTTTGACCTGGCCAATACCCGACTAGGGCAAATATTAGGCCAGCACCCACCTTTGGTTCCATTTTTATTAGACCAGGTCTAGACCCGACCAGGGTAAAACTGTGCCAACACCTACCTTCTCCAGTACTAGGTGTGCCGGGTCTGTGCCTGGCCAGGGCTAAACCAATAACCATATTTTTTTACCTGGTCAATATCCCGGCAAAGATCGGGCCAACACCCACTCTAGGTTCCATTTGTGTTAAACCCGACTAGCTAGGGTAAAGACCGGGCCAACACCCACTTCCCCTAGTCCCAAGTGTGTCTGGTCCGAGCACGGTCATGGCTAAATCAGGCCCTAATAACCATACTTTTTTACCCGACCAGGGCAAGCCCTAGGCTAATACCCACAGTGGGTTTCATTTGTGTTAGACCTAGTCAAGACCCGACTAGGGTAAAGATCGGGCCAAACCCACCTCGGGTCCCCTATCTCTCTCACCCCATCAAGACTCAACCAAGACAAGCACCAGGCGCACACTTCCTCCGATCCATACCTGACCATGGTCGGGACCAAGCCACTTTCATCTTCCCCAAATTTTACGCCCGACCAAGACCTGGTTATCCTCGGATGAAGCTTGACCAGGTATTGGTCGATTTCCAAAAAATGAAAATACAATTTTATGTACAAAACCTCATTTTTTAGGTCCAAATCATTCAGAAAACACCGAAAATGAAGAGTATATGCATAAAGTGAACTAAAGGCCAAAAAATTTTACACAAATTTGAAGAAACATGGAAGAGACTGTATCTTGAAAAATACAAAAAAATCCTAAAATGTTGTGCCTAGAAACATAAATAACATGCTTAGAAACAACAAATGCGCAACAAATGTGCCTAGAAACATAGATTACTTGCTCTTTATTCCATCAATTAGATTATGTTAAATAAAAACCCTAAAAATGTGCAAAAAATAGGGAAAAAAACGATCTTGATTTTGAGATTGAGATTGGAGATAATTTGTTGAAGAAATGTTGAAGAAATTCGGCCAAAATCAAAAGGAAGATGGATGGTTGTAGAGATGTATCAGCTGTGGCTGTGAGGGAAGAAATGAAACACACGACAAGAAGAAAATGGTTGTAGAGATGTATCGGTTGTGGCTATGAGGGAAGAAACAAAACACATAAGAAGAAGAGAAGAGGGAAGAAAAGGAGTTTTTAAATTCTTCGGGTAGAAATGTAATTTTACATTTATCTTACAAATAAAAGGTAAAAAAAAAACTTGATGGTTTAAAAGGGGTCAAAAATCCGAATTGTAAACCCTAGAAGGTCAAAATTGGAAATTACCCATTTAATTCCTCACCCAAACATATTTAAAAAAAAAAAAAAGATAAATTGTGTTTCAATGTTAGGACAAATATTCTTTTGGTCCCTGAGTTTTTAGGAATAGGTGCGTTTGGTCCCTCATATTTCAAATTAGCCATTTTAGTCCTTGAGTTTTCAAAAATAGATTTAAAAGATCCCTCAACTAATAAATATATTAAATTTAAATGTTAAATTAATTAAAAATGTGATGTGACAAGATGTCTTGAAAAAAGTATTATTTTTTATCTTTCCCACCTCTCTTTATTCTCTCTACCATCTTTCTTCCATTTCACTCTTCTCTCCCTTTCCTCTTTCTTCTTCTTCTCTCCTCTCTTGTCCTATCTTCTCCATCTCCATGTCCATTTGCCTGTCATTTTTTCAATTGAAGAAGTTGATGAAATTTGTTCACTTCTCTCCCTCTTCTTTCTCTCACAAGCAAATGAATTGAATAATGGAGCATATGTATTGATCAAAGATTTAGAAGAACAATGCAAACACAAATGCTGTACGGAAGGATCTCAAGAGACAATATGAAAGGACGACTACACTCGTATCCAATACAATACACAACCCACCCAACATATTCCTTAGAAACAAGAATGACATTTTGCAGTAATGCAGAAAAGCTAGTTGAGAACATAAGAATTACTCAGTAAAGTAGATTGATAGAATCTAAGAAAAGACTAGATAGTTCAAAATGGTCTAAGAGAAAATGGGAACCTATTTCTCTTGTAAATCAGGTTCACATTCGTGAAATTTATAATTCATAGCAGTTGGTATTGGTAAGAAGCATTGTGTGATAAGGTTCCTAATCATTGTGAAAGAAAGAGAGAGAGAAGTGAACAAATTTTATCAACTTCTTCGATTGAAAAAACTATAGACAGAGAGACATGGAGATGGAGAAGAGAGGACAAGAGAGAGGATAGAAGAGAGAAGAAGAAATAGGAGAGAGAGAAGAGAGAGAAGTGGAAGAAAGAGGATAGAGAGAAGAGAGAGAAGTGGGAAAGATTATAAAAAATAATATTTTTTTCCATATCATCTTGCCATATCATATTATATATTAATTTCATATATTTATAGTTGAATAACCTTTTAAACTTATTCTTGAAGAGATTTTTACACAAACAATCACTGTTGGCAATGACCTAATTTTTACATAAAAGCTTTTAGTGTTATTTTTGGACAAATGTGCCCTTTTTTTATTTCTTTTTTGTCTAATTTTTTATGTTTGTTTCTCTATTTACGAGGCTCTTTAATAATAGAAAGAGAAAATGCATTTAATTTGTCATTTTTTTTATTAATTTTTGTCGGATTTTTATATGTAATCCCCTATTTACGAGACTCCCTAATGATGAAAAGATAAAATGCACTTATTATGGAGAGAAAAAATGCATTTAATATGATTTTTTCCCATTTTCGATTGGAGAGATAAAATGCATCTAGCATATTTTTTTTTCCATTTTCAATTGGAGGGAGAAAATGCATTTAACGTTTGACTTTTGATATTGTGTGATATATTCCATTGTTTGTTTGAGTACTATTTGTTTAATGTAATGTATTCCATTGTTTATTTTTCCATTGTTTATTTTGCATAAGATATTCTAATATGTATGACCTTATAATTAGGTATCGTTTGTCTGCCTATAATATATAGGGTTGGCAATGACCTTCTAATTAGGTATCGCTTGTGTGCCTATAATATATAGGGTTGGCAATGGGGCAGGGCGGGTGGGGGTTCCCTGTCCCCTCCCATGTGGGGGGAATTTACCCACATCCCCGCTCCCCGTGCCTACCATTTGTAGACTTGAATGGGGGCAGAGATTCCCCATCGGGGAAACGGGTCCCCGCGAGGACCCAATCCCCAAGATAAAGTGAGAGCGTGAGAGCGAGTGACACTGTAAGGGAGAGCGAGACTGCAATGACAGGTGCATGACCAAATTACTACCAATAAGTAGAGCGAGACAAAGAGAGCGAGACATATATATATGTATAAACGGGTGGTCAGGGATAAATCGAGAGGATTCAGGTCAGGGTTGGGGTGAGGATACCCTCCCTGTCCTGGACGGGTACCCGGAGAATGTCCTTAGTTTGACCCCCATCCCCGGTCAAACCGGGGATTCTCGACCCGATCGGGTCAGGGCCCCACGAGTTTTTTTTGCCAACCTTAGAAATATATACGTTATTTTAATGCAATTTTTATATGATGGTTTCACTTATTTGAGTTTGTCTATTATAGTTCATTGTTTACTTTGAGTTTGTTTATATTTTGCATTCTTATCTCATATATATCATAGTTTAGATTCGTGGTTATTTTTAAATATATGTTAGAACATTTGTCTTAGATGTTTGCAAATATTCTAACCAATATATGGAATATACTAGTAAGATTCACTAAATTCCAATTTAAGTAAATTTAACAAAATCTCCTTACACAAAAATCTTTAATTCTCAATTAATGCGATAATTTCAAATTCAATTTAAAACCTCATAATTTTCAAATAAACAAAACTATCTACCATCATATATAAATCACAAATGAACATATTGTTAAATATACATTAGTGTATATATATCATAAAATAAAAAGTCTCAACAAAAAATTGAATATATGTATCATAGTATATATCGAAAAAGACAAAGTAGTTTTGATATAACCGTCTGTCTCCCGCTTGCAACTCACACAGCCAGGAAGAAGAAAAGAGAGGGAGGAGGAAGAAAGAATATAAACCACCCCGTGCCAACTATAATCCTCGAGAACCCCCTACCAAATCTGCTTGTCCAGCGCCTAATCTACTAGCCGCGCCATTCATCTCCTGCCTACAACTCACACCATCAGAAAAGAGAAAAGAAAGGGAGGAGGAAGGAGGGGGAAGTGGAAGAGTTTCAACGTTTTTTTTTTTCCTTTTCTAAAAAGATATATCAACGGGCGTATGCTTGTGCATGGAGGAGAGGAAATCAAAACATTATATATGTATATGTGTATATATAGTAAATAGTAAAAAAAGTCTAGAAAAAAGGTAGAATATCGCAGACATGACCTTATATTAAGGTTTTTACGTAGAAATCCATTTTTGAAAACTAAGAGGATGACTAATTTGAAATATTAGGGACCAAACGCCCCTCCTCCTAAAAACTCGGGAAAAAAAAGGATATTTTTCCTTTTACTGTTCAGTGTTTCTGTTGCTGGGAAGAAAGCGATAATGGTGGGAGCTTTGTATGGGGAATCAAAAATCTTCTCATCCTTTCTGGGCGTTGGAGCTAACCATTTACTTCGCTCTCGGCTGCCTGTTCACCAACTCTTCGCCTATAATCCGGGTACTCTTTTGTCCTTCCTCCTCCATTTCCATTCTATATTGCTCCTTTTTCATCAAATCTCTCCTTATCTCGTTCTTTATGAACACTTGTCTTCTCGCACAATTCGTTAGCAACTCCTTAAAATCCCGCTGTTTCCCGATCTTCTCCAGTGATAATTTGCTGTTACGCCATTGCAATCTGAGCTCAACATCGAATTACTCATTAATTACAGCGGTTCTTGTGCTAATTTGTTCTAGTTTCCAAGTTTGTGTTGTTATAAAACCACTTGCTCTTTTTTGGTTGCTTCTTTTTCTCTTGAATGCAAAATCTGGGTAAAATGGAGGTAATCTGTATACTCTTTTGTAGGAGGCAAACATGTCTCAATGCAATTGTCCAGGGCGCTTTCTGGTTTGACCAACCTCTTCTTCAGTAGAAGGTTTGAAGCTCAATAATTTTTTGCTCACTTTTTGAAGTTTACAGTTATTGGATTTGGTATTTTGCACTTATACTACTCAGGATGTAAATTGTTCCTTAATTCTCATGGATATTCACATGACATTAAATTCTATTCATCCGTGATTTGTGGACTTGAAATGGTATACTGTGATGAAAGTTCCAAGCTACATTTCACAATGTGCGGCGCACATGGTAATTGATACCCAATAGTTATCTTATAAACATGTAAGTTATGTTTCCCCAACACAGTTGACGGTCATATAGTTGACAGGGTATTAGGATGAGTATTCTTATTAACATTTTAGATGTCTTTGTGAACAGTGGATGTGTGCACTCACACAGTTGCGTATAATTATCTGTTATGGACTACATAGCTGTTTTGTTAGGCATCCTATTTAGATTTGGCCATTGTGAGAGTTTCTGATGGGGTCATAATACTTACAGATATTTGACATGGAGTTGGAACTTCAGAATGAGCATGCTTAAGAATTGTATCCATTGTTGTTTCTTTTAGCATATTTTAAGCACAAGGATATTTTGATTTTCAGAAAGTGTTAAGAGTGAACCATTCTCATTGAAATTGATAGAAATTTGGACGAGATGCAAAATGTGAAACGTAAGCGTCTAAGACCTGGAAAAGTTTCTCCTCGTCGACCTGTTCCAGACAATATACCAAGGCCTCCTTATGTCAAATCTAGGCGACCACCTGGAATTGCTAGTGGACCTGAGGTGCACGATGAGAAGGGTATAGAGTGTATGAGAGCTTCTGGGAGGCTTGCAGCCCAAGTTCTAGAATATGCAGGGACATTAGTCAAGGTATTTTTCTGCCTATTATGGCTGGTCGCAGAGTAAATTACATGTATCTATTTCCTCTACTTTCTTCTACAGTTCTACTTTCAAGTGAAACTCTCAACTCTCCATGACTCATTGACATTGTTTTATAGAAAAGAACGTATTAACATGAAGTTACATAAACTTTGACCAGCAGAGAGTGCATTGGGACGAAAGGAATGCTAAAATCTAACATAAGTCTGTTAAATAATGAAATAATCTGTCCCAAATAGATTCCAAACCTCTGATCTTTATACTTATTTATTATTTTCAAATATGCCTTCTCCTTTTCAGCCAAGTGACCTAGCAAAGAGCTAACATTACATCATTCCCAAAAAGTTCTCAATCTTTTACTTTTCTCCAAGAAAAGTGCCCTTATAGAACAGTGGAATGAATCTACGTTCTTCCTTCATGTTTTATCAAATAAATTTTGACATTGAATATTCCCAATAAGTGTGTGTCTATATATATATTAATTGGATAGTTGAAGTCAATAATGAAGAAAAATTTCAAAAGAGGCATCCTTGATGCTCCATGTATCTCAATCATTTAAGGTGTGCTCTTTCTCAAAGGAGAGAGTGTTTAGTTCATCTGTTTTTTCATTGGCACTTTGATAATACACTGAATATGCATGTGATGCCAGTTCCTGCATTCTCTGTGGTGGAGCTCCTTGCTTAAATATCTTTGATTCCTTCAAATAGTGAGGCTAAGATCATAAGGTTGAATGCTACTCAAGCTATTTTTCTGGGATGTTTGAGAACGGGTAATGGAATTGTTTGTGAACGTGTGTGAGCATGTCTTAATTCTTCTCATTGGGCTTCTAACCATTAAGAAATCTTATCATTAACTCATGTCTCTGTTTATATTGGTAAATTGAAGAGTATTTTTATGATCTCTCAACTTTTGATCAAGTTTGCCTCCTATCTGTACTACCTTTTTCAATTTCATTTTTTTCATTTATATGTTTCTTATCCAAGGAAAAGCAATTTAAACGTAGCGGTTCCTTTTGTTATTATGTTTAAACTACTTGCAGTTTATCAGTTCATACTGCACCCATTTATGAATCACCATTATATTTTATTGCAAAATTTTGATTCTTGTGTCTATTGGCAGCCAGGTATTATGACTGATGATATCGACAAGGCTGTTCATCAAATGATAATTGATAACGGAGCCTATCCATCACCTCTGGGTTATGGTGGCTTTCCGAAGAGTGTATGCACTTCGGTGAATGAGTGCATATGCCATGGAATACCAGATTCCCGGGTTCTTGAGGTCTTCTCTATGAATTCTTAGTAACATCTACAAATTTATTGAAAAATCAATAGCTTATTTTATGATGATGAATTGAGACGTCATGACTTTTTTTTCCCCAGGATGGTGATATTATCAATATAGATGTTACCGTCTATCTAAATGTAAGGATTTGCAACACTGAGCTTAATTTGTTTCAACATATGCATATTTGAAGATTTAAAGATTTTATACTGACCTTTATTTGACCTTGTGCACCTATTTCTTTTATTTTATACGCTATGCATGAGAATTTAAAGTTATATAACCTTGTCTTTCTGTTTCCTTTCTACAACTTCTTTCAACTCTTGAAAACATTGTGGGTGGACACAACAATATTCACATCACTCATCTTCAATTCGTAGATATGACAGCCTTTTCTTCTCCTCTTTTGATGGCTTGAAGATCAGAAATCTAATCTTTCTCATTGAAATCCCAATCTAGTATTTCTCATTGAAACCTTGAAAGCTACCCTGGATCTCAAAATTAACCTTTCAAAGTCTATGGGTGAATGCTGCATACATGCATATGCATATGTCCATGGGTCTTAAAATTAACTTTTAAAAACTCCCTTCAAAAGTCTATGGTTATTGAACGCTAAGGATATGTCCATGGTGTTAAACATTTGGAACTGCAAACCAGTTCTTCTCCCTTTAATCTACCCCAGCACGTCTCTTGGGTGAAGCTTAAGGTTCTATCCTTTTAGAACATGGTATTATAGAAAATTGATCAAATAATTTATATGTTGAAGAATAATAATATTTTTAAAGAGAAGTGGACCCAAACCTTTATAGATTTGACAATATGTGGTTTTCTTATCCCTCTTTTAGCTCTTTACCTGTCTGAGGGTGGTGAAGGTCATAGGAAGATGGGAAGATTATTGATTTATGCATAAACTTCGTTGTTTGAAGGAATCACTTAAAATTTCGAATTGTGACGCTTTTGGAGACTTGAATATCAGAAAACAGGTTTCTAACTAGCATTAACATGCTGGATAGACTGGAAGAGGTTGATTCCCTAAGTTTTGAGCTGAGTGAGCAAATGTTGTCTCTGAAACTTGAGTTTGAAGAGGTGATTAAAAGTGAGACTATTATGCGGAAGTAAAAGGCTAAGTTTAAATGGGCCAAGGAGGGTGACAACAACTCATTACCTTCCATACATGCCAACTATGGAATTTTTGTGAGATTCCACCGGTACTTTGTAATTTCATTACCATGTATTCTGTGGTGTGAATATATATATATGTATATATATATTCACACCACTGAATAACTCCAAAGTAAAAGGACTACAACCCAATTTATACACTCTAAAGTGATGGTGACTGCAAAAAAGCGATTCAAACTCGATGGGGGCTATGTACCTAGGATGTTAAAATTCTATGAGTTGTTTGACAATAAATAGGATTACACTTGTTCATGAGATTAGCTGAGGTGTTTGTAAGCTAGCTTGGACACGTTGTTACAAAAAACTGTAATCACAAGTGGGCTGAGAAAAAAGGAAAAAAAAAAAAAAAAGAAAAAGAAGAAAAAGGGAAATAAAGTCTTAAAAGGAATAGAGCTATAGAAGGAACTATCTATACATATGAGCCTGATAAAAAGGTTCTTATATAAAGCCTTAAAAATTGTGGCTTGGGCCATTGTTTAGAAACGGATTAAGCTAATAACTCCAACATAGAGCCCATGAATTTGTCTCTTATCTTTCTGTTTTTCATTCTTGAAGATTGTGGGTCATATATAGGGCTTCGGCATCTAAATAAATAACCTTACTGCTGGGATTTCAAAGCTATCTTGATGTTCAATAGCTTATGATGATTATATATTGTTCGTTTAATGGCTGGCCATTGTAAAGTGTCTCATAAGCTGATATTCATACACTTTGTTATGACACATTGATAGACATTCATATGTCAACCTCATCTAGAAAGGTGGGAAAGCAATCAAAGGATTAATCATCCTTTTTTTTTTTTTCCTGTTATTCAAGAAATAAAAATTTGTAGCTATTAAAACTATTTATGCTATCTGCAATTGTAATCTGTAGGGGTACCATGGTGATACTTCAGCAACTTTCTTCTGTGGAGATGTTGATGATGAAGCCAGAAAACTTGTCCAGGTACCTTTTTCTTTCTTCTTTTGTTAATGGGTACCTATTACAATTAGATATAGCCATGTTGTTCTTTATGCCTTTTAACACGTAACTACTTATATATATTTTTGTTAATATTTCGATTGAAAAAGTTGTTGGTTTTCTACCTGGATCTATCTAGAACTTTATATTTTATTAGGCGTAAATTCTTGTCCTATCATGAATTGATATTACAATTAGATATAGCCATGTTGTTTGACATATCATAAATTGGTTCTCGTTCTCTCCCTCTTTTGGATTAATTTCATGAATATATTTAGGTTGAATGTTGGATGTCTTTGATTCTAACTAGGTAATTGTTAGATGATATAATATTAAACTTGCCTTCACCCATCAACTTAAGCTTTTGGGTCAATTGGTGATTTAAGATTATTAGAGGAGGTGGTCAAAGAGATCCTGTGTTCAAACACCTGCAATGTTATTTCCTCCCCAATTAATGTTGATTTCCACTTGTTGGGTCTTCTACATATTTCAAGCCACAAATGAAGGAGGGTGTTTCACCCATTAGCTTAAGCTTTTGGGTCAATTAGTGATTTAAGAGTGGTTCTCTTCACTTTTGATGTAGCCTAAAGGATAAAAAAGAGATAATTCTCCAGGAATAAAATCAAAGTCTTTATTAATCAAAAGTTATCAAAACAAGAACACAATCCCCCTATTTATAGAGAATTGGAAAGCAAACTAATCCTAATCCTAATTAATAACTAATCCTAAATCTAATCAACTAAGGATTTAACTTGTAGGGTATTTTGGGGAAATTCAGAATTATTTAGATGGCTGTATTTTATCATTTGTTTTAAATATTTCTTCAATTTAATATTCTAGAATAGGTGTGACAAACCCTTTTCCTTTGGGTCTATTTAAAGGAGGTTAGGTTTAGTTTGTATTTTTTTTAGTTAGTTAACTAGGTAGTTAGGTGTGAACCAACCCTTTCCCTTTGGGTCTATTTAAAGGGAACATTCCCATTATTTCATAGACAATTTAGATTCAGTAAAACTCCTTCTCTTGATTTCTCCAAGATTTCTCCAAGATTCTTTTAGTGTCTTCATTAACCTTGCTGCCATATTGCTAGGCAACACCCTTTGAGCAAATTCCTTTGTATTAATTATGAGTTCCCTCTGATGGGAAGTAGTGTTACAATATTAAAATCCAAGGAATAATAACCAAGTATTGTAGGCTTCAGTGGTTGTTTCATAAGATTAGTTGAGTTAGGGATAAGTTGGTCCAAACATTTGTATGCATTGAGGGGGAAAACACACACACAGAAGTCACGTCATGTGATAAAGAGCATCAAATAAGAACTTCAATATAATTCAATATGAAAAGTTTAAGTTTAGCTAGCTAGATGCCCGTCATAAGTATTGTGCATTACTATGTTCACTAATTTAATTTAATATGAAAAGTTTAAGTTTAGCTAGCCAGATGCCCATCATTTGAGATTTGTGCATTACTATGTTCACTAATTTAATTTAATATGAAAAGTTTAAGTTTAGCTAGCTAGATACCCATCATTTGAGTATTGTGCATAAGTTTAACTATGTTAAGATTATTTATGTTATATTAGTTGTTAAATTGGTCAAGTGAGAGGTGGTGTTGAAGTCTGTGGATTTAGTAGGTCTAGGTATCAAGAGCCTAAGACTATGTAATGAGGCATTCTTGGCAAAGTGGTTGTGGTGCTTCATGGAGCTTAACACGTTGTGGTCTAGGGTGACAATGAGTAGATATGACCCACATCTTTTGAGTTGGTTGCAAGTGGTGGATCGAGAAAAACCTTTGAAAAGCTATTTCCTTTGTGTTTCTTCTTTTTTTCCTCAGTTTATCCAATAGAAAACTCAATCCAGTTGATCTTTTGAGTCCACTTCAAGACAGGATAACTAGTGACCTAATCTTGGGGGAAGGCTCTAAGGTTTATTTTCGAGAGGATAGTTGGGTGGGGGATAAGCATCTATGTGCTTTGTTTATGAGGTTATATTCTCTTTTGAACAAGAGGCTACATCTTGTGACCTTAGTGTTGCCATTCTCAGGCTCTTCTTCGATTTCTTCAAGTTTCCAATGTTCTAACTTCCCGTTAGCATCATTAGATATTTCATGACAATGATGCCCTTATTCTTGCTTGTTTGCACTCAAGAGATAATGTTTCTTTTTTGCACTTCCGCCAGAACAAATTTTGATATTTATTTATTTATTTGTTATTTTTTTCTCCAATACGCTTTAGGTGACTAAAGAGTGCTTAGATAAAGCAATATCCATATGCGCACCAGGAGCGGAGTTCAAGAAAATTGGCAAAATAATTCAGTAAGAAACCCACTTTGTACTGCTGAACCATATGACACTATTGATGATTGTAGTTTCAAGGTTTAGATATCAATGATATTTTTTGTTACCTACCAAGAGAGAAAGGTAGAGGATCAGATTTATTTCTACTCTGTGATTCCTTTTATGGTTAATGCCCTATGTGTGACATGATTGTGTTAAAATACCACAAAATATGAGCATATTCTAATTTAATAAAGACAGTTTTTGTCTCCGCTTTTATTTGGAAACATGTAATTTGATAGAGCTGGGAAGTAAAATTGCCTTTTTAAGAACTAATGGGGAGGGGAAGGGTTAAAGAATTAGCTGAGGTTTAATTCAAAGAGGATTCTTTTGTAGCTTTGGAAGTGGTTGAAGGTTTGGAAGTTATGTAAGAATTGGGGTATGTTTTGAAGTTGGACCTTGAAAGGCCCAGTATAAAGTCAATTGGCACTTCCTTTATGTTGTTCTGGAGTTCAAAAGGCTTTGGTAGCTTGTGAAGAAAATGGATAAGAGGGTGTGCTTTACAGCAATTTTCTCTGTTTTGATTAATGGTAAGCCTAGGAAAAAGATTTCAGCTGAAAGAAGTTTTGAGGCAAGGTGATCCCTTGTCCCCTTTGTCTATCCATCATCAGGGATGCTCTCAGCCGAGCAGCCGAGCATTACGATATTGTCAGAAGAGTAGAATCTTAAAAGGTTTTCAAGTAACTAAGTAAGGGAAACTATGGTGGATGTGTCGAATCTGTAGTATGTTGATGATACGATATCTTTTGCTTGGATAAGAAGGAAACCTTGATAGGGGAAACCCTTCAAACCCATTGCTCAAATAAGGTCCAAACCCTAAGAAGCTCAAACACAAATACGGATACGATAGGATACGATGATACATTGATTTCAAAAAAACTAAGCGATGGATATGTTAATCTTTTTTTATATATGATGTAAGGGTTATAGTATTAAACACCTTTTATAGTTTATTTAATTTCCCCTGTTTAGTCTAGTTTTAAGGCCTTGGGCCCATGTCAAGCTTAATGTATATAAAAAGACCTTCAGCCCCATTTTGCATTCATTAATAAAGAATTCAATTCAAATTCTAGAGCTTCTCCATTAGTTGGTATTAGAGTGCTTGATCCCGCGCAATAGACTCTTGGATCTTCTCTCCATGGATGCGGAAGCATCTTCTTCAACCAAGGGATTAAAGACTCGAATGGCTGTAGTAGAAACAACAGTGATCGACATCAAGAATGAGATGGGAGACCTACAGGCGATGATAGCTCAGCTTCTGCAGCAAGTGGTCGGTTAAAACCCTGTAGAAAACCAAGCAACTCAAACCCAAGCTAATCGAAAGGGTGCAAATTGAAGTAGTCGGCCAAAACAGTGAGCAAATTGAGGCAAAAATTCAAGAAAGAATTCAAGAACCCTTCAAGAATTCAATTCGAAGCAATGGTCTGATATAGAACCCTTGGGAAATTCACAATACGCCAACAAGAAGACAGTTCGTGCAGCCAAGAACTCGGTCACAAGACATTCCGATGCCGAGGTTCATGATCCAAGACTCGGATTCTTTTGAGGAAGAAGAAAATTTCTAACTTCGAAACCAAGAATGGATGGGTTTCTGTCATAGCAGGCAACAATATTTCCAAGAATAGCAAGATTATCTTATGAAGGTTGATCTCCCCCGTTTTGATGGAAGGATGAATGTCGAGGTCTTCTTGGATTGGATCACCAAAGTGGAATACTTCTTTGAATATGCAAATACCCCTAAAGATACGAAAGTTAAGTTTGGTAACCTTCAAATTTCAGCAGGGAGCTTCAGCTTGGTGGGAACAACTTGAGACTAACAGAAGGTACTCCAACTTTGGATCACCAAAGTGGAAAACTTCTTTGAATATGCAAATACCCCTGAAGATACGAAAGTTAAGTTGGTAGCCTTCAAATTTCAGTGGGGAGCTTCAGCTTGGTGGGAACAACTTGAGACTAACAGGAGGTACTATGGGAAATCTCCAATTAAATCTTGGCCAATATCGCTTAATGAAAAAGAGATTCCTCCCGCTCAATTATCAACAACTTTTGTACAACCAATACCAATTTTGTAGACAAGGAGATCGATCAATTCTTGATTACACGAAGGAGTTCCATCATTTAGGAGCAAGAAACAATCTCCCCAAAACCGAACAACAACTTGTTTCAAGATTTATCTTGGGACTTCGTGATGATATCAGGGAAGTTGTTAAGCTACATTTGGTTTCTTATTTGGCCGATGCCATTACATTAGCCACTACCATTGAGGAGAGCGCTGAAACCGGCAGCCAATAACTTATAAGAGAAGACCACCATGAGATAGACAGCAAACACATCGCCAGCCTCCAACAGAGCAGTCAAGACAGTCTCTCCAAGGTTCCACTTGCAGCCAACA
This sequence comes from Citrullus colocynthis, assembly GCA_031780015.1. Lineage (NCBI taxonomy): Eukaryota > Viridiplantae > Streptophyta > Magnoliopsida > Cucurbitales > Cucurbitaceae > Citrullus > Citrullus colocynthis. Next base: position 60,577 of record QLSR01000296.1, read on the forward strand.
GCCCAAAAGGGATGAGTCCCAAGCTCCGGTTAAGTCTGAAGATGGTAACAACAAACGAAATTCGAATCCCTATAATCGGCCTACCTTTCGAAAGTGCTTCCGTTGTGGCAAACAAGGCCATTTATCTAATGAATGCCCCCAACGGAGGACTTTGGCGATTCAAGAAGACCACAATGAAGAAGCTGATCTCTTCGAGGATGGTGATGATGATCTTGCTTTCCTACAAACGGATGAGGGCGACCAACTTTCTTGTGTCCTTCAAAGAGTCCTGCTCACCCGTAAGACCGATAGCCACCCTCAAAGACATGCCTTATTTTGCACTCGGTGTACAATTAATGGGAAGGTTTGCCAAGTGATTATTGAAAGTGGTAGCACTGAGAATATTGTGTCTAAGAAGCTGGTAGTTGCCTTAAATCTTCAAGCGGAGCCGCATCCAAATCCTTATAAGGTAAATTGGATAACAAAAAAAGGGAAACGACTGTCAAAGAAATCTGCACGACCCTTGTCCATTGGGAGCATGCATCAAGATCAAATTGTTTGTGATATTCTCGAAATGGACATATGCCATATCCTTTTGCGTCGGTTGTGGCAATATGACAACAAAGCTATTCATAATGGCGAGACAATACATATGAGTTCAGCTGATTGGGAAAAAAGGTGGTCCTCCTTCCTCTCGGTAAGCAAATTGCCACGACCAAGGTATCCTCCTCTTCACAAAAACAACTATTCCTCATTTCCTCGGGTAAGGATCTTCTACTCTCCAAAGAACAATCTCTTTTGTCTTTTATTGTTAAAAATGATCCTTTTCAATCACCAAATGAGGAAACTTTGGACCCAAATGTCTCTAATATACTTAAAGATTTCTCTTCCCTTTTAAAAGAACCAACCACATTACCTCCCTTAAGAGATATTCAACACCACATAGATTTGATCCCGGGTAGCACCTTGCCTAATTTGCCACACTATCGTATGAGCCCTAAAAAATATGAAGCACTACACAACGAAATACAAAACCTTTTAAAAAAAGGGCACATAAAACCTAGCCTTAGCCAATGTGCTGTCCCAGCTTTACTTGCTCCAAACAAGGATAGCACTTGGCAGCTTTGTGTTGATAGTAGGGCAATTAATAAGAACACAATCAAATATAGGTTCCCTATCCGTCAATTAACAGATTTATTAGATCAATTAGGAGGGGCATCAATCTTTTCTAAGATAGATCAAAAAAGTGGCTACCACCAAATTAGAATAAGACCGAGGGATGAATGGAAAACAGTTTTTAAAACCAATGAGGGACTTTTCGAATGGTTAGTTATGCCTTTTGGCCTTTCTAATGTCCCAAGCACCTTTATGAGACTAATGAATCAAGTCCTATGACCTTACTTAAACAAATTGGTAGTTGTATACTTTGATGATATCTTAATCTATAGCTCCAACTACGAAGCATATTTGAAACATCTTCATACCATATTCAAAGTGCTCCAAGAAAATGGATTATACATTAACTTAAAGAAGTGTTCTTTTCTTCAACATCAACTTTAACTTTTAGGATTCCTAATTTGTTCCAAGGGTGTTAGCGTAGATCCTAGGAAAATTGAGACTATCAAAGATTGGCCACAACCGAAATCTATTAAAGAAATCCAAAGCTTCTTAGGATTGACCTCATTCGATAGAAAATTCATAAAAAAAATTTAGTACAATTGCTAGTCCTTTAACCGCACTCATAAAAGCTAAAACACCCTTCACTTGGGACCTAGAGCAAATGACTAGTTTTCAAAACCTAAAGACGGCCCTAAGTACAACACTAGTCCTCGGCTTTCCAAATTTTTTGAAACCTTTTGAAGTCACAATAGATGCCTCAGGCCTAGGAATAGGAGCTGCCCTTAGCCAAGATAACCACCCCATTGAGCTTTTTAGCGAAAAGTTAAGCACTGCCAAGCAAAAATGGTCCACTTATGAACAAAAGCTTTACTCCCTAGTTCGAGCTCTCAAACAATGGGAACATTATCTCCTTGGGAAAGAATTTATTTTAATCACTAATCACTTCTCTTAAGTTCTGCATTCTCATAAATCGATTAGCCGCATGCATGCTAGATGGATAAAATGCCTTCAAAGGTTCGTCTTTGTCATCAAACACACTCCAGGTAATACCAACAAAGTAGCCAATGCTCTAAGCCGTAAAGGTACTCTCCTAACCTACTTAAAGGAGAAATAATAGCCTTTAACCACATCATCGATGTGTACCCTACGGATCCGGATTTTAAGGAAATATGGTATGCTTGCTCAAACCACCTCCCAACTAATGATTGTCATATTTTTTATGGCTTTCTCTTTAAAAATGACACTCTTTGCATACCACGCACATCTCTTAGAGAGTCTCTTTTAAAAGAAGCACATGCGGGAGGACTAGCGGGACACTTTGGGAAGGACAAAACTTTAGCTCTCCTCTCTTATAAATTTTATTGGCTACAGTTGAAAAAAGATGTTGCAAACTTTGTCAAAAGATGTTTTATATGTCAAACCTCCAGAGGTTCTTGCAAACTTTGTCAAAAGATGTTTTATATGTCAAACCTCCAGAGGTTCTAGCTCAAACCAAGGACTTTACTTCCCACTCCCCATTCCAAAAAACATTTGGGAAGATCTTTCTATGGATTTCATTCTTGGTATACCTAAAACCCGACGTGACTATGACTCTGTTTTAGTTGTCGTGGATAGATTTAGCAAAATGGTACATTTTTTGGCTTGCAAAAAGACCAATGATGCCCTAAATATTGCAAATTTATTTTTTAAGAAAATTGTGAGACTTCATGGCATCCCTAAAAGTATAGTCTTTGACAGGGATGTGAAGTTCATGAGCTATTTTTGGAGATCTCTATGGAAAAAGTTTAGCACTAGTCTTCTTTTTAGTTCCACAAGCCATCCACAAATAGATGGGCAAACCGAGGTCACTAACCGCACTCTCGGCAACCTTCTAAGGTGCTTAAGTGGAGATAAACCCTGACAGTGGGACCTAGGTCTAGCACAAGCTAATCAACAACATGGTCAACCGGTCAACAGGGAAGTGCCCATTCGAAATTGTTTATACTCATACTCCCAGATTAACATTAGATCTTGCTAACCCGTTTCTGTTCATCTTAGTGCTGAATCAAACATCATGGCAGACCGAATAAAAAATATACATGTGGAAGTCCGAGCTCACATAGAAGCAGCCAACAACTCTTACAAACAGCAAGCAGACAGTCACAGAAAAGCTGTAGAATTCAATTTTGGCGACTTAGTCATTGTTCACATCAAGAAATCAAGACTACCTACTGGACTACATTCCAAACTAACAAGCAAAAAGATCAGTCAATTCCCCATTTTTGCAAAATTTGGACCAAATGCTTTCAAAGTCGGCCTACCACCCGACATGAAGATCAGCTCCACATTCAATATATCCGACATATACCACTACCAACCATCAGATCAATTTGAACTCACATAACCAAACTTAGAGCCGAGTTTGTTTCTTCTTGGGCAGGTGGAATTGACGTAGGAGTTCTTGTATTAAACACCTTTTATAGTTTATTTAATTTCCCCTGTTTTAGTCTAGGTTTAAGGCCTTGGGCCCATGTCAAGCTTAATGTATATAAATAGACCTTCAGCCCCCTTTTGCATTCATGAATCATTCATTAATTCAGTTCAAATTCTTGGAGCTTCTCCATCAATATATATATATATATATTATCTGCGAGATATATGTGTAAATTTAACGTAAAGATACTAAATGTAACCCACCAAAAAGGGTTGCATTGCCAAAAAAAAGGTTCACCCCCATCACCTAATTTTGAATTGTGGTCACATATTGCCAAAGGAATTTTGTTCAACCCTTTTGCATTCATGAATCATTCATTAATTCAGTTCAAATTCTTGGAGCTTCTCCATCAATATATATATATTATCTGCGAGATATATGTGTAAATTTAACGTAAAGATACTAAATGTAACCCACCAAAAAGGGTTGCATTGCCAAAAAAAAAAGGTTCACCCCCATCACCTAATTTTGAATTTTGGTCACATATTGCCAAAGGGGTTTTGAATCATCTTTCAACAATAGAGGAGGTTGAGTCTATTGAAGGATTTGATGATTGACATGGTTTGAGGTTGAAGTTTGTCTTACCTAACTACCTAATAATTTTGAGTCTATAAAATTGCTGTCTTGAAAATTTTGTATTTGAGGTAAAATTTCAGAAAATGTTTATTTTGTCAGCCATGAACTAATATTCAATTTTTTCATTTATTATAGTCTTTTCTATGTATTTATATTGGTTAAAATACCACTTGGGTTTCTGTACTTTGGATTGATTCTTTTTTGAGTTCTTGCACTTTCGACTGTCTAAATTTAATCTTATACTTTAAATAAATCTTGAATTTAGTCATTCAAAGTCAAATTTTATTGAAATTGGAAAAATACTAATAATAATTTTCATACAAAAAAAAAAAAAAAAAAAAAANTTATTATAGTCTTTTCTATGTATTTATATTGGTTAAAATACCACTTGGGTTTCTGTACTTTGGATTGATTCTTTTTTGAGTTCTTGCACTTTCGACTGTCTAAATTTAATCTTATACTTTAAATAAATCTTGAATTTAGTCATTCAAAGTCAAATTTTATTGAAATTGGAAAAATACTAATAATAATTTTCATACAAAAAAAAAAAAAAAAGACACTGTGGAATATGTTTCTAAAATGTATAAGGGAAATGCTAATAACAACTAAATTTCTTTTTTGGGAAAATCAATAATAAACTGGTAGCATGGACTAAATTTGAAAAAATAGGTAATACATTAGCCAAAATGGAATGAAACTCAAAGTATAGCAATCTTATCATATAGTTTTTAATTTTAATTTTTTAAAAACAATATCTTTGAGCTAATATGTGTGCACTTACCTAATGGATTGTTTGAGTTATGTATAATATCTTAGGTAGGTGGTTGCTAAGATTTGAACTTATTCATATCAAAGAACCATCATGGGTTGGCCTAGTGGTAGTGGGAACATTAAAAAAAAAAGGCTAAAGGGCCAAGGGGCCATGGGTTCAATCCATGGTGGTCACCTACCTAGGGTTTAATATCCTATGGGTCTCCTTGACACCTAAATGTTGTCGGGTTAGGCGAGTTGTCTCGTGAGATTAGTCTAGGTGCGCGTAAGCTGGCCTGGACACTCACGGATATTAGAAAAAGAAAAAAACTTATTCATATCAAAGAAATTTTATCTCACTCATAGATGGTTGTGTCAGTGCAGCTAGTCATTAATAGGATTATTGTGAATTAAAGAAAATCTCCTTTCTCATAATTTTCTCTGTTTCTTTAATCAAGTGACCATGCAGATAAGCATCAATTTGGTGTAGTTCGACAATTTGTTGGCCATGGCGTTGGACGTGTGTTTCATGCTGATCCAGTTATTCTTCATTTCAGTAATTGTTCCCTCCTTTAGATGCTCGTTTTAACAGTGTGCTTTTTGTGTCATCCTGGTTGATTGAACATGGTTTTGATCTTTACAAGTTCTTTATGCTCATGGTTATATAATAACAAATAATTTAATTTAATGAAAGTGTAATGAAGTCATAAGATCCATATGAAGTATAGTTAGCCTCTCTTTTGATCATAATGGAAACTGTTTAGTTGTGAAGAATATTCTTTAAAGAGATGTTTTGTATTGCTTATGATAAAGTTAAAAAATTGTCTACTTTGTGAATAAATGACTTGTATGGACCGTATGGTGGTAACTCATCAATCCATTTGGTGCATTTTTCTCTTCATAATTTGCTCAAGTAAAGGTTTCCTGCTCTTCAGTTGATATGCTTTTGCGTTGTACCGTGAAGTGCTTAAATTCTTTAACCAAACACAAGAAAAAGGGAAATTTTTTTTGTAAGATACTTGAACACGGTTTCTTACTCTTTTCAGGGAACAATGATGCTGGGCGCATGGTGTTGAATCAAACCTTTACAATTGGTATTATATTTCAATTTTTTTTAGTTTTCTTATATATTATGTTTTTATATAATTTTTTCTCGGATGATTACTTGAAACATGCAAATGAAGTCCGCCATAAGTAAATTAAATGATGCCATAGTTATTAATGAAAAGTTCATATATAAAGTGGTTGAATGAAATTACATTTGCAATTATATTTCTAGTATGATTTCAATCATTGGGATTTTAGCATTACGATTAAAAAAAAAAAAAATCCATCTATATTTTAGTTGAACCAAAGAAATCTTATATTTTTCATCTTTATTTCTGTCTTTCATCAATTTGGTACTAGTGCCTAAATGATCACAATATTTTTCTCCACCTTGGCACCATATGCGTCATGAACAACCTCAGTCTGCATCAGGCGGCAACTCCTTTTGAAACTTGAAAATTAGATTTCTGCATAAAATGAAAACCTATACAAAAGAAAAACAACCAGCAACACTCACTATGATCATGGAAGTGATCATCTAAAACACGAATTGCACCATTAGATTCAAAATCTCATGATGTCTAATTCAAAACAATCTTTGCTGTTTCGAGTCAAAGTATCTGCATGACTGAAAATGTAAGATTATGTTACAGTACTTCAATGTAAGTCTCATCATTCTTAATTTCACAGTGTCGGGGAAATTACAAATGGTTGAGGAAATTGGAATAAATATTAAGAAACAAACACACATAAAATTAGGTTGAGGCATTGGTATCTCGCTCTCTTTAAGGAAATTAAACTCACCATAGTGTATATTTCTTTATTAGTCATTAGTGCAACATGTCTTGTATGGTTGTCTCCTCTAAGATAAAACCCAATTCAAACACTGTATTGCTCAAACAAGCTCCACATCAATTAATACCCTTCTTTGGGCCAATTGATCTTAAAAGAGCAAAGGAGATAAAGATAAATATGAGAAAGTAGAGAGAATAAAATATTAGAATAGTGTGTTGAAACTGTTTGTTATAGAATTTCCAAATCTAGTGAATTTATGACACACGTTTAACACCTCAATTAACAAAAACATATACATTTTACACTTTAATTTGATAAAAGTAAAACATCTCAAATTTACTATCTCAACTAAATGTTAAACTTGTATAATACTTAAAAGTAAATATTAAAAATGTAACTAACACATGGTGCGAAGGAAAATGATTAGCTGTTATTATTAATGTTGTGAAGTTTCTGTTACTGTTGTTGTTTGAACTTATTTTGTTGTATTTGGTTATTGTTTGTAGCTTTAGCTGATTGATTATCTGTATTTGGTAGGTTGTTCTTGTTGTAGGTTAGCCTTTAATAGCATGAACTAATATTTGTGTACTTGGCAGTTGGCCTATATCCACTGCCATGGTCACTTATTCAGTAAGAGAGATTCTGCTAGATTTACATTTCTGAAGTTCTTTCTTTAAAGTCTTCTTCTCAAGAAGTCAGCACTTTGCAATGAAAGATTAATGTGTATGTTTTGCCTTATTTGTCTTTTCAAAATTGGAATACCTTACCTAGTGTTTATATCCCTGTGAGCAGGTACCATCAGAAACACTTGCCCTTTTAGGATCATGACCATTTTAAAGGACCTTACAAAAATGGGCATTTAAGGCTCTACATCTACCCATCATAAGCTTAGAGTAAGGACTTTAATGAGAAGTAACCAGAGCTCTCTGGTAGCCATACTTTGACTCCTCCATCTGGGTGCAGCAAATCTTCCTAGAGATTTTTTTGAATCAGAAAAAAACTTTTCATTAATATAATGAAAAGAGGCTAGTGCTTAGATTACAAAGAGGCATAGGAAACATACAACTCAAATAGAACTATGGGTGGAGATGCACTGGGTTATCTCAACTAGGCTAACAAAATAAAACCTCAAGGTGGGACATATAGATCGTAATGCAATACATCATAAATACTTAATTCATACAAGCAAAATCAACAACATTAAACTGTAGAAATAAAGGTATTCCAATTGGGGCATATGTCTTGTATGGAATAATTAGCAAAGAACTTGGATTGTGAACTCCATGAAGAAGCTAGAAGTGGCGCTGAGGCAAATCTTCCTATGTTAAAGAAGATTCAGCTGAATCTTAAACTTAAATTCCATTTGCTGGCTTCTTAATACACAAAACATTAATGTATTTGGCCCTTCATGTTTAAGCTAAAGACCCTACGAAAAGAGCCACTAATCAGGAAACTTCAAGCCAACAATGTTCTCATGACTAGTACCTTCCCTGAGAAGTGAATGCAGCTGGAGAATATTTCTGAATTTAGAAATATTTAATGGAGGAGTTCTAGAACTACCAACCTCCTTGTCATGCTATCATCATCTAGAGCTCCTTGCTACACTTATGGGATACTAAATATTTTTCATCCCAGCAAAAGAAATGTCTTTATCTTTGTTCTTCCAGCTTGAAACTCAACCTTTGAACAATCTTGTATAAGTGGGCTCAAGATTTTAGATTAAAGAGTGCTCTCTATATGAAATTAAGAACGTCTTCCATTAGCCAAATTTGGTAGGTCAATGTGGGGTTAGGTTATCAACTCATAGCACCAAATTGATAGCATTATGATAGTCTACATTTATTGTGGTATAAAGTCTAGTTTTTAGGCACTCAAAACTTATGGATGTAGGCGAGAAAAACTAATCACCATAAACGTTTCAGTTGTTGACTTTTAATTATGTGAACAACTTTTGTTGAGTGAATCGATTGTAGCTTCAATTGTCTCAATTCTGTAAGTTCAACTTTTCAACTTTTCTTATTTGGCTTCTAGATTCACCAAATCAATGCTCTCCTTGCTCTGGAAAATCAATCCTCTGTTTAATGGATGATTTAATTTTGGTCGAGCATGCAAAAGGTTTTTCTCAACTGATCAAGAGAATGTCTTTCTTCACTTTCTCTTCTTGCCCTACATACACCAATAAGCACTCATACTACGACAGAACAAGAGCTTGTGTCATATTTTTCCAAGACACAAACTTGCAAGGACCTAGCATATTCTTCAACTACAAAATTAACATTAAATTCACGAGGTCACGATTTTTTAAAATTTAACACAGCTCTTGTTGGCATGTACATCGGACAGTATTTGCTCACATTAGAATTCATACCTTCATCATCTTGCACCATTGGTGATTTCTTTTGTGCATTTTTGAATTCTTGTGCAGAGCCAATGCTAACCATGGGTAGCATAAATCCTGTCATGTGGAATGATAACTGGACCGTCGTAACAGAGGACGGGAGCCTGTCAGCACAATTTGAACACACCATCTTAATAACCAATGATGGAGCTGAGATCTTAACGCAGGGTTAGACAACAGTATATCTCATGGTAATACTTAGATACACCAAAAAGGGTTAGTTTCTTTTTTCCTGAAGCTTGTATTGATTTATCACCTCCAAATGTATGTACCAAAAAACATGGAGGCACTATTAATTTTGCCATCTTTATTCTTTTATAGAAAACAAGTTATTCATTGTCACCCTGAATTTATTAGTTATTTGTACTGTTTTAACCGAGGGCTAGTGATGGCTAGGGTCCCTCCCCCAGTAAGAAATTTTTGAAGTTATTTCTTATGACAAACAGCTCTTGTATAATGTATTAAAATTTGTTTGCTTCAACTTAGTATTTCCTTATCTTACTAGAATTTCATTGATCTGGTATTTGTAATGAGGATAGTTCTGTTGGAGGCAATAAAAAGGAAGCCGCGAGAACTTTAGAATGAAGAGAGAAATTGGAGAAAACTTTTTCTTGAGCTAAATTGGAACCCACTACTTATCAGGAGTGAGAATTGATTGGATAGACTCTAAAGAGTTCCATCTAAGAATTCACTATAAGAAACTTGATCTATTGTGAGCTATTGCAATAGTCTAAAGAACACTTCTTCAACGGAAGATTTAGTACTATCGTAGTACATATTATTTCGTTCATCAGTTGACATACCATTTAATGAATTATTAATTAATCATTTAATTATTTTGTAAATCTTACATAATTCTTAAAAGCTATTTTTGTGGCAAGCAATGAATGGAAGGTATGGAAAATTTTTCATATCACTATATACTAGAAATTTTCTCCTTCAACTGCTGCAATTGCTGGTATTATAGTAGCAGTTTTGAAATATATAGCAACACTTTTTGGGTGTGTTTGGCCCATTGATACGATATGAGATGAGTTGAGTTTTTAACCCTACTCACCGTTTGGCTATATGGGCTCCCCACATTTGGTATCCCACATGCATACAATACATCGTTTTTTGCCCACTGATATCCTATCCCCTCATTATATAGCTCTCTCTAATGTTTTGTTTCTTTCTTTACTCTTTCTTCAGACGTTTCATCTAAAATCTTTACACCATGATCTCATTGCTCTTCCATCTCCGATTGTTGCTCACATCTTACCGTTACATTACCCTCGCCGCTTCAACCAGGCACCTAAAGAAAACCCTTGTCAATTTCTTCGTATTCCTCAAGTATTTGATATTCACCTCATTTACAGTCGTTCTTTGTTTGGATTTGTGGAGTCGATGCATGTTCAATCTCTGGTCGGATGCATATTCGATATGTGTTAAATGTGTTGAAAATTCATTTTGTAAGGGTTTATGGTGTCTGAGTTGGAGCTTGGTGGCCCGTTGATTCTTAGATCTGTTGATTCTTTCGTTTTTTCTTCTTCTCACCCTCTGAAATCTCTTCAATTTCGTTTTCACCCTCGTCGCTTCAATGGAACCTGAAACTAGTCTCTTGATTCGATGGTCCTCCGTTCACCCATGATGCATTCTAAAGTTTGATTTGTGGGTTTAGATGCATGTCCTTCTCGGATGTCAAGCGTTGAAGTCATGGTAGGGGACTAGTTGAAGTCATTGGAGCTCAATGGGGGAGAACACCATCCACCTCAGGTTTGTTTTCTAAATCCTAACCGGCCAATGATGAGTACCTATCTATGAATTTGTCTTCAAAATTTTTTTATTACATTATAACGGTTGAGTTCATCATGCATTATCGAAATTTCAAACTTTTTTTATTATGATTTCTTATGAAATTTTTGAACTATTTTCATTTTGATTTGTTTATTTTGATTCCTTCTCATTCGTGCTCTATTCTGTTTGAATCCTTGTTTTGTTTGGACTTGATTGACATATGTTTCTAGATAAGATATTCATTTAAACTCCATAGTTCTTCATTATTTATATTTTGAATCTTTGTTTATTATGATTTCTTATGAAATTTGTTCATTGTTTTCCTGTTAGATTTGTTTTCTTTTTTATTCCTCATGTGTTCTATTTTCTCTATTCTCTCTGAATTTCTATTGTTTGGGCTCGATTGACATGTGTTTTTGGGTAAGATATGTATTTCAACCCCAAAAATCTTCAATATTTACATTTTAAATCGTTTGTTTATTATGATTTCTTATGAAATTTCTTCATTATATTCTGTTTGATTCTCGTTCTATTTGATCTCTATTGATATGTGTCTCTGGATATCCATTTACTCCATGCAAATTATTTGGGTGATGTGGTGCCTTAATTTTTTTCTATTATTATTTATTTACTTATTTAATAATCCACGAAAACCAACTTTCAGTCCAACTTTCAGTCCTATTTGCTGACTGAACTCCACTTGCTTGATTTAGATTTTAAATAACATTAATGACTAACCACTTCCCATCCGAATTTAATATGGTTCATTTAATCAAACACCTGATATCAGTCCTTTCTCATTCATATATAAATCGTCGAGATTGAAAAACGAAGGCCAAGAATCGAGGGGATGAAATGAAATAGTTGTATTGTTAAAGATCCAAAAAGAAAAAGAAAATGCAAGCTAAATCACCATAAAATCTGGCTTGAACAAAATTTAAAATTTTTGGGAACTAATTAACATATTTACTTTCCCATTATTTCAAGACACATCATTGATTACACATCTACATGGATCAAACTTCAAGACCCATAATCATGTTCCAGGAAAATACATACTTTGCTATCCCATTGACATAATTTTAATTGTGTGAAGTTCTTGATGTAAAGGGTAAAATTGGATGCCTCTAGCATAGAGTTAGTTGCCCGTGGAAAACCAAACCATCCTTAAAAAAATTCGTAAAATGGAATTTCTTAAAGCAGATTTAGACAAGAATACAACTAACTAATAACTTCTAACCAAGAGTACATACAACCAACCTACCCTTCAAACCCCAACCTCGACCCAAACCCGACATGTTTCAGTTAGGACAAAAAAGAAAGGAAAGAATGCAATAAACGTACATCCAAAGATATTGACTCTACAAAGGCCAAAACTCTGAATATCTTCCTCGTAAATAAGGGCAATTCATTTCTGTTGATTAATCAACCCAATCACTACTTCAAGAAGGCTGAAGGTCTATTTCTCTTTAGTATGGCCGATACCTCCAGTCTGCTCTAGATGGTCTTCCACCACCAATTCCATAACCCCACTGCATAAGAAAAACAAACTGATCTTTAGAAAAAAAAATAATAAAAAATAAAATAATAATAATAATAATAATAATAAATATAAAAAGATCATGTTGCGAAGTAACATTAAAAACACTTTTAACATTTTGAAGCACTTTTACAGTGCTTTTTTGAGGAAGTAGTTGTATTGTATCGTTTACTCGAGTATTTTACCCGAAAGCATTCAAGAGGTACTTTTAAGAAATTTAGAACCAAACATGAAAATGAATTCTTAAGTATTCTTTTCTAATATACACTTGTTCTAGAAGCACCCTCAAACACTGCCATGATATGAATGCCCACTAAAGATCAAAGATCATTAGTATTGGAGTTTCTTTTAAAGATTCTAAACTGAGTAGTCCATCTCATGATATATAGTAAAATGCCTGACCCAATAAATTAACGTAACTTTGATATTGTACCAAATAATATCTACAGGGTGCCAGTATTTAGATTTTGAGAGAGAGAGAGAGAAAAACTTATATACACGTGAAATTTTCATCTGTGTAATTTCAATTTTCTATTCTAAACTAATGGATATGGATTTACCAGTAAATGTAGGCTCAGTTTATGTGGTGGACAACCTACCAATCACCACATAAATTCTAGCCAACTTAAAGATAATTCAAATAGGAAGTAAAACAGAAGCACTTACATCATCGAAATCCAGGCTTCCGTACATCCTTCCGTAAGTCCTCATAGGTCCCACATAGCCACCGAAAGATTCTGCGGCACTATTCATCATAAAACTTCCACTTGCTCCAGCTCCAGATCCAGCATCATCAAGAGGAGTGGCTGAATCAATAGCAACCTGCAGAATCCAGCGGTGAGATTCTTGATTGAAGTAAAAAGAATCGACCAGCCCACCACAAAGGAACAAAAAGAAAATGGTTAAAAAACACTTTCGGTCCCTATACTTTTATGAAAGTAACAATTTGATCTTGAACTGTAGTTTGTAAGTATTTAGTCCCTATACTTTTAATTTTGTAACAATTTAGTCCCTAACATAAAAAAACATCAAAATTAAATGTCAACTTTTATTATTTTATGATATAGACTATCTATTTTGTAAAAATATTGAGTTTCTAATTAGTTTACCGGTTTATTTATGCAAGAAATTTTATTAAATTTTAACACTAATTTCTACAATAAGGACTAAATCATTACAAACTTTAAAGTATAAGAACTAAATTGTTACATAGTAAAGTCCAGAGACTAAATTGTTACAAAATTGAAATTACTGGAACTAAATTGTTACTTCTATAAAAGTTTAGGGACTAAATATGATTTTTAACCAAAAGAAAATTACAGAAAGGGATCCACACCCAAAAAGTTCCAAATGAAAATGCCCATAAAATTGCATGCTTTTTATATATATATATTAAGTGTTTCATGTATGTCTACAAGCATGTATATATCAATTAAGTTACAAAAATACAAACTGTATCCTAAACATTCTAGCGACATTCAAACAGACAATTATGCTTTCTTCTAGTAAGCAAAGCGACATGCAGACACATACCTGTTGTCCACAAATCTCGTGAGATCTTCGAGATACACGATCTGCTACACCATCTTCAGCAAAAGTTACAAAACCAAAACCTCGATGACCCGATCTTTTAGGATCCTACATTAATCAGTAACAAATGGACCTTTAGGCTTATATCTCAAATCAGCCAGTCTCACAAAATCAGTATTAACTAAATTTAGTTTTTACCTTCGGAACATAGACATCCAATATACGGCCAAATCTACCAAAGTACTGACGGAGATCATCAGCAGATGCTTCTTGTGGGAGCCTACCAACAAAAATCTTTTTTCCCATCCCTCTAAATTCCCTTCCTGATCCAATGACAAGGTAAATCATCATAACAATGTTTACCAAGACCAAGCATGATATGAATAAGGGTACTATCAGAGATACATACTCCCATAAACTGAGCCTGGATGGTCGTATAAGGTAGGAGCACCAAGTGCTGCATATCTTGTTGCGGCAGAAATATAAGCATTGTATGCACCATATCCACCCCCACCACCCCCCTGCGGCATTTTCCCTATGGGCCTGAAATCATCATCCTGAAAATATAATACAGTAACCTTTAATTAGACGTACAAATTTAATAGACTGAAAAAGATCCGGAAGGTAAATACGGTGTTAAATAATCAACTGCAAAAATCTTGCCTTGGGGGTTGCTCTATCAACAACCACAGTAGAACCTCCTAATTCATGAGTATCGGCCATCAAATTTTCCACAGAATCTGCAAGATAAGAGTTAACACATTCAATGCATTTGAAGTTGAAACCATAGGCAACCATGAAAAGGCAATTTTTTTTGTCAATGTGAAAACAATACAATGCTGTCCAGAGAACAAAATTAGAAGGAAAGAGAGGCAATATCAAGCACAAGCTACCCTAAGGAGTGGTGGAAACCCCATAGAGCTTTCCACATGAAGCATGATGAAGGCACAACCAAAGGAGATCATATAAAAATCAAAAACAAAAATTACAATTTAAAAGAAGCAGATCCAAGAACTAGTGTCATTAAAGGAGGATAATTACAACAATGTTTAGTCACAGAGACACAAAAATGAACTATTTAGAGAAGCCACCCGCTGACAAACATTATGAGCTAGTTTTACCAATGGACCAATGACAATCACAAATGAATCATTAAAGTGGGTACATCCCGAACATTATCCCAAGAACTTTCAATTCGCGAAAATCAGCTGCTTATACTCTCTAATTCGATGTTCCGTAGAAATCCCCCAAAAAACGGGAAAAGAAAAGAAACTAAATGAATCTAATTAAATGTTCCGTATAAATTGCAATAAATCTAATAATACATTTATTGCAATTTACAGTTTTAAAAGTATATATATGAGAGAAATTTAAAGTTATTAAGATTTAGATTATGCATTTATTATGCAATTTCACCCTAAGACATGTTACTATTTGTCTATTTATTATGATTAACAAATGTTCAATGAATGCATGCCAAACAAGTTTCCCCACCTGCTAGTCAATTTGTACCAAGTACAACAAATGTCTAGTACATGTGCATTAAGCTAACAAGTTTCCAAGTGTTGGAGTGTCCAACACCTGTCAGACACTAACAGTCACATTATTCAAACTAAAGTGTGTTGTGCTTAATAGTAGGACATAATCACTCATGTAAAACAAACTCCCTCTGTCCTTCCATGGTAACTGCATTCTTACATATTTCCCAATGAAATTTGATCTTTTATTTTATTATTATTATTATTATTATTATTATTATTATTATTATTATTATTTGTTAATATATATATATATCATCCAAACACCTGGGAGAACTCTCCCACAAACTAGTTGAAAAGGTGCACATATAAAGATATGGTCCAGATCCTCCACCCATTTATAAAGGACATACAATTGCGTCCCAAGAACAAGAAAAGACAACCTCCAGATGAGGTCAAGTCATCAACAACATTGAACCATGGTCAACCAACAAGGAGAAGAACTTGACTTTCTTTGAGATGTCTATCTTCAAGATCTCAGTGAAAAGGGGGAGGAAAAAAAAGGCCAAGGAAAGAGGCAATGCAGCATGAGTACTGCTACCTTTTGTGATTTAATTATTTCTTTTAATACTTTAAATTCAAGAAACAAGGCAAGACACACTTCAAGGAGGTTGTCTTGTCTTACCAGGTGACTGATGACACACTAAAACTGGCAACTTCAACAATATAGAAACATAACCCAACCTGAACTTGCAAAGGTGATGAAACCTATTCCACGATGGGTTTTTGATCCCTGGTCCTGAATAATTAATCAAGTAAACGTTAACTCATGTAAGTAGTACATTGTAGATTACACATAAGCATGGGTGAACCATATGTGGTCATCACAAATCAATATATAAAATGAATATTTCCCAATTCGCATAGTACATGGACTCCTGACAAGTGAAAATAAGAATAAAAAATGCCCCCATTGATTTACTTTTACACAAGACAGTTGGTAGTAGAACCACAGAACTAATCTCTCACTTTAGTGAAAAGAAAACCGCACCTTTGGCATGTAAAGATCTGTTATTTCTCCATATTTCTCAAAATGACTGCAAGAAAACATTAGAAAACCATAAAATTCATTTTCATCCTGAATTAAAAACTAAACTAAAAAAAAAGGATGTCAAATCATAAATAAAAACAGGTAACCGGTTTCTTAAGACAAACATTACAACTCTGCACAAAAAGCTTGAATAATGTCTTAGTTGATTCTACATGGTCTGCTGCCATCCCAACAATACTACAACTCCTCTCTCCAAAATCCCATCAGGGTGATGCCTTTTTGAGTGGCTTTTTCAGAAAGTCATAAGGTCCTCGTGGATTGAGTTAATGGATTTTTAACTTTTGAGAGATACGAACCAAAAAACCAGGAAGGAAACTGGATTCCTTCCCTCCCATGTTCGTAAAAATAATTAATTTTATGGAATTATTTGTCGTTTTATAACTGGGAGTCAGAGCTTTGCTCCAAGGTCCAGACTCAGGAGACATCAAGGGTTTTTGATATTAAGCTCACTCAAATATTCAAACTTAGAACCTCTAAGCCAGTATGACCTTGTCCCAAGCTCTTCCCAACAGGGCCGCCCCCTGAGGGCTATAATTTTATGAAATCATGTCAAATTTCCTATTCCTATGTGAATGGAAAAGGCTAATGAAAGGTCAATAGTATAATTATAATAATTTGCAGAAACATTTGAGTACGAAATGCATGCCCAGTCCATCCCCACATTAAATTTTAAAAAATGACTCTGCCAGTGTCTCCCCACGGAGAATTTTTTCCATCGCCACATGCTAAAACATGGACACTTTAGTTTGGCTACTATGTCCAACACTTGTTATTCCAATAGTTGTGTTAGACACTAGTCGTAAAAAGTCAAAATACATCCAACATTAGTTTTTTTTATGAGTACGATACATATAGCATTTGTTAGATATGCATCACACACTTATAAGTATACAAAAATAGGTCCCCACAAAAAGTGAGAAAAGTAATAAATTATGAGAGCAAAATACATAAAACTAATTTTTAAGCATGTAAATGCATATAAACACATTGCGTGAGTTTCCTCATTGATTTATTGTATAAAAATTCTCTGTTATTTTATTAAATGTGTCGTCATGTCCATGCCCTAGATTGTAAACAAATGCCAGGTTGTTGTGTCCGTGTCAAGTCATATCCGTATCTCATATGTTTATCTATGCTTCTTAGGCCACAGGTAATGATGTGAATGGAAAATTAACAAATACATAGTCTTTCAACAACCATCTCTTCAAGTTCTTTCTTTTCGACATTGCTATGAAGCTCCAAGAAGAGGTTTTCAATTTTTTCCCATTCCTCCACACTATTTCATCAACGTTCTACAACCTGTATGTTTCTGGTCTAATTAAATATTTTCTTCTTTCAACTTTTTCCCTGTTCTCTTCTAAATTAGTATGTACCTCTATGTTTCTGGTCTAATTCAATATTTTCTTCTTTCAACTTTTTCCCTGTTCTCTTCTAAATTAGTATGTACCTCCAATTAACTGATAATTCCACATCAAATTTCTAGCTACGAAGCTCCATTAATAAGTCTCCAACCTTCTTAGATCTCAAACTTCCTTAGATGATCTATGACAAGCGTCTTTTTACCTACATTCTTTTTCTGCTTCCCAATGTGCTTGCTTCCTTGTTCTTTTCAATTGACCCCTACTTCCACTTCCGTCTTCGGCAACAATTCCCAAACCTTTTTTTGTTATATGTGCGTGTCCAGGCCCGCTTACGCGCACTTCGACAAATCTCACAGGACAACTCGCTTGACCTTACAACATTTGGATGTCAAGGAAACCCTAGGATATTAAATCCTAAGCAGGTGGCCCCTATGGATTGAACCCATGACCTCTTAGCCCTTTATCCAAGTCGAAATTCCAATATAATAGGTATATTCCTTTTTTTTTAATAGGTATATTCCTCTTGTGATCTGTATCTACTTCAAGTATGTAAAGAAGCACAAATAAGAGACAACGCACCACAAGTACAATGAAACGTCATTTTATAGAACTTTAGAACAAAGTTGAATGGGCTAGTCTCTCATAACTTCTCTCCTCAACACTGTTTTTTCAAGCTCAAGGCACAATAATCTTTTGGGGCTTAAGCGTAGTTGTATTTTTTTTTTTTTTTTTTTTTTTTTTT
>QLSR01000296.1:79580-112123 GCA_031780015.1 Citrullus colocynthis
TTTTTTTTTTTTTTTTTTTTTTTTTGTGAGGCACACTATATATAAAAGTACCACATTAAGAAGAGAACACATAGTTGAAATGGAATATGGAGAGGAAAAAAAACCGAACACAAGAAAGTTTGCATTTAGGCTTAGTAAATTCGATTATTTAGTTAATGAATAAGGAAAAACGCTAATTGTTACCATTTTTTTAAAAATAATGGAAAAGCCCCAAGGCTTTGAGCCTCAAGGCTTCACAAAAGGTGCACGCTCGAGCAGGCTTTTTAAAAAACTGCTCCTTAGTCACCTTAACAATGACTCTTGGTCTTGATCCCTTGTCCCGTCCAACATTTTTACAATCAAATCCCTTGTGAAAGATTTCAAAAAAGGCGCACTCCCGAGAGGGCTTTTTAAAACACTGCTCCTTCATTACCTTAAGGAATCATAATGACTCTTGGTCTTGACCCCTTGACCCATCCGACAATTTTACAATCAAATCCCTCGTGCAAGATTTTGGGGATTCCCCTATCCTATTTGAGTAGTCTTTACACGATGATTCGTATCTAAAAGAAGATTAAAATTGTTCTTTAGGAACTCAGTTTTGGAGGTACCACTACGACTGATCAACTTCAGCACCTTGTGTCTTACATGAACATCTCCCCTTCATGATGCAATCTGTGCACACTCTGAATATCCGAGTCACCTTTTCTGCCTTGCTCTTTTGCTTCCACTTATTGGGTGATCATCCTAGAGGAAGCTTTTGGTTGGTCCTTGGCTTTACCTGATTGCATCTGTGATTTCCTTGCCTCCACTTTTGACTGTCACCCTTTCCATGGCGAGAAGAAGATTACTTGGCTCGCGCTCAATAGAGTCTTCCGTTGGTTTCTTTGGGAGGAGAGGAATGGAAGACTTTTTAGAGATTCCTTTACTTTTTTTGATAGGCTTATGGATTTGGTCCTATTTCATGATTTGTATTGATCTAAACATTATCCTCCTTTCTCTGATTTTAGCCTTTCTTATTTGCTTTCCAATTGGAAAGTCTTCATGTAATCCACCAATAGGTGGTGGGATCTTTTGGTCCATTTATGTCAATCATCAATGAAATGTGTCTCTTCTAAAGAAAGGAGACTAGGACACAGACACAATAAGACGGACACACTAATTAGAATATAAATTGTCCTAATATATATAACTGTATACCTATGGAAACCTGAAGTCAGTAAGCCTACTGTATGCTTTGGAAAAAAATTGATGAATTTTACTCCCAAAATATATTATTTTGTCCAATATCACTATTTTTTTTTTATAAACACTGATTGTTGGAACATTCAACACAAGATGGGGATGGATCGCATGGCATTGCCCTAGCTAAAATGTCCATGTTCCATAGACTTCAAGTATGGAATGACCGAAAAATGAAGGAAATATGCTCAAGAAAGGGCCAGAATTTTTATTGTTTATCCTCCTTAAAATTAACCATTCATCCCTAATCTATGAGATTCTCCCATTTCAATTCCAGAAATGAGCAAGTTATTTGATTTAACGTTTACAGCAAATAAGATCATTTCCAGGGGTTGCATTTCAATTCAAAACATATGTTTCAACTTTCAAATATACTGACAGTGAGAACCTCCATTTTTCTAAAGAAGTATAACTTCCATTTTCAAAAGGGCAAATATAAAAGAAGAAGAAATAGCAGAAAATCACACCAAACTACCTGCGGAAGGCAGCCTCAGTAACAGATTGTGAGATCCTTGCTACAAAAATCCTGGTGACTCTCTTTGGAGGTGCTCTCATCTCCTCCTGTCAACAGAAAATATGAAGTCCACGTCCAATTCAGTTGTATGCATACACATCAAAACAAAGTACTTGCACTTCTTATGATTTGTTTATTTTTTAAATAAAAATAACAAACAAACAAACAAGAAGATAAAACAAAGACCACTCTGCAGAAGGAAAATGTGTGTAATGGAGTGCAAATAAGAAGAGGGGAGAGAGAGAGAGAGACTAACCTTAGGTGTGGCAACTTTAACTTCCATCATTCTGTTGCCAAGAAAGTGCTCACTTGATAGTGCATTCTGCAACAAAGAGATGTTAGGCATCAGAAAACATCAAGTCAACCAAAAGAGAAAATGTTGAACATATTCCTACCTTAGCATCCTCATCAGTTGCAAATGTCACATACCCAAAACCACGAGACCGACCAGTTGACCTCTCCTAACATGAAAAAAAAAGACCATATGGCCATAGAGATAAAACAGCAGTTGAAAATAAAAGTTGTAACGATACAAAATTAGTCACAACAAGCATTCACTATCTTCATGTGTAGAATCCACTAGGAAAACAAAGCTGATAAAAATTATATTTCACCAAGAGAGCAACTTTTATCAAGTAAACATTAACAAAAAAAAAATTACAAAAGTTACAATATATATATAAATATATATATATATATAAACACACAGAAGTGAGGCATCGAAAACCATAGCCCAACAAGAGGAGCCACCAGAAAGACAACTAGCCAACTAAAAGAGTTGAAATACAAGAGAACAAGGCCTAACGAATAGTTTGGCAAATTTCTTAGAAGTAGACGCGTTAGGTCAAAGGACATGTGGCTTCAAAAAGGTGAGGCGTCCTTAATAAGGCCTGCTTGAAACCCTATTTCTCTTTTTAGTAATGTTTTATGAAGAAACTAAAAAGTATTCTTAAGAGTTAAGGGCGTTCATTTTTCTCCCCAATCTCTAATAAAACGCGCTAGCGATGGAGGTAGGTTTAGGATAATTTTGGTAATCCCTAGGTTAATCCTTTTTACTCTCATTTGTGTTTAATCCCTTATAAATAGGGGTCTCACACGAACTGAATGCACTTTGATTGATAATAAAGTTTTGTAATTTGATTTTCATAGAATTTGCTCCTTAGTCATTCTTAGGCTACATCATATAAATTCTTAAACATTTCACTATCTTAATAGCCATAATACTATTTATTTTCACGTATATAAAATGTTACTTGCAAAACCTTTTTTATTTTGTGGCTTGGACTTCAAGCCAGAGGACTATTGCTGTTGAGTGAGCAATCACACTTTTAATAACACTAGGTTCAAGACAAGAATGGATAGTACGAATGTATCACAAGAATGGAAAAAGGCAAACCTTCATGACAATACAATCCTCCAACTCCCCAAATTTGCTCATGTACTCTCTCAGCCCTTCTGTATCGACGTCCCATGGAATACCAAGAACCTAAATTTGATAAAATAAATAAACAACACACAAATCAAATCATGGGTAAAACAAAAACAAAACCTAAACCTAATAAAAATAAAATAAAAACCCAATGGTGAAACCAGATTACTTAATAGAAGAAACAACTGAAAAATCACAAAGACGTAGCTGAATAGGGGGAAAAAAAATACTAACCACCAGCTTCCGATCCATGATGAATTGGCGCAGCTAACGCAGAGAAATTGAACCCTAAAAGTGAAAAAGTATATCTCTCTCTCCTCCTCTTCTTCCTCGCTCGCTCGCTCGCTCAAAGACCCACGCTCACTCTCCCCAAATCTCTCGCACTCGCTCCCTGCACATGATAACAAGACGAGGCACACCTCTTTCTCACACACGATAGTCAAATACCAAATCAATCTCACCGAATTCATCATTCGTTTTTTTTTCCCTGTTTCAATTTCTTCTTTGCGATTAAAGCTCAAAATAACAAATCAAACAGACAAAAACAGTAGATATTCGTGGATAACGCGCTCAACTGACCTTTATATCAAAATTTCTGGGATTTCAAGAAAACCCTAACGCAGATCTCTTCTCTCTCTCTATCTCTCTCTCTATCTCTCTCTCTCCCTCTTCGTCTCTCTCTCTCCTATCGCGCGCCGGAAAGGGCTTTATAGCCGTCGGGTTTCACCCATGTTTAAGATCCTCGAGCTTTGACTTTGGCAGCGCAATGAGAAATTGTTCGGTGCGATGACCTACTACAGAAACAATGGTGGTGCTGCATTCGATTTATGCCATGTTTCTGTCTGTAATTGGAGATAAATAATTAAAAGATCCATTTTCCAAGCCTAAAATTTAATCTTGCTTACATTATTCTCAAGCAAATTTACAAAACTACCCACACTTTCTTTGGGTCAATTTCAATGATATGATAGTTTTTTGTTTAAAAGATGACAAAAATAGGGTAGTAACATTTTTTTTTATAAAAATAATGTAGTTTAAAAAAGAAATTCTTGAAATAGAGTTGAATTAGAAACTATTGACAAAAATATGGTGGGTAAATCATGGACGGACTAAACGATTTGATTTTAGAAAGCAAAATCGTGGACGGGGTCCACGATTTTGGTGGCATTAGGTGGCATCCAAACTGGCATTAACTTGGCAACCCATGTGGACTAAAATAGTGTACACGTCCACAATTTTCTTTCTTTCTTTTTTTCTTTCTTCTTCTTAACTACCTCTTTGTCTCTTTCTTCTTTTTTATCTCTTTTCTCTTCTTCTCCTGCTTTTTCTTCTCCTCCTCCTTTTCCTTCTTCGACTCCTCTCTTTTTTTTTCTTTTCTTCTTCTTCTCCAACACGAAAAGATCAAACTTCAATGCAGCCAACTCTAGTGAGCGAGAAAGAGAGAGTAGAGCGAGTGAAAGAAAGAGAGAGTGAGAAAGAGAGTGAGATTGGGAGAGCAAGAGAGATAATAGTGATTGTGAGTGAGGAAAGGAAGTGAGAGCGAGAGCGAGAGCAGAATATCCCTCATTTCTATTTTGTTTTTTTTTTTTTTTCCTTTCAAACGTGGGTCACCAAAATCGTGGACCCATGGACCAAAATTTTGGTGACATGGATCAAAATCATGTACCTTGTCCATGATTTAGCAACTTTATTTTTGTCAAATCACTACAACAAATAGTACATTCAATGACTCATGAACAGTGCCAAAAATAGAGGAGAAAGTGAAAAAAGAGTCATTAAATCCACAATCACACGTCTTTTGAGGGAAAAAACGGAAATTTTCAGATTTTGTGGAATACATGACTGTGTTTTATGTGTCATTGATTTATGACTGAAAAAAACAATCATTAAATGTGAGTAAACGAAAAAGGTGCGACTTTGGTGGGAAAATACGCAAAATTTGAGTTTTTTCCGAGATAGAGAGAGCGAGAGAGAAAGGGCGAGTGAGGGAGGAAGACATAGAGAGTGTTTGATCTGAGAGAGAGAGGGGGGGAGATAGTGAGAAAGAGAGAGGGAGAAAGCGAGAGAGAGAGAGAGAGAGAGCAAGATAGAGAGGGCAATGAAGAGAGCGAGAGAAAGATAGTCTTCGATCTAGGGGAGAGCGAGAGCAAGGGTTCGATTTATAACCTTCTAAAAAAGAAAAGAAAAATCGATTTTTTTATTTTCCTCATTCACAGTCGACTCCACGACACTTGTATTCAAACCTAATACTGAAACCCTTCGCCGAAGCCGAAATCAACTAAAACCCTCCGTTGTTGCTGGTGTTCTCCTGTTGTCCATCGGTGTTCCGCCGTCATTGATCAGTCTTCTTCGATCTTTTCTCGGTCAGAAGCGAACTAAATCGATATGCCTATCTGCCATCGCCTCTCACTCTTGCAGCCGTGCCTGCTCGTAGTTCATTCAACCGCGCTGTCGACCACCCGCTTTCACTTTGGCAGCCGCGCCATCCATCTTGCTTTGCACCGTCAACCTCAATATTGAGGTATCAACTTCTTCCTTTATTTTCTCTTTTGTTTTTTATTTTTATTTTTTCGTTTTTACACATCTTGTTATACATTTAAACAATGAATCCTCTCTGGAAAAACATCTTGCTTCGCGTCATCCTCTTGCAACTGCGCCATCCATCTTACTTCGCGCCTATTGCTAGACATAAGAAACTTTTTGATGGCCTAGAGAATTTTTTCAATGAATCATCTTAGTTTTGTCATTTAAATCTTATTCATTCTTCATGCCTATTGATAGACATATGAAACCTTATTCAAAATTTTGAAGTGGACTTTACTCCAATTTGTTTAGCTTGTTTGGTTGTATGCACTCCTTAAGATGTGTTGATGTTAGGGGTGTCACTTTACGCTGTTATGGATGTGGAATAGTATCTTGGTCACTTTGTATGCACTCTTTAAGTTGTGTTGATGTTGAGGGTGTCACTTATACACTTTTTACGTTTGTATTTAGTGTAGAAATCACACTTATTCGTTTTAGTAGTCACTTTGGGAAAAAAGTGTCGTTTGTCTACCTCGTAGTTCATTTTTAGTTTGTTTTGCATATCCAAAGAACACTAAGTAACTAACTTACGTAGTTTTGGGTGTGGAATAGTATCTTGGCATGCACTCTTTAAGATGTGTTGGTGTTGGGGGTGTTACTTATACATTTTTTGTGCTTGTACTGAGTTTAGAAATCACACTTAGGCTTTTTTTGGTTGCTTTTGGGAAAAAAGTGTCATTTGCCCACTTCATACTTCATTTTTAGTTTGTTTTGCATATCCAAATCAGACTAAGTAACTAACTTACGCCCTTTTTGATGTGGAATAGTATCTTGGACACTGTGTATGTACTCTTTAAGATGTGTTAGTGTTGGGGGTGTCACTTATTCACCTTTTCTGCTTGTATTGGGTTTAGAAATCACACTTATATTTTTTTTTTTTTGTTGCTTTTGGGGAAAAAGTGTCATTTGCCTATCTTATACCTCTTTTCTTGGTTCTAATATGCATTGGCAATAATATATGTAATGTAAGTTTATTTATTTCGTACAGACTGATGAACGTAAAGAACATAACTCAAGCCAATCTGTCGCCCCAAAGTCCATTAAGGTAAGTTTTTCACTTTATTTTAGTATATATTCTACATAATATACGCTAGTGAACATTAACTATTACATTACAACTTACTAATGGTAGGATGGAACTTCTTGTTCGTTGGCAATTGGGTCTAAAAATAACGTTGTCGCAGCGGGGACTATATTTGACTATGACGTTGATAGTGATAAAGTGAAGGTTTCACTTGACATAGTTGTATCTTATAACCTAGAATTACATGTTTCTTTAAATCTGTTTATGTTGTTAAGACCTCAGTTCAAATTTTGGCTCACATTACTAGATTTTGGTAGGCTTAATTTCTTCGAATAGCTATTAGAATCCTTTCCAAATAGTTCCATTATTGGCGTTGATTGACTTTGGAAGTGTCTATGTTTTGGATAGTAAGAATAATGTGAGTATTTAGATAACATATATTTGTTTTGCTCCTACTGTATTATGTTTCACTTGCCCTCCTCCCCCCTCCCTTCTAAACGAAAAAGTTTTTCAATTAACCCTTATTATTTCTAGTAGAGTAGTGTATAAGATAGGTGTTGTATATATTTTTTTGGAGGTTATCTATGTTACAAAGGTTGAAAAGTGAGATTATAATGTGATTTTGAGCCTATTTATGTGGCTATATTGTGATTTTATATATATTAAGTTAAATTCTGAAATGAATGTTTTTTTTTTTTACAAGGTTCCTGGACAATGCCATTGACGCAAGAAAACCCACCAACCAAGATATTTAATATATATTTTTTTTGGTATTATGCCAACACTTAGTTGTAAATACTAAATTTGTAAATGATGTGCCTAGAATTTGATTACTAGTGTTGGAATTAGTTTCCTTGTATTAACGGTAGAAACTATATTATTATATATGAAAGTTACTTTTTATGTTTGTGTACATATTTTGTGTTGAAACTGATGGAAACAAAGGTGTAATAACACGTATGAAACACAGGTGTAATAACGTGTATATTTGTAATGGTTTCGTTGTATATGACAAAAGTCATGGGATGTAATTTTATGACAGTAGAATATTATCATCTATCAGACTTCTATGACTACAAATAAGTAACAATGAATATAATTCAATTACTTTAATAAAATGTCATAATTAAGATATTATTGACACGCTAAATGTGTCATTATATGTTGTTCGATGACAGAATTTCGATGTCAAGATAACTCTTTATTTGACATAAAAAAGTCAACATTTTCATTATTCAATGACTGTAGAAAATTGTCACCAAAAACAGTTTCCACTTATAATAAATGTCAATATATATTATTTGTTGACTGTGTTTAAAAGTCATGAAACTATCAATGATGACTGATTTCTCAAGTATTGTCTATATACTTTAAATGATAGGCGATTAAATGACTAAAAAAAAGTCCATAAATGTCGTAATGATTGTTTTTTAGAGTCATAGAAGCCTATTTTTGTTGTAGTGAATTTTTTCTCTCCACCCTATTTTTGTCATTAGTTATTAAAATAGCATTATTTTTTTAAAAAAAATCACTTTCTTTCTGGGAAATTATCTTAGATGGTAAAACTATTGAAAATATTTGCAACTAGTAGCAAAATACAATGTCTATCTGCAATAGATCGCGATAGACTACTATCTGTGTCTATTATGACATAAATAGTAGTCTATCGCGGTCTATCACAAATAAATAGTGAAATTTTGCTATATTTATAAATATTTTGGTTCCTTTTGCTATATTTGAAAAAACCCCTTTCTTTTTCTCTCTTCCTTCATCTTCTATGTTTTTTTTTCTTTTTCTTTTCTTTTTCTTTTTTCTTTTTCTTCTTCTTCTCCCTTTGGATTTCTTTCTCTTCTTTGGCGCGTGACCAAATATAGCGTACGCGACCCCTCCAGCTAGTCTACGCGACCAACTTCCTCCACCATATCTAATGAGTCTTTCTCTTCTCTTCTGAAGACCAAAGAGATTGAGACTTAGCGTGTAAAACCTACTTTCATTCTCAAGTACTTAACATTTTTGTTGTGGACTTAGCCGTGGGAAGGAAGGCAAGCAAGTGGTTAGACGGGTAGTTGAGATGGAGGTAGCCGAGAACCTTGTCATGAGGTAGTCGGGTGGAACTTAGTAAGTGTGGCCGACGTTGAGAAAGAAGGAAGGGAGGAAACTTGGCTAAGTGTAGAGCATGTGTTGAGACCCTTGAGTAGCCGAGCCACCAAGTGTGTGTATGATGTGTTGTTGATGGGCATGATAGGCTAGGCATCCATGAGCTTGGATGCGTTGGTTGAGGTTAGTAGGTGAAGAAGTGATGCATTGAGAACTATGCGTCCAAGAGAGGCTTGTGAGGTTGAAGCATGGTGGCTATGCATCCGAGTCAGCGACCAACAGTCAAGGGATTGCGAGCAACAGATAGCCGAGAAGAGTAGCTAACTAACCTTAAAACAAAACTCAACCATGCATAGAGAAACGTTGCCCAAGGTTGCGTCCACCATTTCTTATTGTTTAAGTAAATTTGAGACTTTAGTACTAAGTAAGTCGGATTAGGTGTCAAAACTGGATTAAGTGTGACATAGGCTTGCACGTAAGTAGGAGGTGGCAAGTTGAGAATCTGAATGCAATTTTCTGTGAAGTCTATAAATAAAGGGTCCGGCAAAGAGGACTTGTTTGCACAAACTACTTGGGGCATTTGAGAATTTCTTTCGACCAAATTGTTTCAAATTGAGTCTAATTGCACAGAAAGCGCTGCCAGAAGAGAACTCATTGAGGAAGAACTCGAATTCCATCAGAATCTCAAGCTTGCTCAGGCTATCTGATAAACTGGGGCAGAGCGGAAAGATTTAAAGATATCTAGCGGAAGAAAAGGAGTCAGAGGTTGAACTTTTGAGATAAGCTAGCCAAGACAATTATCTATAAGTTTGCAAGAGAAAGCAAAGTCTAATTTTGGCTAGAAACATTACTTTTGGCAGTTGGAAGCGAAGATAGTGTGTTTGAGGCTGTCAGGTGAGTTTTGGAGAAGGCTATGCATGCAGACAAGCTCAGGTGGTAGTCGAAGGTGAGGAATTTATTGAGGTTATTTTGCATGTTCTCTGAACGCCCAGGAGGCGGGCTTACACATTATCGGCTATGCGGGCATGCATGCTGATAGGCGAGATTTGCTGTTGTTAATGCGCAGGTTGTGGTGGTGAGATAGGTCTCGCTGGTGAGCAGGGGCTGGCGTTGCATGTATGCAGGAGTTGAGTGAGACAAGTCTTGTTAATCTCGCTGAGACGCAGGTTGGCAACACAGGCTAACGGCGTGGGCATAATGCAAGCTACTAGAGACATGCACAACACTGCCCTTTTGAGGTTATTTTGACACTGTCAGTGCATGAGTTGCCGCCCACGGGTGTCAGGGTGTGCGGAGCAGCGTGCCTGTGCGTGGTTTGCCGCACATTGAGGTTAGGCAGACTGAGTGAGTGTGCTGTGAGGATTTTAAGGATATTTGACAAAGGAATTAAATTATTCCAGGCCGAGAAGAGCTAGAGGAAGCATAAAACCCATTCACAGCCCAGGACAAGTTGTGAGTGATAGAATTTCACTTAAAATGATTTATATTTTCAATATTTCTAGTATGCTCGTTTTATTCTCAAAATATGAGTTTTCTAGCAAAAGTTGAATATGAAAAAGCATGTGTTTCTTCATATGATCTTGAACATGCTTTTACATAATTTCGCATAATGCTTTATGAAGCTGAGATTTATGAAAGCATGTTATTTGATAAATAGTTTGAAATTCTGGAAAGTTGTTTAACTTGCGTTATAAATGATCTTATCAAAGCATGTTATATTTCCAAATGAACAATAGATGGTCCCCAATGCTGAAGAACATGGAGAAGGCATATGGGTATCCTTAATATTATATATTGGGACCCCAGTACTAAAGGAGTCGAGAAGGTACATGGGCAGCCCGAGAATAAATTCCTATGTGTAGATAGAGGGAAATTCGACGTTGTTGTGTTGAGATTACTCCACACAGCTAAGGTTATTCGACGATGGGTGTGTTGAGATTACTCCAACCCAACTAAGGCTATATTCGACGTTGAGTAGCGTTGAGCTGCGCTCCACCTCAATTAAATCTTTCAAACATAAGCAGAAATTTATAAGCTTCCAATGTTGTGTTATTGATTTTTTAGCATGATTTCTTTGAGCTTTTAAGCCAAATATTGATTTCCAAACTTGTCACTCACTGGGCAACCTAGCTCATGATTTTCTTTGTTTTTCTACTTTTCAGGCAGCGAGCGATACTGGGGTGCTTAGCCTACACATCAAACTCGTCTAGGCCTGCTACTTAATTGTAAACATTGTAAATATTTAAACTTAGACCTAACATTGTACATATCGGGGTCTAAGGAGTGGAAGTTTGTAAAAACTCTGTTGTTATTTCCTTAATTAAGTGGTTGAATGTAATCTATAAAAGTTTGTTAGCTTAACTTGAGATTCTTATATATGGTTTGGATGAGAATTATGAAATGTTTATTAGGTACTTGGTATGGATTCGTGGTCAGTAAGGTTGACAGTAAAGGTAGGTAAAATACTATTTTTCATAAGATCAACAAACTTACAACATATTTTCACATTTGTAAAATGTATGAGAGGAAATTTTCAGAAACAACCTCTGAAATTTTTATCTTTCACAACTAGCACCATTTTTGGCAATTCATTAGAATAATTTTTTTCAGTTCTTCCCACCCGAGATCGACCCAAGAGTTGAATAGAAATTTAACTTCTTTTCATCACACATCCAAACTATGATTGCTTTATACTTTCTCAACAAAATCTTGACAAGGATGAAGATCGTGATTGTATGTAGTCTTTCTCAAATCTTATGTAATATTTAATCTTCCTCAAATTTAAAGGAAGTTTAGGGTTTTTAGTGATTGATTTTGATGTTTTATGATGAATGAAATCTCCATCACTTGGTTGACTCTTCTAAATGAAAGATTTTCAAAAGATTACGAAAGATTACATGATTTGTGTATTGATAGTTGAATCAAATTTCTATAAAAGATTACATGATTTGCGAATCGGTCGAGATTCCACTAAGAAAGCCAAAATGATAGTTTGGATGTACGATAAAAAGAAGTTAAATTTTTATTCAAATCTCAAGGTTGATCTCAATTGGGAAGGACCGAGAAAAACTATTTCAACGAGTTATCCAAAAGAGTGCTAGTTGTGAAAGATGAAAATATTTTTGGGTTATTTTTTATAATTTTCCATATACGAGTGGAACAAGCACAAAAAATAACAATGGGTTTTTTCTATGACATCCTATGATAAAATGTAGGTTAGATTTGTTATGCATATGTATGTTTGGTTGGTTTAGAACATTTGTATATGTTGCTATTCATAAACATGACTTATGAAATTTTAACACGTTATGTCTAACCCTAAAGAATGCATGTTTGAAGAAAATGTATCTATTTGTCTTAGGAAAGTATACATCTCAATTTTTTTTACTAATAATGCGTACGTATTATATAAATTTTTCCTATGAAATATGGAATGTCCATGCTTTTCCAACTAAAACATGAATTATGGGGTTAAAAGAAAATAAGGAATGCTAATGTCATTTTTTTTTTTTGAAAAAAAGTTGACCTTAAACTTGAGAGATTGTATCAATTTTAACCCTAATTTTTTAATTTCATCAATTTAAATCACAAATTGTCAAACTGTATCAATTTTGCCCTAACTTTTTTATGAAATTTAAATCACAAATTGTCAAACTGTATCAATTTTGCCCTAACTTTTTTATGAAAAATTTGAAATTTTAAAATTAAAATTGATACAATCGGTCAAATTTGTGGTTTAAAAGTCATTGAGAGTTTAAAATTAAAATTGATACACTCACCAAATTTGAGATTTAAACCATGAATGATTTATGCCACACAAACCACACCCTGATGGGCTAACACATAAGCCAAATGATTTCACTCTCTTTCGCACATAGCGAAAACACACAACAACATCAAAAGGCTTAGGCAAACTCCTTATTTGCTCAACCAGGGACCAAACCTCCGGAAACGGATCATTTGATTCTTTTAACATTACTATTGTTATTATTATTGTATTAAATTAGGGCCTATTTGAATTGAGTTTAGAAAAAAATATTTTCCAAAAAGTTATTTTCATTTTCTTATGTGTTTGGTTATATTTTCTCAAAAATATTTCTAACACAAGTTTGTTTGGTTTGATAGATCTATTAATGTCAAACAATATGAACTAATAATTTCAATTTTAAATTTAAAAACACTTTCACTATTATTTTTTCTCCAAAAAAATTTAGTATATGACCAATTGCAAGTTGGTGGTTAGAGTTAGTTGTTGGAGACGATTGACAAAATTGATGATCGGAGTTGGTCACCCGAAGTGATCATCAGAGGTGGTCTTTGTCGAAGTTGTGATCAAAGTTGGTCGTTGGAATTAAATGTGCGAAATGGTCATCATAGTTGGTAGTCGAAGTGAGGCACAAGGTGGAGTCATTGGAAACATTGGAGGGAGAGAAAGTTGGAATGAATTGGGGATGAGTTGCATCAACTCTGTGTACATTTCAAGTTGGTGGGCTAAACATTGAGTTGGTACATTTTACTAACTAAACCGGACTCAAGTTTGTGAGCCAAACACCCTTAAGATTTACATTTGGTAGCATTCTTCATCTCTCCATCAATTTTTCATTATTTACTTATGTAACAAATCTAAACCTTTCTTTCTCCCTCTCCTCCTTCCATTTAGCAGTGTTCGTTGTCATTGCCATTTTTCTGTCTGCAAAGTTTCTAATTTTTTTTCTTACATAGTTTTTCCTTTCTTCTCCTGCAGAGCAATCTTGGTGTTGGCGAGTCTTCATCTCTTTTTTTACTCTTTTTCCTTGTTCTTCTTCGGAAGTTATAACCATATTTTTTCCCTTTTTTGCCTTAATGCTAACATTGCACAGCTAAGTATTAATTATTAAAATATTTTAGAGAAATTCCTTGTAGACAGCATTTTGTAGAATTCTCTAGAACATGTGAAAAAAATGTGTAATTGTAAAGAATAGTCTGGATTAGAGGTGTTCGTGGGTTGAATTGGGTTGAAACACTTTTTATACCCAACCTAATTGCTTTTGTTGTAAGTTTGTTCAACCCAAATGACCGTTATTAAATAACGAACTCATCCCAACCCAATCATGAAACATTTGGGTTGGATTAGTTTAGGTTACTCTTGTCATTTTTTTTCTAAAAATAAATGTTAGTGTGTAAAAATTTTATTAATTTTTCATATATTGAATTGAGATTATCAACTTAATTTCAATTTATATTATGAAATTTTCTTTACAAGGTGCTAAAAAATTGATTTTAGGAGTTATTGGAGAATAAATGATCCAAAAAAATCATGAAAACAAATAAAATTAAAATAAATATATCTATATATAATTGTAACCTAAGTAAAAAAAAAAAAAGTATATATATATATTTTCTAAAATCAATAATTGGATTGGTTCAGAGTATTTTAGGTGAACTCTTAAACCAACTCAATCCATAAAATTTTCATTTTTTTAACCCAACTCAACCCAAACCGTAAGAGTTGGGTTGGGTTGATCGAATTTTTTTAACACCCCTAGTTTAGATAGATATTTATAGCCACTAGATCATGAATGTGTTGGCAAAATCCTAGTCACTTTTTTAGGGATACCAACTGGTATAAATACGAGGGATGTCTTATCATTTGTAATTAGAAGTGTTCAATAACACAAGCAACACCTTTCTAATCATATCTTTCTTCAAATTTGCTTCAAATTTCCTCCAACCTCCAAAAATTTATTTCCAAACGTGTTATCGAGGTTCATTGTTTTGGGGAAGAGATGTGGATTTTGCGATAAGGGTGGTTGGACTTTTATTTGATTAATGAGTTCATACAATTGTGTACTTTTTCCTCCTATGTTTTCATACATTTGTTGAGGATCCCATATTGGAAAAAATCAGGGACCTCCCACTCTTAATCAAATAAATGAGTTACTCCTCGATCCCACTGCTAATTTGTTTTGAGATAGAACCTCATGTTAGCTAATATGGTATCATAGCTCATAAAACCCAAACGGTATTTGGTCCAATAAAAAAAAAAAATCTCACACCCTTAATAAAATAGACGAGTAACTCCTCTAGTCGCCAATTATTGATAAATGCAAACTCCCTCTTTCTAATGAATGCAGAGCTGATATGATAAATGCATTTCAAAGCGAGGGAAGCTATGTTTCCCATGTTGGTACGACTGAGCATAAAAGATTGTTAATTTAGGCTCAAAAAGAAAAAAAAAATTAGAGAGAGAATAGAACGAACATACCTCTTGTTTGAAAAAAAGAGGAGTTAACTTAAATTAAGGGTCAAAAAGCCAACATACACGTCATTTTTTTATATAATAATATAGTTTCAAATATATTTGATCACTTTTACAATGTATGTAATCACACAACATCTTACACAGCTTATAAGAATTCATCATCAAAAGTTACAAATCAATTTTAAAAAATTATCTCTTCGTATTCGGGTGCGATATCGTAACACGGCTCATCATCTGACGAATGATAACTCTCTAAAATAACATTATCTTGAAGATTGATAAAGAGATGTTGGGATCCCAACCTAGTTAGATTTACATAGTCTTGCATATTGTGAGCTGCTAAACCTGGAAATAGAAATGGGAACACAACACTAATAACTCTAATTGCCTTTAGTAACCAAGTTTCTGTATATTGTGGACCTCCAATGTAAGGGATCAAAAAGCTTCTTACTAGCTCCCATAATGCAACAAAAAAATGTTGTATCATTCCACAAAATGAAAAGTAGTTTTTAACTGCCTCTTCCTCAACTTCCTGTCATTGTATATATAATTAAGCAAATTGAGTTGTCTTATTGTAAAAAAGCAAAAGGGTTATTTTCAATTTTTTTTTTTTAATTTTTGAAATTCTAGTTTACATACACTGCTTTCACATATGGGCTAATTACTTTTCCAAAGTTACAATTTTTTTTTTTTTTTTTTTTTTTTTTTAAGTTTGGGTAGGGAAGTCAAACTTTTCTTTAAGAAAGGTGAAAATCATAATAAAAAAATAATAAAGAAATTGTGAGAAAACAATTAACAACGCGATTCTCAAGATAATAAAATTAAACACAATAACCTTATCCAATAAGGCCTTGTATATATATAATCTTAGGGGACATTTGATCCCATGACTAAAAGTCTTAGCAACTAAACCTGTATTTTAAACTATTAGTTATATTGTGTGGCGCAAATATAGTATTATAAAGATTAAACAGATAATTACATTTTTTTTATTCATTTAGTTTTATATATATATATATATATAATAGATTCGTTTAGTCATAGGAGTTCAAAATGTACCATTTTAGTCCCTAAATTTTAAAAAATAAGTGCAAAAGTCAAAGGTTATGGACATTATCAAGGATGAATAGAAAATTCTAAAATACTAAGAGGAAATTTGAAAATTCAAACCCTACACATAAGGGATCTAAAAGTACATATATTTTAGCCTTCTATAATTTAAATGATTCAATCTATAGATTGTTGATATGGAAGAGGAAGAAAGTGGTATTATGTTAAGATCTACCATGATATGCATATATTAAACTCAAAAAAGTATAAACTTGCTAGAAGATGCAAAAGTAAAATTTAATTTGAAAATGAAGCTTATTGTTATTAATTACCTTCCCTTTGTAGCAACTGTCAAAGTAGAGGCAAGTACCAAAGTGTTTGAACATGAAATTTGGAGCATTTGTGGGCAATCTAGTCACTATGTCATTACTATAAACAAATCTGAAGTATTTGCAACCATGTTTGTGTAGCACTATTTCCATGAATTTGTTGAACTTATCATTCCCAACTCTAGGTTGCCCATAAGTGTAGATCCCATGAAGCCTTCATTACCAAATTGATGTAACTAATTAAACATCAATAATATTTCATTTTGTATTGGCTAAATTGAGATGAACAAAAGTGACATAATCACGTATTCATATTCATTTATTACAAATCAAAGTTAAATTATAAGTCAACTTGCACTAAATGAATACATAACGAGAGACGACAAGCTTTATTTAGTGTAAGCGTAGAATCAATTAATGAAACCACTCTTTAAAATACTTTCGAGTGGAGCTTTATTTATACATGACAGGTTACAAAAGCATTCAAAAGGTTGACCAATATATAATAGACTTCAATCTCATATATACAGCTCATTTTATTGGAGGTTATATATAGCATAGCTAATTCCTTTATAGAATTCAGATTTGATACTCATAAAAATGTGGTGACAAGAACTTTGAGTTTTCTTTTAGCCCATTGCTAAGTTTTCTTGCAATCTTATGTAGGTTAGGTTGCATGTTTAGAATTATTCACGCTTGACTTGGCTACTCTCACTTGTGGTTTAATTAATTCATATCTCAAACAAGAATGGTCTTCCTTACCTCGAGACATTTGATCGTCAAGGCAATCTTACTTTCTTTGGTTGATTTCAAACTAGATTATATGTGTTTTGAGACAGTTTTGTGGGTCTTGTTTATTTAGTAAGATTTCTATATCTAACTATCAAGAGTTCATTAACATTACAAGTTCACTCAATGAACTTCTAGGATTATTCTATATATATGTATTTGGTTTATGTATCTATAAAAAAAATGTTTCTAATAAGTCATTAAACCTTTTAATTTTAAGATCATGTCTATTTAGTTCATGTACCTTAAAAAAGTCCTAACAAGAGAACCTTCAACTTTCAAAATTTATGTGTAATAGATACCTTTCAAAATTTATGTGTAATAGATACCTTTCATTAATTCCACTAGTCTAATGTTCAATCATACAAGTAAAACTTAAACTTGTCAAAATTAGCTCCAATATAATTATATTTACAATAAGTATTGCATATTTACTTAGATGCCAAATTGAAAGTTAGAGACAGATTAGTTATAAACATCTTAAAGTATATGGACCATATAAAACAACTTTCAAATCCAAAGCTTTTCTGTCTTACATGACAATTCCAGTTCACCACTTTAAAATCATTTTAAAACAAATATTTAATCACTCAAAATCAATTCAATGTTTGATTTTATACTTTTAAAAGTAATTTTCATACTATTAAAACTGATTTTGAATAATTATAACAATGTTTCAAATGATATTGAAAATAACAAAAATGATTTTGACCATTTTAAAATTACTCCCAAACATGCTAGAAACTAACAAAACCATAATCAAATGAAATTGAATCTAAAAAACTGACAACAATGCAATTAAAAAAATAAAAAAGAACCTGTTTAGAAGCCATGTTTCTTCATGTAAGGCAAGAACAGCAGGAAACAAAGCAGCAAGAGCACCACCTAGGCTATGGCCGGTGATGATAAACTTGGCACGGCGGTTTAACCGTAACAACTCCCTTAGCTTCTCTCTTATGAAGTAGTAAGCCACCGGTCGGTCCGGGTCTGGTTTTACATGCTTGGGCCACCCGGTTTTCCTTTGCAATCCAAGGGATTTGATAAAACCGCCATGGATTTTACCCATCCCAGGAAACTCATACCAGGATAGGTCGATATCCGTACACCATGCATTTGCATCAAATATTTCTGTTCCTCTGAAGACAACGAGGATGATGTTTGGGTTGGGTGTTTTATCTTGAAGGATAAAGGCCTTCGTGGCATGTTTCTCTTGAAAATCTGTATATAAAACTTTCATATTTTTAGGCCACGTCAGCAAACGTAACCAATCTAATGTGAAAAGTAAAACTCATTTGCATACTTTGCAAGAAAACTAGTTAATAATATTATGTGAATTATGAATAATAAAAACAAACTCGTTACAATATAATTACAACAATTTTAATTACAAATAACTAAATTTGAGGCAGGAACACAAATGATAGAATAATCCTCATTTCTATCCCGCCTTGAGAATATCCCTAACTGTAAGTTTAGATGATATTCTAAAGAATACTCTTAATATGCGTTAGAAATATATTTTCAAGTGTTTAATTTAAAAAAGAAGACATTTTGAAAAAAAAAAATTCAAGTATTTGGTAACCATTCAAAATAAATATCGTTGAAAAATTGAGTTTAATAAAATAAGTTGGTTTAGGATAAACACTTGAAATCAACTTTTAAAAAAATGACTTTTAAGTGTTTAATTGTTAATTTCTCCTTGATTTGTGTAATTCTTAAAATTACTAAAATACTCCAAAGTCATCTACCTCACTTTCGCTATGTTGTTGTGGCTACCACTGGCCTCCATCAACCAACTCCATCCACGACCACAACACTACCACTAACCAACTCCAGCCGCCACCTACCACACCATCACCACCACCAGCCAACTCCAATTGTCACCTCCGACTACCACTGTCGAGTACCTCCAACAACCACCATTGATAAACTCCGGCCACCTCCGACAATATATCATTGGTGGAAACTTTGGCCACCACCGGTCAACTTCAACCACCGTCTCTGGCACAACCTCTGGTGGCCACCACAAACAACCAGTTCCGACAACCATTATTTTCAATTATTAGTTCATAATATTTATAGTTGTTACTTATAGTAATTTGATATTATTAAAAACATTTTTAATATATAACAATCTAAAAATACTTATATATAAAAACACTTTTGAAAAATGTTGTCAAACGCAGGAGTATTTTTATCAAAAGTATTTAAATAAAAATAATTTTTNTAAGAAAGGTGAAAATCATAATAAAAAAATAATAAAGAAATTGTGAGAAAACAATTAACAACGCGATTCTCAAGATAATAAAATTAAACACAATAACCTTATCCAATAAGGCCTTGTATATATATAATCTTAGGGGACATTTGATCCCATGACTAAAAGTCTTAGCAACTAAACCTGTATTTTAAACTATTAGTTATATTGTGTGGCGCAAATATAGTATTATAAAGATTAAACA
Source organism: Citrullus colocynthis (assembly GCA_031780015.1). Classification (NCBI taxonomy): domain Eukaryota; kingdom Viridiplantae; phylum Streptophyta; class Magnoliopsida; order Cucurbitales; family Cucurbitaceae; genus Citrullus; species Citrullus colocynthis. Next base: position 99,320 of record QLSR01000296.1, read on the forward strand.
GATAATTACATTTTTTTTATTCATTTAGTTTTATATATATATATATATATAATAGATTCGTTTAGTCATAGGAGTTCAAAATGTACCATTTTAGTCCCTAAATTTTAAAAAATAAGTGCAAAAGTCAAAGGTTATGGACATTATCAAGGATGAATAGAAAATTCTAAAATACTAAGAGGAAATTTGAAAATTCAAACCCTACACATAAGGGATCTAAAAGTACATATATTTTAGCCTTCTATAATTTAAATGATTCAATCTATAGATTGTTGATATGGAAGAGGAAGAAAGTGGTATTATGTTAAGATCTACCATGATATGCATATATTAAACTCAAAAAAGTATAAACTTGCTAGAAGATGCAAAAGTAAAATTTAATTTGAAAATGAAGCTTATTGTTATTAATTACCTTCCCTTTGTAGCAACTGTCAAAGTAGAGGCAAGTACCAAAGTGTTTGAACATGAAATTTGGAGCATTTGTGGGCAATCTAGTCACTATGTCATTACTATAAACAAATCTGAAGTATTTGCAACCATGTTTGTGTAGCACTATTTCCATGAATTTGTTGAACTTATCATTCCCAACTCTAGGTTGCCCATAAGTGTAGATCCCATGAAGCCTTCATTACCAAATTGATGTAACTAATTAAACATCAATAATATTTCATTTTGTATTGGCTAAATTGAGATGAACAAAAGTGACATAATCACGTATTCATATTCATTTATTACAAATCAAAGTTAAATTATAAGTCAACTTGCACTAAATGAATACATAACGAGAGACGACAAGCTTTATTTAGTGTAAGCGTAGAATCAATTAATGAAACCACTCTTTAAAATACTTTCGAGTGGAGCTTTATTTATACATGACAGGTTACAAAAGCATTCAAAAGGTTGACCAATATATAATAGACTTCAATCTCATATATACAGCTCATTTTATTGGAGGTTATATATAGCATAGCTAATTCCTTTATAGAATTCAGATTTGATACTCATAAAAATGTGGTGACAAGAACTTTGAGTTTTCTTTTAGCCCATTGCTAAGTTTTCTTGCAATCTTATGTAGGTTAGGTTGCATGTTTAGAATTATTCACGCTTGACTTGGCTACTCTCACTTGTGGTTTAATTAATTCATATCTCAAACAAGAATGGTCTTCCTTACCTCGAGACATTTGATCGTCAAGGCAATCTTACTTTCTTTGGTTGATTTCAAACTAGATTATATGTGTTTTGAGACAGTTTTGTGGGTCTTGTTTATTTAGTAAGATTTCTATATCTAACTATCAAGAGTTCATTAACATTACAAGTTCACTCAATGAACTTCTAGGATTATTCTATATATATGTATTTGGTTTATGTATCTATAAAAAAAATGTTTCTAATAAGTCATTAAACCTTTTAATTTTAAGATCATGTCTATTTAGTTCATGTACCTTAAAAAAGTCCTAACAAGAGAACCTTCAACTTTCAAAATTTATGTGTAATAGATACCTTTCAAAATTTATGTGTAATAGATACCTTTCATTAATTCCACTAGTCTAATGTTCAATCATACAAGTAAAACTTAAACTTGTCAAAATTAGCTCCAATATAATTATATTTACAATAAGTATTGCATATTTACTTAGATGCCAAATTGAAAGTTAGAGACAGATTAGTTATAAACATCTTAAAGTATATGGACCATATAAAACAACTTTCAAATCCAAAGCTTTTCTGTCTTACATGACAATTCCAGTTCACCACTTTAAAATCATTTTAAAACAAATATTTAATCACTCAAAATCAATTCAATGTTTGATTTTATACTTTTAAAAGTAATTTTCATACTATTAAAACTGATTTTGAATAATTATAACAATGTTTCAAATGATATTGAAAATAACAAAAATGATTTTGACCATTTTAAAATTACTCCCAAACATGCTAGAAACTAACAAAACCATAATCAAATGAAATTGAATCTAAAAAACTGACAACAATGCAATTAAAAAAATAAAAAAGAACCTGTTTAGAAGCCATGTTTCTTCATGTAAGGCAAGAACAGCAGGAAACAAAGCAGCAAGAGCACCACCTAGGCTATGGCCGGTGATGATAAACTTGGCACGGCGGTTTAACCGTAACAACTCCCTTAGCTTCTCTCTTATGAAGTAGTAAGCCACCGGTCGGTCCGGGTCTGGTTTTACATGCTTGGGCCACCCGGTTTTCCTTTGCAATCCAAGGGATTTGATAAAACCGCCATGGATTTTACCCATCCCAGGAAACTCATACCAGGATAGGTCGATATCCGTACACCATGCATTTGCATCAAATATTTCTGTTCCTCTGAAGACAACGAGGATGATGTTTGGGTTGGGTGTTTTATCTTGAAGGATAAAGGCCTTCGTGGCATGTTTCTCTTGAAAATCTGTATATAAAACTTTCATATTTTTAGGCCACGTCAGCAAACGTAACCAATCTAATGTGAAAAGTAAAACTCATTTGCATACTTTGCAAGAAAACTAGTTAATAATATTATGTGAATTATGAATAATAAAAACAAACTCGTTACAATATAATTACAACAATTTTAATTACAAATAACTAAATTTGAGGCAGGAACACAAATGATAGAATAATCCTCATTTCTATCCCGCCTTGAGAATATCCCTAACTGTAAGTTTAGATGATATTCTAAAGAATACTCTTAATATGCGTTAGAAATATATTTTCAAGTGTTTAATTTAAAAAAGAAGACATTTTGAAAAAAAAAAATTCAAGTATTTGGTAACCATTCAAAATAAATATCGTTGAAAAATTGAGTTTAATAAAATAAGTTGGTTTAGGATAAACACTTGAAATCAACTTTTAAAAAAATGACTTTTAAGTGTTTAATTGTTAATTTCTCCTTGATTTGTGTAATTCTTAAAATTACTAAAATACTCCAAAGTCATCTACCTCACTTTCGCTATGTTGTTGTGGCTACCACTGGCCTCCATCAACCAACTCCATCCACGACCACAACACTACCACTAACCAACTCCAGCCGCCACCTACCACACCATCACCACCACCAGCCAACTCCAATTGTCACCTCCGACTACCACTGTCGAGTACCTCCAACAACCACCATTGATAAACTCCGGCCACCTCCGACAATATATCATTGGTGGAAACTTTGGCCACCACCGGTCAACTTCAACCACCGTCTCTGGCACAACCTCTGGTGGCCACCACAAACAACCAGTTCCGACAACCATTATTTTCAATTATTAGTTCATAATATTTATAGTTGTTACTTATAGTAATTTGATATTATTAAAAACATTTTTAATATATAACAATCTAAAAATACTTATATATAAAAACACTTTTGAAAAATGTTGTCAAACGCAGGAGTATTTTTATCAAAAGTATTTAAATAAAAATAATTTTTAAAAAAAAAATCTTTGTTTTAGTCAATTCATACATACCCTTCTTTTCTAAATCAATCCAAAATGAATTTTTTAAAGACTTATTTCACATTGAAAAAGGATTGAATCGAGTTGGATAAAAGAGCAAGCTCATAAATATTTTCTTTTTTATTCTTTTCTTCCACGTTCTATTCTTTAGTTCTTTACTGTTATTGAACATTTGTTTGTATTACTTCAAGTTATTTTAATATGAATTAGTTTCCTCTACAGTCTTTTATTTATTTTATTTTAATATAAGTTAAGTTCCTTCATATATAAGATCCAAAATTATAGATACCCTAAAATAGAAAGAAATCCCACTTTGTGATTTACCAACCTTACTCAACACCTAAAGAAATAATTCAAGCTTTGAATGCACATAATTCATTGCGAATGGAATATTGCTCAAACATAACTTATATATCATTCAATTCTTACCATTCCAAAAATGATAGAATCCAATCAATTCCATCTGCATTGAAAAAGAACACCATTGGTAGTTTACAAATTGCAAGGAAGACAAGTAATGCTATTTTTAAATTGATGCTTAATTGATCCAAACTTTATCCTTTCTAAATTTAAATTTTAATAAATATTTCTTGATTAAGCATCAATTAATTAGAGGAATTAGAAATTACCTTCCAATGATCTTGGACAATGGTTTTAACAAAGGCATGATTTTCATAGGAAAGCTTTGAGGCCATGACAGTGAGTGCAGAAAAATATGTGCAATCTCTAGGCTTTATGCTTCTCTCAAGTTCCACTCTTTTGTCAATTTGTCCAATGAATGATATGAATTTCTCTGATTCTGGTTTTGGGATTTCCATCTTCCCTTCAAAACATTAATTCAGAAAAAAAAAATCAACCCTAAGAAAATAAAAAATTAGTGTTTGATAATCATTTAACCTCTATTGAGTAATTATTTGGTTGATAACCGCTTTTCGCTTTTGAAAATTAAGTTTATTTTTTTCCAATTTTTTACTATGGTTTTCATCTATCTTTCTTAGGCAGAAGCAACATTGCATAAATATATATATTTTTTAACTTTTAAAACTTGGTTGATTTTTTAGAATATTGATAGAAAGTAGATAACAAAGCAAAAAACTTAGAGGGAGAATGAGCGTTTATAGATTTATTTTAAATTGTCATTTTAATTCTTGAACTTGTGTAAAACTTGAACCCATGTGATTTTAAAACCCTCATCATACATTAATTCATATATGATTTGGTTAAATTGATCTNCCTCTGGCACAACCTCTGGTGGCCACCACAAACAACCAGTTCCGACAACCATTATTTTCAATTATTAGTTCATAATATTTATAGTTGTTACTTATAGTAATTTGATATTATTAAAAACATTTTTAATATATAACAATCTAAAAATACTTATATATAAAAACACTTTTGAAAAATGTTGTCAAACGCAGGAGTATTTTTATCAAAAGTATTTAAATAAAAATAATTTTTTTTAAAAAAATCTTTGTTTTAGTCAATTCATACATACCCTTCTTTTCTAAATCAATCCAAAATGAATTTTTTAAAGACTTATTTCACATTGAAAAAGGATTGAATCGAGTTGGATAAAAGAGCAAGCTCATAAATATTTTCTTTTTTATTCTTTTCTTCCACGTTCTATTCTTTAGTTCTTTACTGTTATTGAACATTTGTTTGTATTACTTCAAGTTATTTTAATATGAATTAGTTTCCTCTACAGTCTTTTATTTATTTTATTTTAATATAAGTTAAGTTCCTTCATATATAAGATCCAAAATTATAGATACCCTAAAATAGAAAGAAATCCCACTTTGTGATTTACCAACCTTACTCAACACCTAAAGAAATAATTCAAGCTTTGAATGCACATAATTCATTGCGAATGGAATATTGCTCAAACATAACTTATATATCATTCAATTCTTACCATTCCAAAAATGATAGAATCCAATCAATTCCATCTGCATTGAAAAAGAACACCATTGGTAGTTTACAAATTGCAAGGAAGACAAGTAATGCTATTTTTAAATTGATGCTTAATTGATCCAAACTTTATCCTTTCTAAATTTAAATTTTAATAAATATTTCTTGATTAAGCATCAATTAATTAGAGGAATTAGAAATTACCTTCCAATGATCTTGGACAATGGTTTTAACAAAGGCATGATTTTCATAGGAAAGCTTTGAGGCCATGACAGTGAGTGCAGAAAAATATGTGCAATCTCTAGGCTTTATGCTTCTCTCAAGTTCCACTCTTTTGTCAATTTGTCCAATGAATGATATGAATTTCTCTGATTCTGGTTTTGGGATTTCCATCTTCCCTTCAAAACATTAATTCAGAAAAAAAAAATCAACCCTAAGAAAATAAAAAATTAGTGTTTGATAATCATTTAACCTCTATTGAGTAATTATTTGGTTGATAACCGCTTTTCGCTTTTGAAAATTAAGTTTATTTTTTTCCAATTTTTTACTATGGTTTTCATCTATCTTTCTTAGGCAGAAGCAACATTGCATAAATATATATATTTTTTAACTTTTAAAACTTGGTTGATTTTTTAGAATATTGATAGAAAGTAGATAACAAAGCAAAAAACTTAGAGGGAGAATGAGCGTTTATAGATTTATTTTAAATTGTCATTTTAATTCTTGAACTTGTGTAAAACTTGAACCCATGTGATTTTAAAACCCTCATCATACATTAATTCATATATGATTTGGTTAAATTGATCTCAAGGACTCTTCTTCACATTACCCAAATGTTGAGAGTATTCTAAGTTTGTCACATATTTTCATTGGACAATCCACAATAGAGTGAGATAGAGTAATGATCAGCATTATTCAATATGAAGTTACATGTGAAAGCTTGAAAAAGGGTAAGTCATTGCACATCTTCAAACTCCCTGATTATTCCACAAATACCGTCTCTTCTCTCTCGCTCTATTAGATTAATTAGGTTAAAGGAAAATAAACATGCATATGCATGTCCCATAAAGGACAAAGAAAATTATCCAAACTAAACAAGCATTATATTTAATGCGCCTATTCAAGCAGTATAATTGATAATAATGCACCAATTATCATCCTTAGTTGAACTAAAAAAAATGCAACTTAATTAAGTAATATAAAAGGAAAAGGAAAAGTAGGTAAAACCTTGGTAGAAATTTTTGAGAAGCATAAAGAGACCACCATTAGAAGAGAGCAAATTGAGGGAAAACTCAACAATTGACCCAAACTTGGCAAGTGTTTTGCTGAACAATAGAAGAATCTTTTGAAAGAGAAGGGAGAAAAACACAACAATCAATCTGTTGTGAAGATAATCTTCTCTGTCCTTTTGGCTGTGAACAAACCCCATTTTATCAATCTCATTGCTCCATAACATTTTAAACAGATTATAGAAACTCAGCTCTTGAGGAACCAACACAAGATAATTGCTTGAAAAATCATGGGATGTAATCATTTTTTTCTTTGTCAACTGAGAAAAATCTGTTGTTTGTAATTTGGTTGTCTTATTTGGTTTTTTTTTTTCTTCTTTTTTTTCTTTTTGGTGTTTTTAAGAATCTGAATTAGGGTTTGCTTGCTTGTTTGGCAATATATAGATTCTCTTGGTCCCATGTGGAATTTTATTGTTTGTGGTGGTGATTTTGTGTTCTTTCTATCAACTTTTTGGCCTTTTTATTTTTTTCTTTGGGGAATTTCGTCTCATCCATTTCTTCTGTTCATCAATTTGGTATAGATTTTGGGATATCACGTACTCCTCGTTTTTCAAAAATTAAAATATCATTTTAATCACTATAATATTTTATGTTTTATAGTTGATTAAACTTCAATCTCTTCATTTAAATGTTCCATTTTAGTTTAGGTTGTTTTAATAAATTTTAATTTAATCTCTATAAATTTTGAAAATATATTCACATGTATGCATAGAAATTAGTATTATTATTTAACTAAATTCGATAAAAATTAACTTTGAGGGACTAAATTTAAAATTTATTGAAAATATAAGGACTAAAATTGAAAAAAAAGTTCAAATTGGAAGAACCAAAATAATATTTTTTAAAAAAAAAATAGATGGAAAAAAATATTATTAAGAAGTTTAATTAAACTTTAAACATAATAAATAAACCGTGATGGTGCTTATTATTGAATTTGTTTCATTAAATTATAAGTTTTAGTTTCTCAATTTCAATCTCTATGTCAATAGATTATTCAAGTCGGGTAGGTATTAAATTTTTTAATTTTGTGTCTAATAGATATATGACATATTCAATATTTTTCAAGATCATGAATTTATGAGATAATTTCGTTTTATGTCTAGATAGGACATCAAATTAAACTTTCAATTTTGAATCCAATAGATTTGTGAAATTTAAAAAATATTGGATATGTCAAAGATCTATGAGTTGAGTTGGCTAATATATTTGTAGAATTAATATTAAATATGTGCTTGGGATGCAGGTGAGTTGAATTGGGTCAAGAAATCATCTTAGGATGCAAATTTTAGTTATTATTAAGTTAGGGGTATATGTACAGTTTTTAGTAACCTTAAAAAGTTTGATTTTTTGTTGGTTGTTTTTTGTTTGCTCGATTTTTTTTTCAACCATTCAATTACACACGTATTTTTATTAATTTTCAACATTCAATTGAAATGTCAACTTAAAAACTTCAAGTATATTTTTTAATTGTTTGGATGTAACCATAGTACTTGAGGTAGATAAAATACTCTATTGTTTCATACGAATTACAAGGATTACAATATTCTTTTACATTAGTGTAATGCATGAATAGATATGCACAAAAGATAAATAGGCTATCATGAGGTTTAGAGTCTTTTTATGGCATCTTATGTTAAATTGTATGTTATGGTTTATTATGCATATATGTGTTTGTCACTTTTGATTTAGGAGCATTTGTATATGCACCTATTCATAAGCATGACACGGGAAATTTTAACAAATTTAAGTCCAAAATTGAGAATGTATGTTTGAAAAAAAAATAACGCATTTATCTGTCGTATGAAATATGAAAGGTCACTTTTATTATCTACAACACGTGTACTATGGGGTTAAAAAAAATAGAAAATACTAATTAGGTTATTTTTTAACATGTGATTAGATCTTCTTTTAACATAAAAATAAAAATAAAAATAAAATAAATAAAAAAAAAAACTAGAATTAGGGGTTATTTAGATTGCTTAGTAAAAAAGATATTTTTCAACAAAGTCATTTTCAATATTTTTTCTCATGTGTTTGGTTACATTTTCTCAAATATGCTTTCTACAAACATTTTTTTTTTGTTTGCTATATACTTAAATGATTTTTATTAATGTCAAATTACTGTAAAAAGTGACTATCATATTTAAAAATATTTTCATTAGTTGTAAAAAAAAAGTATATAAGATTGGCCAAATTTGTTATGTTGGAGATGATCAACAGAGGTGGTCGTTGAAGTTGGTCGTCTTCGGAGATGGCCTTCACTGGAGTTGGCTACCGAGGTAGTTGCGTGGAGGTGGTCGTGCCAGAGTTGATCCCTGTATAGGTGGTAGTCACCGAAGTTGGTCACTGGAGATAGTTGTCAGAGCATGTCGTTAATAATGATTGTTGTAGAGTGAGGTGACGGTAGTTACTAGTGGGGTGGTTGTTGGCAGAGTTGGTGTTCATCGAGTGGAGCTAGTCATTAAAAAAAATTGGACAACCAAAACTCAACTTAACTTAACAACGTAACTCCAAGTTGGTAGGCTAAATAGCGAATTGATAATTTTTTCAACTCAATCTAATAACTCGTATCATTGAGTCAAAGACCGCTTTAAAGACTCATTAGATATAATTTTTATTTTTAGTACAATAAAGGGAGGAGATTCAAACCGTTGACCTCTTGATTACAAACACATATAATATGTCAGTGTCGAATTATCCTCACTTTAACTGTAAAATTGAAAATCTAGACACTTACTATTTAAATTATTTTTATTTTGGACTTTAATCTTCAAAAGTTTCAATTCGATTCTTCATGTCATAAAAAATCTCAATCAAGTATTCGTAAAAAGAAGGTTAAATTTTGATAATGAAACGCTTACATGTCACTAAATTAATATTTCATTAGTGTATATTTGCAAGAAAAATTCTAGTAGGTGATAGTAATAGTTTCATGTCACCTTTATTCATATTATAATATTATTTGTCAAAAGTGAAACATTCAAGAATGATGTGAGACTTATAAAACAAAATAATATTATTATCAATGACATCATGTTAAATATGAATCGAACAAGTATATAGTAAGAAAAATTCTAATATTTACGAGAGGATGACACACTTTAGTTTGTTCTCACCATGGTTTACTTTCATTATTAGTTTTTTAATGTTGGTGGACACAAAATCATTTTTAAATGTATGCTCATGTGGGAAGTAATAAATGGAAAAAAATATTCCATACTCCCGTGATATAAAAATATGGAAAAGATATATTTTTCTCCCTTTTAATTTTTAATCTTGTTATTTTTATCTAGTCTCTAAATTTTATAAAGTTTCAATTTTACCTTTAAATTTTGAATTTATTTTTTGGTGTTCCATTTTTAGCCTTAGTCTTGAGTTAATAAAAATCCACAAAACCAATGTTCTGATCACAACTCGATGTTTGCAAATTTAGATCAACATATTTAACTAGTTAATTATTAAAAAAAAAAATTTACACATATTATTAAAGATATCTATATTAGACCTATTTTTAAAAGAACCAAATAAGTATAAAATTAGAAGTTCTCTGACATTTTAGATACTTTAAAAAAATTTAAGAATCAAATAAACCCAACTATAAAAGTTCTTAGACTAGAACACACCATCTGACCCTAAAATTTATAGTTAAAGACTAAGATACATAAAGATATTTATTGCTTTATGTAGAAAAACATCAACTCATTGATTTTTTTTTTTTTTTTACAACTTAACTCATTAATTAATGAATCTTAACCAATGTTCGAAATATCGATGTCGGTTGAAATATTGAGGTCCTGATTTTATGAAAATATCGATGGAAATATCGTTATCGAAGGAAGTTTTGGAAAAAATTATGGAAATTGTTATAATTAGTTAATGAAACTTTGATTGTGGCTTAATTAGACTATAACTAGCCATTTTTAATCACAATTTCCATAAAGTAAGAAAATATTTAGATGTTTATTGTAAATGTATATATAAATATCGACACAAGAACATAAATTTAAAAAAGAAATGGAAAAATATTACAAAATAATATACAGTTTAGAAATATATTAAGGTGAAATGATTTTAAAATTATGAAAGTTTTGGATGTTAAGAGAAAAAAAAGGTCGCATCAAATCAATTGTGAGGAGAAATGATGTGAAAATTTAATAAAAAAATTTTTGAATGAAGTTAAAATAAATATAGGTTTTTTTTTTTTCTTTTGGTTTTTTCAAATTCAATTTATTTAGAAATGGGAGTTCTTAATCTAAAATAGTTATAAAAATTGAGAAAAGTTGGAAATTAGAAAAAGTAGCGCATAAAAAAAGCTCAATTATTCGAAAACGACAATAACATGTGAAACTATAGAATTGTGTGTAATCAAATCCATAAAATTAAAGAATGAACAAGGCTAATGTAGTTAATTAAAAAACAATTGAAATGTCGAAATTTCTTGAAATTTTCTCGAAATTTCGTCAAATTGCAGAAAATCGTAATACATTCAAAATTTTCTCAAAATTTCATCAAAATTGGAGTAAAAACAAAATTTACTCGGATCAAGATTTGGATCAAAATTGTTGATCACGAAGTTAACATTTTGTGATGACTGTAACACACAAGTACTTTCATCCGAAAAGGGAGTGGGATATAGAGATAACAAAGTAAGTAGCAAGAGGATATTAAATACATACATATATAAATATATATATATATATATATATAGAGGGGATGTATCACTATCCTAATTAAATGCAACACTAGAGGTAGGGTTCCAAGAAGCAAGTAAAAATAGGGTATCATTACAAACAATATCTCAGTTGTGTTTAAAGGGAAAGGGGGATTGAATGAATGCCTTCTGCCTTTTTTTCATCACCAAAAATGGCATTTCTTTAGCTTTTTTCTTATGCCTAAGGATTGCAGCCCACATGTGTGGAAATGGAAAAAGATGCCCATTTGTAGTAACACAAACTTACTTTCATACCTTTGCTTGTTTTTATCAATAAAGCATATGAGCATTTGCAAAAGCTGCTCATTCCATTCTCTAGTCTAATAAATAGATATAAAGGATTCAACCAATTTGGGTATCACATGTAATTTTTTCCAATTCGCTTTTAGATAAAACTCTATGTTGTCTAATATGACATTAGAGTTCTATAAAACACAAACAAATATTTAGTCCAAAAATGAAAATTGAAATTTGATCCAAGAATGGTTAATTAATCTAAAGAGGCAAAACCATCTTGAGGAACATGCTGAAGATCTCACATACGAAAAATCAATGCACCTTACAATGTTCATAAGATAGATGAGTTACAATGTTTGTAAGATACATGCACTACTTGTATTAAAAACAAATAGAGAAAGGATTCAAATATATGAATTAATGTGTTAGATATATATTAAGTTTTATAGGTTGATAGAGATGAATATTAAATCAATAAATAGTGCGAGAAAAAATAATACTCTTGCACAATTTCTTTTTTGTTTTCCCTTTGATTTCGAAGTTGATAGTACAACTTTTATGTCAATTGGACTATGTTCATTTTAGTCTGCTTTTCACTGTCTTGAAAATTTTAAAAGAATAAAATTATAATTTTCAAAATATAGCAAAAGAAAAAAAAAAGTAAGAAGTGAAAATAGTTAGACAATATGGGAGAAGGTTTCAACTTTGTGTATATTTAGTTTTTTTTTTTTTTTTTTTATAGGGTAAGGTAAGAAAACATACATATTTTATATGGTTACATGTTTTAAATTATCATTTTCAAAATTTAGAAGAGAAAAAAAAAGTGAAAAATGAAAATAGACAATATGGGACATTGAATATAGGGCAGTGAAGAGTGTGGTAATAAATGCTAGTAATAGGAGTGGAAGAAGGCAAGTGAAAAGAAGGGAGGGAGTATGGTATGATTACAAGAAAAGAATGGTAGGTTGAGTTAGTTTTAAAGGAGAAAAGGAGCATGGAATTAGCTTTTACATTTTCTCATTTTTCCTTAGCTATATATATACACACATTGTATATATAAAAGTGGGGGAGAAGAATCGCCATTTAGGGTAACGGTTTAGTAATTTATAAGGATCCATCAAAAAGATTTCAACCCCACTTATCATCATCACCTGACAATGCTTAAGAAACTGTCAGACTCTTTTTTTTTTTTTTTTTTTTTTTTTTTTTT
>QLSR01000296.1:114746-129308 GCA_031780015.1 Citrullus colocynthis
TTTTTTTTTTTTTTTTTTTTTTTAATTTCTCTATCCTTCTCAAAAAGTGTGCCACTCCCAAACAGCCCCTGCTTTTAATTTCAGTACTCTCCCAACTCATGAGGGGGAAATTTTTCATCAATAACTAATGTATTAAATTTTCAAAAGTTTTTCGTGTGCATGTTCCATCTCAAGTTGTCTCGTAATAAAAAAGAGTTTACGTTTTTTTTCTTTGTGATTGAAAAGATACATGGAGACAATACAACCAAATATTTACTAGTAAATTTTGGTCTAAGATGAGAGACTTACCTATTCATGGACGTTAGATATTGATATAAGAAGAAAGACTTGAGAAAAAAGTATCAAAATAGAGTTGAATATAAATAATAAGCATTTTGTTATGAAATCAATAGTCAAAGAAAGCAAGAAAGCATAAACAGTAAAGAAATAAACGCAGAGATTTATGTGGTTCATTAACAGTGTGTTAACGACGTCCATGAGCATAGAAAATCACATTTTAAACTTAGATAAGTATTACAATCTATACAAGTTTATATTTGGGAAATTATCTTAAATGACAAAACTGTTGAAAATATTTACAACTAATAGCAAAATATACAGTTTATTTGCAATAGATCGCAATAGACAGTGGAATTTTACTATATTTATAAATATTTTTATTTCTTTTGCTATATTTGAAAGAGGCCTTTATATTTCAATATCCATTTCAATTTTTACCTTTTAATGGTATTATTTATTTAATATATATTTTTTTGGACAACGACTTCAGATAACAGATTGACATTGAAGTTTTTCTTTTTCCCTTCTAAAACTAATGTTTTTGGAGAATTTATATGTTGAAAGATGAAATTAATATGAAGCATCAGATTGGGGTATTGCCCATATTTTGGAGGAAAGAATTGAATGAATAATAACCGTCGATTTTGATAGTTGTATTATTATTATTATTTTTTTTCTTTATTGTTAGTCAGTGTTGTACTGTTGATTTGGTCGGTTGGACGTCGGCTTTAGCCTTTAGCGGAAAAATAAGCCAAGCCGACATGATTTTAAAAGCTCCTCCTTTTGACCGGTATTATTATTATTTTTTTTACTTTTTATTAAATTTTTAGATTTTTTATTTTGTTATATAATTCCTATTTGGTTCGTAAGTTTCATACTATTATATTTTTAATATTTATATTTTGAGTTTTGTTTTAATTTGGTCGGTAAATTTTAAAATGTTAAAATTTTCTTGTTAAACCTAATTAAGATTTATTCTAATTATTATTTTCTTGTATTTTTCCTTTCCAACATTTTTCTTTTTATGTTTCTTTCCTTTGTTGGGTATCTTGGTTTCTATTTATTATCCACCTCATTGTATTCTGATTAAGTTAATTATTCAATAATAGACACAATTTCACATTACTCTTAAAATTTGGGTTTTGTTTCAATTTGGTATTAGGTTTCAAGAATTACATTTCTAATATCTGTTCTTCACTAAATACTCACTTTGTAATAATGTATATTGTTAATTTAAAAATATTATATTTAATTAAGTTTTGTAACTATTAAAATTAAAATTAAATTTTCACTTTATAATTATTTAAAATTTAATTAACAGAGAATAACATCAAAGATTGAAAGTGAGTATTTAGTGAAAATTTGAGGTTAAAATTGACTTGAAACCTAGAGATCAAATCGAAACAAAACTCAAATCTAAATGGTAAAATTGTAACATTTTGAAACGTACAAACTAAAAATGAAACTCAAACTCAAAACTTAAGAAAGTATTACATTTTGAAATCTATGGACCAAAATTTATGGAGTGTTGGATTCAAACATTCAACCTCTTGGTCGAGAGTATACATTAAGCCAATTTTTTTAGTACAATAGGGGTGAAGGAATCAAACCTGAGACCTCTTAATTATCAATACATCTTAGACGCCAATCGAGTTATGTTCGCTTTAGCATATATTAACCAGTTGAATCATATTCATTGGTTATATTATAATATTTTTTTTATACAACCCACAAATGGTAATGCATAGAATGTTAATTTAATTGTTGTATATACTTTATATTGTACACCAATTCACCCAACTCCCTTATCTCATAACGATAATGACGTGTAATGATTGTACATCGAGTGAAGTTTCGTGTACGATAAACAAAAAATAATCTTACGGCTAATAAATATTTACTTTGAAATTCATCTGTTTAATACTTACATGACATTGTGACTATATGAACTAATGAGTATTAGTCAATATTTTGGTATATAATTCAATATTCGGTATTTACAAAGAGTATAAGAGTGTATATATACTCAAAGAAGAATACAAGAATTGTGATTGCAATATATACGGTAACACCCTCTTGCAATCTCAGAGTGGTAGGGTGGGAACCAACTTGAGTTTGTAAAATAATTGAGTGAAGAGACCAGGCAACAAAGCTTTTGTGAAGATGTTTGCTCGTGTCGCTTTGTACTAGAGATGGATCGTAAGAGGAGAGTGTTGCTCATGAGATGATGATGAACAAATTGACAGTCATTTTCAATGTGTTGGTACTTTTGTGAATACTTATCAGCAAAAAGCCAGCAAAGTCATTGTGTAACTCAGAAAGTAGCATCAACAAATGTACGATATTCAGATTCTATACTAGAAAGTGAAATGATAGTTTACAACATATATGGTAACACTGAAGATCGAGAAAAAACAAGCATAATTTCCAAAAACTAAATAGTCACGAAAACAAAGCTTAAATAATCAAGTCATTTAATAATTACGATCGACATACTACATAAACATAAGATGAAAATTAATAGAGTTGATGATAAAAAAACGCGTAAGTTGACAGGTGGACATTTGCATAACATTGAAAACAAATTATTTGAATTGAAATTCATTAAATAGACAAATGGTGTAGACTGTGGAGGACTTAGTTGGGATATGGCTTAAATTGCATTCCCATTTTTCCTTTTAAAATGAGGAGTTGAATTCTGACATTTTACATGTGATTGTGGGGTTTCCCCATTTGGAATTCTCTCCTTATGAGAGATCCAAATTTTCTAGGCAAAACCCTCCAAACCAATAATAATAATGATAATATAATATTAATTGTATCACTTGTTACTTTGTTCCAGACATATTTCATTTCCCATTCATGCACTTCACATTATTCAGCATCTCTTTTTTTTTTTTTTTTTTTTTTTTTTTTTTTTTTTTNACTAATACATTTATTTAAACATATATTATATATTATTTCCTGACGTATTCAGCTGAATGTGTTTTCCTGCATTTTTAGAACAAATGTTATAATACAATGATGTTATAACTTATAAGCAATTTGTCACCTGTTTTGAAATTTAGCTAAGATTAAATAATTAAAAATATAAAAGGGGTTTTTGATAAATTAAATTCAAGAAGACCGCGGCAAAAGAGATCATGATCATCAAAAGATTGAGATTTGATATGAATTCTTTGTTAAATTGATATAACATTTTTTTCCTATCAAATTTTGAGAGAAATGAATAAAAATAAGTATGGGTTAAAATATCATTTTAGTTCCTATATTATGGGTTTGTTCAATTTTAGTTTCTATAATTTTAAATATTTTTGTCATCATATTTTGAATAAATCTTAAATTTAGTCTCTCAAGATTAATTTTTGTCGAAATTAACTAAATAATAATAACAATTTTCAAATATGATATGTTAATATTTTTTTAAATTTTATAGTGAAAATGCTAATAGAATTTTTTTGAAAAAATCAACATTAAACTGCCATAGAAACTAAATTCTAAGATTAATTAAAAGATCGAAATTATAATTGAACAAACTTCAAAGTATGAAGATCAAAATAGTATTTTAACCCATAAATATATTATGTTTCTCGACATAGATGAGTTCAAAATCACTCTTAAACGCACCTTTAATCATTTAAAATTAATTAAATGTCTAATTTTACACACTTAAAGACAATCTTTATAATTTTAAAATTGATTTTGAATGATTAAAAATATTTTCAAATTGATTTCATTATTTCAAAATCACCCTAAACATGTTATGCATTTTTAGAATGATTTGATATGCTATTTTTTTTTTAAAAAAAAGAAAGAAATAAAGAAAATGTAGGTGGTGTGGAAAATTAAAAATATAGAAGTTTAATATATATATATATATATATATATATATATTTGTCCTTAATTGAAAAATAGAAATATTATCCAAAAGGGGTTAGGAAGGTTGGCTAAGGTTTAGGCCCACACATGATGGGGAGATTGCCATCGAAGATCATAAATGCATTAATAAATGGAGTTAAGGACATTTCCTTTCTTTATAATTTATATTGGATCTTCAAACTTCAACTTCCCATGCGTTTTAATTTGAAGTCTCTTCTAAATAAAAATTTATTTGCCAATAATAATCAACCCATTGAATTTATTTATTTATTTTTTCTTCTTCTTCTCATATACCCAATGATTATGAGAGAAAAGTTCATATTTTATAGCTTAAATGTAAAGGAATCTTTTTGTTGATAACATTTTTAATTACTTTAAATTGTAGAAAGTTTTGTTATGTTCCAATAATGCTTTTAAAATTGTAAATTGTGTAATGCCTTTAAGATTTGTATCTATTTGGTTTTGTAGTTTTTAGAGTGTTTGAAAATTTTTGAACTTTCACTAATGAAGAATTGGAAAAGATACATTTTTAGTCCTTAAGTTTTAGATTTTGTTTTCATTTGGTCTTAAGGTAATTTCAAAATGTACACTTTTAGTTCTTAAGTTTTGAGTTTGATATTAATTTAGTCTCTAAAGTTTCAAAATGTTACAAATTTACTTTTGACTTTGAAGTTTGAGTTTTGTATCGATTTAGTCCCTAACCAAGCTAGTATTTTGTGAAAAATCAAAATTAAAAGTGTAAATCTTGAAATCGATGAACCAAATTGAAACAAAACACAAACCTCAATGTAAAATTGTAACATTTTGAAACCTAAGTACTAAATTAATATCGAACTCAAAACTCAAAGCCTAAAAGTATAACATTTTGAAACCTAAAAGCCAAAGAGATAGTTGCAAATATAACAATCAGCTCAAAGTATTAATAGAGAATAACACAATGCAAAAGAATTTGTAGATATTACAACATTTAGATCCAACTTAGTCTATCCACGATAGAGTTTATCATTGATTGATTTTGCTATATTTACAATTTTTTAAAAATATTGCTATTCAATTAATTATTAGTCCTAAAAATGTCATCTAGTGCAATTACGTAAAACCATATGATAAAAACTAGACCTACCGCTTAAGAATAAAAAATGTACCTTTTTTCACTAAAAAATTAGACAAACGAAAAACTATAAAGATAGTACTTCTCTCACTAATTTCCTTTGTCCAATAAAACAAACAAACAATCATTAGTGACACAAAGTTTAACCATGAAAGTCTTTTTATTTTATTTATTTTTTAAGAAAACATAATATAATAAATTCAATAATTAAAAAATTATTTTATTAAGGACTCTTTTTAAATATATAAAAAAATACTAAAATATTTATTAATATAGCAAAATTTTACTGTTTATTTATCTATCCATATTGCGATAGATATAGATAATAATTTATCATAAATAAATGATGATATTTTACTATTATTTATAAATATTTTCAACAACTTTATTATTTAAAATGATTTTTCTTTTATTAAATTAGGAAGAGAGAGAGAGGAAAAAAACATTAATAATTATTAAAAAAAAAAAAACACAAGAAGAAGAGGTTGGGGTTGGTGTATATATATACACGCAAATACCCTTTTCTCCCTTCAAGTCTCAACAAAGCTAAGAGAGAGAGCAAAAAAGAAAAAGATTCATAAACGCGAGTGTGTGAGTAAAATCAGGGAATCAAATCCCAATGGACGACATCGACATTCTGAAATCGACACTCTCCCCATCCGACATGTCGTCGGCCACAATGTTCATGAACAATAACACGGCCAATTGCCCTCAACTCCCAGTCGTCCCACCGCCATATTTCTCCGATTTCTCCCCGCCGGGCAGCTCCTTATTCCAAAGCCAAACAATAATCCCGGAGGCGCCGGCACGGCGGGGGCGGAGTGGGAGCGGCGGAGGAATGGCGGCGATGAGAGAGATGATATTCAGAATAGCGGCGATGCAGCCAATAGAAATAGACCCGGAGGCAATAAAGGCGCCGAAGCGGCGGAACGTGAGAATCTCGAAGGATCCGCAGAGCGTGGCGGCGAGGCACCGGCGGGAAAGGATTAGCCAGAAAATTAGGATTCTGCAGCGGTTGGTGCCCGGCGGGACGAAGATGGACACGGCGTCGATGCTTGATGAGGCGGTGCATTATGTGAAGTTCTTGAAGAGGCAAGTCCAGACGTTGGAGCAGGCTGGATTTCATAATAATAATTTTAATTTCGTGAATTCTGCCAATTTAAATTACTCTTCTGCCCTTTTCAAGGCTTGCCAAATAATGCCTGCTTCCTTGCAAATGCATTCATGAGAATTCATATCCAAAATTAGGGTTTTTATGACTCTAATTAAAGTCTAATCTAATCTACTCTTGTGTCTGCCTTTTTCTTTTTTATTTGTAAAGGGAAAACAATTAGCTAAGTGCATTTTAGTTTATAGTTTATGTACTTTCTTTCTTTTTCTTTTTAAAGGACTGTAGTTTAATTTTGTGTTTAATTCTATCATTCATATTATTATTGTATTATCACTAATTTCTTCTTCTTATTATTATCATCTCCAATTCCTTATTTATGTGACACTATCTAAATCATAGATATAGAAGACCCTAGGACATGAGAAAAACTATTTATATTTATAATATTAAACTCACTAATCACTCCAAATTAACTTAATTTTTAATTTTAAACTTTTAAATATAATTTTTGTATCGTTAAGATTGATTTTAAAGAATTAAAAATATGTCTCAGAGTTGTTTTGAAAATAACAAATACGATTTTAGTCGTTTCAGAATTACTCTCAACTATGTTATTAATTGTGCTCGATAAAATTAATCAAATCACTTAAAAAAAATGGGCTAGATGGTTTTCACATTTTAAAATTCTGCTTCATTATTCTTATAGCTTTTAAAAGTAGCTCACGTTATATGTCACTCTAACAATATTTAAAATTTAAAAATTATCATGTATTTAATATATCTAGTATATTTTCCTGACAACCAAATTATATATTCTAATTTTTTAGATTGATTTTTTAGAATTAATAATTTTTCAAATTTATTAGTTCAATGCCACTTGCATTTATTTTTTCTAAAAAGTAATGTCATATATTTTTATTTTAATTGTAATTATTTGTTTTCTATTTAACAAATAATCTTTAGGAAAAAAAGTTTGAAATTGTAAAACTGCTAAAAATATTTATAAATATAACAGAATGTCACTGTTATTAGACATCTATTAGTGATATCACTAATAGACAATGATAGATGATAGTAGTTTACTAGTGTCCATGACTATATGACATTTTGTTATATTTGTAAGTATTTTGAAGCATTTTGCTATATTTAAAAATAACCCTTTATATTAAGTTAAAAGCATACATCATTTTAAACCACTATTTAAAATTTAAAATTATAATAAAAAATGAAAATCTTAATAGTATGTGGTGATTTTGGGTTATTATATCTAGCTATTGCATATTACAGTTGATTTTTCTAAAAGCATAGTTGTAAATAATTATTGTAAAAATTACATATCAATTCCAAAATAAGCCTTAGTATAAACATTTGAGGTTTTAATTAATCGATGATATATATTTTAACTAGTTGAGTTATGTTTAGGTTGACTAGCACGTACGTAAGTTTGTATATTTATGCATTGTCTATATGTCACCTTTAAATTTTAGAAAGTATTAATTATGATACTATGATCTTTAAACTTCAATATCTATTTAATTTGTGTTATAGACTAAATCATAATGCACATGTGTGACATACCTCTCTTTCTAAATCATTTATAACATATCTCTTTTATAAAGTGTAATTAAATCTGTTTTTTTGCTGTCTCCTTTTTTGGTTAATTCTTTGTCATGTATGTGTGAGAAACTGTATGTATAATATGAATTACTACTAAAAGATTGCTTAATAAGAAATTATCCGGAGAAAGTGTGTAAAATGATCGAGGAGTCTGTAAAAAACAAAAATGGTTTATAAGAAGGATCAATGCTTCACTTTGTTGGCACAAAGATCTCGTTCAAGTCGCTTGTCTTTGAGTAGGACTCCTTCGATCTGAGAAATATGTCTGCACTGACTAACAAGGAGAACTTGCATCAGTGTAATCAGTGTAGTGCCAAGTCGAACTCACACTTCGATGCTTAAATTAGTACCTAAGAATATTGCTTGTGGAGGATCAAATTGTTTACTAAAAATTATATAAATATAAGTTACTGTTTTTTCATTTAACCTGTAGGAAGTGGAGGATTTTAACCTCTGATCTTTTGGTTGTTGATGATACAAATTTTATATCAATTGAGCTATGTTCATATTTCATATTGTTGACGAACATACCTACTGATCCCTACCTCCATTAGTATTTCGTTCAAAAAAAAAATATTGTTGACGAATATGAGTTACTAGTACTCACATTATACGTAATCACATCATATTAAACTTTTTTTTGAACTCCACGTACGAAATAATGAAAATATTTGTTGAGTGTTGTCCAAGGCAAGATTCAAAGATCACGAGCGAGCCCTAGGTCAAGGGGTATTGGGAAAGAGCATAGGGGAGCATGTGTCCCAAAAGGAAAATATTAGTGTCTCAAGATTTGGGGCGACTAGTTGAGCTGGTAAAAAATTATCAATCGAAAAATAAACGAGTCGAGGTCAGATTGGCACCCTGCAACCCTAAGCACCTGAAACGTCCTTGACATCCCTACTGTCACACCTAACTATAGTTGTGCGTTAGATGACTGACTTATAATTGGTCCTGCTTAACCACCCCAAAGGGTAGAGTAAATAATCTCCAAATAAGAGACTCGAGTTTGCTCATATTTTGTGCTTAGCTTAATTAGCCACTCTTTATATACTAACTTAAGTATCAAAGTGCAATAGGCTCAACACCACAGTAGTGCGAGATCTCTAGTGGAGGTTAGTTCGGAAGATATTGACACCATACTAGAGAGAGAAATGGGTCAAAAGTCAAGACTCTATTAAGCCTCCGCAACAAAGTCCAATACAAACGAAATCTGAGCGCGAACGTTGATCTAACACCTTTTTCATCAATATCAAATTAATCTTTGGATTTAGTCTAAAAAGAAGAAGAAAAAAAGTCACGTGGATTACAATTATTTGAATGTACTAGATTTTTAAATTATCCTTAAGTTAAACATACCAATATGAGAATAGAATGGAATAATGTAAATGAGGTTGAAATGGTTAGTGGAGTTTGGTTGCTCCCAAGACAGAGCCAAAGCTTTAAATTGTAGT
Organism: Citrullus colocynthis; assembly: GCA_031780015.1. NCBI lineage: Eukaryota > Viridiplantae > Streptophyta > Magnoliopsida > Cucurbitales > Cucurbitaceae > Citrullus > Citrullus colocynthis. Next base: position 124,195 of record QLSR01000296.1, read on the forward strand.
TGTCTCATGAATCATGCCTCCTTAACAACCATTTTCCCCCTTCCCTCTATCAGATCTACAAGTCAACCACACAAAAATAGTCAAACTACAACTCTCCCATCTCTGTTTTTCCCAAAAAATTATGTCCACAATAATTATATATATTCTCTCCCATCTCCATCCATTAAACAATTCCCAATAATACTTTCTCACAATTATGTTTTCTTTTTAAATTTGGCTAAATATTACTTTTTAAATTTCATTTTAGAATATATATATTATACATATTACACCACAAAGATAGTGAATCGAATTTATGACCCGTAGGAAAGGTGTAATGAAGTTAGATTATTACACTTAAGCTTACTCCAAATTTAGATTAGATTCAAACTAAGTTTCTAAGTAGAAAATCTGAACCTAACAAGCTTATTATTAGGGTATAATTCTTTTCTTTGGCTTGATAGAGTCAATTTTAGAAGGCAAATTATTCCTAATTTGGTCCTTGGATTTTTTAAATTATACCTAATAGATCTATGAAGTTTTCAATTTTGTATTTCATTAAAATGTCTTTTAACACAACACCAAAAATTCACTTAATTATTATATACTTTAAGTTCAAAGACTTATTAAATATGTTCAAAGTCCAAATTTGTAAGATGGTTAAATTATAAGTGTATACATCCCTAACTTTTAGCTTTACATTGTGTATATTTAAAGTCTGAATTTTAAAAAGTGTAATAGGTTTTTAACTTTTAATTACTAACAAGAACTTGAAAGTACTTTAAAAAGTGTGTCTAATTGGTCTTTAAACTTTCAATTTTATGTCAAATGGGTCACTAAATTTTCAATGTGTCTAATAGGTCATCAATTTATTCAAAATTTATGAACGTAAGAAACACAAATTAAAAGATTAGGGGCTTATAGAAGTGAATTATATATATATTAGATAAGTTAATTTTTTATAAAATTTTGATTATATCAACATAGAGTTATTATTAGACACAATATTAAGAAGTTCTCAAATCTATAAACCACTTCTTAAGTTTAAAAACTATATATGACACAAACGCACAAAAGAACAAAAATTAACAAGACTAAACCTATAATTAATTTAGGGTGTGTTTGGAAGACTTTTTACAAGTATTTAATTTAAAAAATAAGTCATTTTGAAAGAAATAAAAAGATATGTTTTGGAGTGATTTTAAAATGGCTAAAATTACTTTTGTCATTTTTAAAATTACTGTGAAACATGTTTTTAATCCTTCAAAATTAATTTTGATATATGAAAATTGTATAAAACTTATAAAATTGAAAACTAAATTAATTTTGAGTGATTAAAAATGTGTTTTTGAGTGATTTTAAAAATGACAAAAATAATTTTGATAATTTTAAAATCACTCCCAAACATGCACTAAGTGTTTGGCAACTACTCAAAATGAATTTTAAAAATCATTAGTGTCTTTATTTTAAATAATTCTCATAAAAAATGTTTAAATGAAGTTTGGAAGAATATTTATTTTTTAAGTTAATCTAAATAGACAGTTAACCTACAAATTATGAGTATTACTGCTTACTAATTCCTTAGATCGTGGGATAAATTTCAAATAATTATATTCATGTTTTTTTAAAATCATTTTATTAAAAAGAAACAAATATATTTTTTTTGAAAAATTATTTTAAATAATAAAATTATTGAAAATATTACCATTCATCTGCGATATTACTACCTAGTCTATTGCAGTTTGTCGCAGATAGATAATAAAATTTTATATATTTATAAATATTTTAATTTATAAAAACAACTTTCTTTTTTTTCTTCTAACCAAAAAAAAAATAATGAATAAATGGAGGTTAGTTTGCAAGTGCATTGAATAGTGCAAATAAAATAACGAGAGAAGGGCACAATATAATATTATAATAATATATATTTATTTTTAATTTTTGGAGAAATTATTAATATGATTTATAACCTTACCTCTAAAGTGCAATGAATTGTAAGCTTTGTTTGGTCTGACACATTATTTCAACGGTTTCCCATTTCCCCATCCTATCTATTCTATCTTTCCCTTTTTGTGGGATAAGCTTCTCTTTGTATTATATTATAATATTATATCATATCCACATGCATGCATAGAATAAAGTTATTGCTCCATTTTCTTCTTCCAACTCATTTTTCTCCCACATCTTTATTCAACTATATATAATAATAATAGCTAAAAAGAGAAAAAACTCAATTTCCTTTTTCTCTCTCTCTCTTTTAGTTACTTTTTCTCATATTATTCTTCATCTATATCAAAAGTAGCTCTAATTCTATCATTCTTTACCTTTTGAGTGCGTTCATGTTTTTATTTAATTCTTTAATTATAAAAATACATATTCATTTGAAATATCGATGTCGATAAAAATATCGAAAACTCAATTTTATGGAAAATATCGATATCAATAGAAATTTCGATAAATTTTATAGAAATGAATGGAAATCGATGAGAATTGTTACAATTAATTAATGTAACTTTGATTGTGGCTTAATTAGACTATAATTGAACATTTTTAATAATTATTTCTATAATAAAATAACATTTAGATGTATATTGTAAATATATGTGTAAATGTTGATGTGTGAGCATAAACTTTAAAAAAGAAATGAAAAATTAATTACAAAATAATATCAAATATTGGTAATTGATCGCAAATTTAAAGGAAATGAAGTGTTTGCATAAAAAATAATTGTAAATAGTTATCATAAAATGTACATGTCTAATACTAAAACGAATGACTTTGGAGCATCTAATCCAGAATCTTGATACTTTTTGTAGAAACTATAATTTTACACCAAGTCATCCATAGCTAATTGTTAAAAACAATTACTATAAAAAAAAAACAAAATTTCGAGAAATGGGGAAATTCCCTTGTTGAAATTTTGAAATTTCCACAAAATTTTAAATTGTGCACTCTTTTATGTATGTTTATTTTTATTCTTCCAATAATCATTATTGAAATTACCTAATTATTCCATTTATTTGTAGAAGTAACAACATAAATTGGCACACAACATTTTTAGCACGGTTTAATTTTCTAACCTGCTCTACGAGGCCATGTTTAGAGATTCGATTATCAAAAGATTTGGTACGAAATCGACAATTAAAAAATACAAAAGAATGTAAACAATATAGAAAACTGACACACAAATTTACGTGGTTCACTAACAATGGGGTAGAGAAAGAACAATTTTATTAGGAGAATGTTACAAAATTACAAAATGTCACAAAAAATTACATAATGTCTATAGGGTTAGAGAGTTTATATAATGCACTTCTTAAACCCTAGGTGGAGAAGAAAAATATTTAAATAATTAAATATATCAAATGTCAATTCTAATTAGGTTTAGGATTCAAAGCATTCCAACAAGATTAGTACGCAATGCATAGTTTGTCTTATGCATAAATTAAAATAATACTCCCCTCTTAGGCTTTGTGTTGCAGTCCTTATCACCCTTTGATGATCCATGTAGAGAGTAAGATTAAACCTGATTAATTTAGGGCCCAAGGTTAAAGCGGTGGTAATCGAGTATACATTATAAATGAGATATTTGGACCAAAAGAATATATATAAATAAAAGTAAAAATTAATTAAAAAAAAGGGGGAAGATTGAGGGGGACTAGCGAATTAAAAAGGCTAACCCCACAAGCCGAGCAGCCGAGCTGTGCTGACTAAAGGAAAAAAAGGGGGGTTAGCAATTGCCAACCCCACAAGCTTGTTTTAATTTGGAAAATAGAGATAAAATACCAATTATAGTAAAGATTAGCATGGATTTATGCATCCAATCCTATATTATTTGTAGGTAGAAATTTGTTTGATTAAAGCTAAAATTGAATGTATGATAAAAGCTTTGGTGTGACATCCCAAATTTTCAAGTAATTTGTTTTTTTTAAAAAATTTATTTTCTTGAATTATTTGGTTAGTTGTTTGAATTTTGAAGCTTTACTTGTATTATGTTGAGAAAATAATTCAATTTAAAGTAATCGTGATAAAAGATTTGGATTTGATTCAATTAGTGGAAAATTGAATTTATTTCGGAGAAATTTAAAAGTTGGATTTAAATTAGAAATTGGGTGAGATTTAAGAACTTGATTTATTTAAGAAAATATGAGGATAAGTTAGAATTGAATTTAAGTTGGGGAATTGATTTGTTAGAAGATATTTTGGTTAAATAAATTATTAAGTGGTGGTTGGAAAAGATTTGATTTGATGGGTTGATAAATATTATATTAAATAAGTTGTATTTTGTTTTGGGAAAAGGAAAAGGAAAAGGCAAAGGAAAATGAAAATTTAAATATATATATATTTAGGGTTCTGGAAAAGGAATAGGAAAGAGAATTTAAAGAAGTATATATATATATATATATACTTAAGCCAATCTTGGATGTCAATGGGTTTGCAAGTTGTTGCCCAGCTGCTCTCTCTAGCATTATCCCTTTTCGTGAGTATTTCAAGACTTGGTTAGGTCAGGACTGTTTGGGTAAGTATTGTTGATTTTCTCGTAATTTCGTGAATTGGTTTTAATTGTTGTTACTCATTGAGGTTGAATTTTAGATTCAGGCTTCCATGGATTTTGGAATCAGAAACAAGTTGTCCAAGCGGGTTTAAGGGTCCATTTTGGTTGGACTCATTGTTTGAAGTATGGAAGAAGATTGTGGCTTAGTTGCACTTTGGGGTTTTAACTCAAGCATTTTGTGAGAATTGGCTGCTTGGTTAACTATTTGCACCTAGTCTCAAAGTAAGTGGTCTTACTACCTGAACTGCTTTCCCATGTTTAAAGGATGTATGTGAAATCGCCATATGTTTAGTTGCCATGATGAATAAAATTTCTAAGCCCCATGTGAGATAGCATGCTTGTATGAAATTCCCATGTTTTAAAGGATGTATGTGAAATGCATATGCTTGTATTATGAGATGTTTGTAAACAGCGCTGTTAATGTATGAATTCATGGAAGGAAAGGAGTGAGAATTTAATTGGTCATGTGTGTTGGGTAGTGGTAACTCCCCTACGTCGGTTGGATGTTCACCAGAGGTTGTGGTCCTTCGGGGTCACTAGAGGTTGTGTTCCTTCGGGTTCACCAGAGGTTGTGGTCCTT
>QLSR01000297.1:3957-19137 GCA_031780015.1 Citrullus colocynthis
GTTTGTTAAATGCATTTATAAATGTATATTATTGAACATAAAGTCGCATGCTTATGTATGATTATATAGATCACAAGATTCATTTAAGCTAAATTACAAATTTGAAAACAGAATTTAAAGTTTAGTGATTTACAATTTGACAAAAAGATAAAAAAAAATTTGAAAATTTAGAGATTAACTTCACATCAATATTAAATTTAGAGTTTTAGGGATTAAACTTGTAATTTCGTTTTATTTGAATTAAAATATCATTTTGGTTATTGTGCTTTGAAGTTCGATTCCTACTACTAGTTTATTATTGATTTTTGTAAATTTTTTTTATCATCTATTTTACTATACATTTTGGAAATTTATTCACATATTATATTTTCTCGTATGAAAATTGTTATTCTTATTGTTCAGTTAATTTAATAAAAAATTAACTGGGATGAACTAAATTTAATATTTATGGAAAGTATTGAGACTAAAATTAAGAATGCTAAAATAGTATGTTAACTAATAAAGATGAATTAAGGTTCAAAATTAATTAAGTTAAAACCTTGTTGTTTAATTCTATGAACCCTTAATTTCTTTTCTCGAAATCATTATTACTATGATATAATATATCCCATTGAATACATAATGAAATTGGTTTGCAAAATCCTATAAAATAAAACTATTGTTCAATAAAGAAAATTTACACCTTAAATTATTATTGAAATAAATGAAATCTGATAAGATTTTTATTGGAAACGCCCAAATCCCCTATTTTTTTTTTCCTTTAATGAAATTTAAAAATTAAAAGATAATTAGTCATTGTACTTTCAAGTTTGTAACAATTTAGTCCATGAACTAAATTATAACAATTTAGTCTTTATATATATATTCAATATTTTTATAAAATACAAAGTTTACATCATAAAATAATAAATATCGATATCTAATTTTGATGAATTTTTAACGTTAGAGGCTAGATTGTTAGTTTGTTATAAATTTGAAAGTACAAATTACTAATTATTACCTAGTCAAGTTCACAAACTACGATTTTTTTTTTCAAATATATATATATGAACAATGAAACCCCATTAATCCCCTGAAAATTGTTGACCTTTGGAAAAGAAAAGATTAGGAAAAAGTTTTGACTTTTATGTTTGGAGCCCACAATGGTGTATTGACTTAAAATGAGATCCCTATAGTTTTGAATACAAAGGAAAAAAAAAAAAAAAAAATGGTGAAAACGATTGAAATGAAGCCGCCCGCCTACCACACAACGCTCAATGCCCACCAAAAGGACAATGCCTCAATTCCGCTTGCCTCTCTGTCCCCTTCTCGTTATTACTCCAAAGCCATGCCCCAAACTCTTTTTTATAATTGTCATTAACACTAATTACATTTCATTTATTTTCAATATTTATATTGATATTGATATAGAAATTATTCATAATTAATCCAAAGTTAAGTTAAAGATTTTGTTAGGTTTATGCATATTCATATGAAATTGATGGACGAGATTTATTTTTTATGTTTAGTGTGTATTTATACCTATCAAAAGTGTTGATTAATATAACCAATTTATGGATATATTGACACATTGATGATATATCAACCATACCAATGAATATTTCTATCTTTCTTTGCAATTTTATTAAAAATCATTGGAACCATCCAAATTAGATTAAATCGACAAATTTATGCATCACTCAATTGGTTAAAATATTCTATATTTGTTGTAACAGATCAAATATTTAAATTCACACTTTATTAAACTTTTAAAAAAAATAGGTCAAAGTTTCTTACCTAATTATTTAGATTAATCCATGCTTTTTTCTAGAGCACGTTATTAGGTAGAATGTATTATTTGAAATAGTTAAGTTAGCCAACTAACCTAGGTCCATTCTTGGAAAAAAAAAGAAAGTTAAAATCATTATATATAATAGTCAATTATATCATGGATTATTGGTAAGATTTAACCAAAAAAGTAAAATTTAATCTGACAAAGATGAAAGGTATATTTTCACTTGGAATGAATGATAAAACTTGTTAGGAACTAAACTTGCTAAACAAAATATATATTTTTCTCGTTAAATTATAAATTTGGTATTTGAAAAAAATTAGAGTATAGTTCTTACCGTTTTAAATGTTAAAATTTAATTTTTATACTTTAATAATACATCATTATTTATGAGCTCTAAATTATAGAAATCAATTTTATAATCTAACCCATCATCTTCTTAATGTCACCTTCCTTTCTTGTGAATTTTACAAATCCCCTTCCCAATTTGTTCAGTGTTTTCATCCCACAAGCCCCCTTGATGAGTAACCTTTCATTTCTCTCCTTAAAATCTATCAAACGAAATGGATCATTGAGCTTAACTAACATACAGGAGTAAGTTGAATATTTTAACTTATGAAAAAGATATTGCTTCTTTAAAACTTAAATCCTAAAAAGAGACAAAACGAAACATCTTTTAGTCATAGCAAATAGGTATAAATGCATTTTAGTAGAAAAGAAAAAGCGTATATACTATTATACTACGTGCATGCCAATATATGATTTAAAAACATAAAATGTAGACACTTTTAATTAGTCATATCTTTGGTGATCACTCACACACGCATTGCAATATTAATTCTACACTCACTTACCCATTACCTAATAATATCTTACAAAAATATCTTTGCTTCAATAATATGAGAGAGAGATACTTTTAAATAATAATATGAGAGATAGAGAAAATGTGGTAGGTAGTTAAAAGTGGAGTTTCCAACAAAATTTTGGTAGTGGAATCACCCCACGCTTGCAAAAGCCTTTTTCCAATCCTATCCTTTTATCCCACATTCTCTGTAACTGTGGGACCAACCTAACATATATTCCTCCACCTTTTCATTTCCTTTATTATGCAAATTCTAAGGAGAGCTCACATTTTTGGTTACCTTATTATGTCATAATTTGGTTATGTCTTTATGTTCTTATTTCGTATAAGTAGAAGGGGAATTGGTAGAGTATTCAAGTTAGATAAACATAAAGTAAGAACTATATGGTTGAAAAAAAATTACACCAGATTCGAAGATATGGAGACCGCATCTAATTAATACGTAAAAGAAGATATGAATAGAGTTTATATATAAGGATTAGGAAGTGGTCGTCTTCACAAAACACGTGGTATTAACTTCTTCTATAAAGGATTACTAGTCATGGAGTAATTGACAATTTTTAATACTACATATTAAAGCCGATAAGACATTTAACTAGATTTTGAACGTACACAGTAATGATAAGAGGCTTAAGATATCTTAAGGGTACAATCCAGTTAAACTAAAAAAGATTCAAATTCGATTGAGGATTGTATTTTGAAAATGGAAAGAGTTTAATATATCCCATTGAGTATTTTTCCAAACCTATTAGTTTAAATATAAAATTAAGATGCAACCATGGAAAGAAAATAAAAATAGACAAATATGACAATGAGCCTTGGATGGAAGCACAAAAGTTATGTTTTAAATTAAAATAAAAAAGTTAATTTGAGCGCAATTCAATTAGTTAGCTCTCTATCAAGTGGTCTTGGTTTGTACTCCACAAATGTGAACTTAACAAAAAAAGAAAAAAAATGATAATAATAATAATAATGTTAAATTAAATTACAAACTTGATAGTGAAGAATCTTAAAGTTTGTGGTCTATTTAGTCCCTAAACTTGTAAAAGCGTCTAAATAAATAAATTTTTAAAATTACATCTAATATGCTTTTAAACTTTTAATTTTGTATTTGGTCTCTTACAAATTTAAATTTTTAAATAATAATTGATTTATTAGAAGTCTATAAACTTAAATTTGGTGATTCCGATAGAACAGTAAACTTACAATTTTGTATCTAGTGGATAGTGAACTTTTAAATCGAAAGCTGTTGTGATTAAATTTATAAAGCATATATTATCGACTATAATATTCTTGAATTTAAAAGTTATAAAATTTAAATAAATAAATAAATAAATAAAAGTAAACGCTTGCATCTATAAAGGATCCTCACAATGAGCAATCCAAAAATCCCCTTCAAACCTTCCAACCTCCCTGTTTCATAGACTCGTCATTATATTCCCATTTTCCTCCTTCTTCCTCCTTAAACCAATGGGTCCTGCAGTTCTAAGCTCCCACACCAATGGCTTCTCTCAATCAGTTGATCGAAATTTCGAAGAGAAAAGCAATTACATCAATGGCGGCAATTCTTCTCACGAATCGGTAATCAACAATGTTAATGGCGACGATTGCCATTGGTACGAAGAGATCATCGACGAAAACCTCAAATGGTCCTTTGCTTTGAATAGGTGTTTGATTTTACTTATTAATTTCCGAATCTCTTGATTTTCTTTTTTCAATTTTCATCGCCGATTTATGTGTATAAATTCTTCTCGTCTCTTCAGCGTTCTGCAGAAAGGAACCAGTGAGTTTCAGGATATCGCTCTTTTAGATACGAAGCGTTTCGGAAAAGTGCGTATATATCAAGTTCCGAATTCCGGTTCTGTTTCGCGATTTTCGGTCGATTCTTGCAATTTTTTTCTGAATCGGTTCGGGTTTTTCTTTCTTTTTGTACAAGTGATTTGATTAAGTTTTGTGAGTGTAGGCATTGATGATCGATGGGAAGATGCAGAGTGCTGAAGCTGACGAATTTGTTTATCATGAATGTTTAATTCATCCCGCTCTGTTATGTCATTCCAAGTGCGTTTTCCTTTTGCATCATTATTTGTTTTCACTTCACTTAAATTATTTTACTTTTCATTATTAGTAAATTTAATATATTACAATTCTCTCAAAAACAAAATAATAATAATAATAATAATAATACCAATAATGTATTACAAAATCCCAACTAGGATAATGTTTCTTTTAATATATATATATATTTGAGTGTCCATTCTCGCATGGTTGAGTTCAACAAGAAAAACTCTCTAAATTCTCTTTTTTCTGATTTAGTATTTTTTTCAGTACGCAAATATTTGAGGATGCCTTCAACACTTGGATCATGCTTTTGTTTTTGGTTTTTTATTTTAATATTTAACAAAATATAAAAGTGTTAATTAGAATCCCTAGTCTTTTCGTTGAAGTTATAATATTTTAGGCCATAATTATTTGGTCTTTTTATTTTTTTTTTAAATTAAATTTATAAATACTAAGTTTACCTTTAAATTTCTATGTTTTGATATCACATTCTACGCTAACATAGTTTTTAAAGCCTTTTTTTTTCTTTAAATGGACTAAAAATTCAAATATTCTTTAATTAAATGGCAGTAAACATGACTAAACTAATATAAAATAAAAATCAATGGAAAAGACATTTCTTGATTTGAAATATGGATGTGTGATTTAAAAAAGGTATGTCATGATACTTGTCTATCTCTCTCGCTATTATGAAAAGTGAGTAATCAATGTAAAATAAAAATTGAAAATACTTAGGTGTAACCTAATAAAAACGTGCCACGTGCCACTTGGTAATTTTTTTTAAAATCATTTTTCAAAAAAAATTTATGTGTGCATAAAAGAGAGGGAAGCATATATAATCACACCCCAATAAAAATCTCTATCTTTATATTTCTTTTTTTGAAAACGAAAAATTTTAATAATTGTATTATATTGATAATGTGAAATTTCAGGTTTTGGAATTAATTATTTTTAATTATTATTATTTGTAGTCCGAAAATTGTATTTATAATGGGCGGTGGAGAAGGTTCAACAGCAAGAGAAGTCCTCAAACACAAATCAATAGAGAAGGTTGTCATGTGTGATATTGATCAGGTAATAAAGCTTAAATTGATTTAGCTTATATCATTAACTAAAAAATCAATTTAAGTAACAAAACAAAGAATGACTAAATCGTGAATCTTTATTCAGTTTATTTTAGGTCAAATGGTACTTGATTCATGCACTCTTACTCATGTAACTATTTAGTTTACGTATTTGAATATTTAATAATTTAATAATTATATTTTTATGTATAATAATATAGTTATTAAATATTAGAATGAAATCATTAAAATAATCCTGTAATGTTTTTACATATCTACCTATTTACCGCTGATATTTTGTTCTAGATTCTAAATTATATGGATCAAACAGTTAAAAAATTTAGCGACTATGACGTTATAAAGTGAAGGGCAAATTGCAAAATCCATTCCTGAAGTATGGTGATAGTTGCAATAAGACAGACCTTCAAACTTATAATAAGAGTAGAAATTGGACCCACAAATGATAAAAATTGAACTCTTAAACTTATACAAATGTTACAATTTATAGAATTATATAAGTTTGAAGGTTCAATTGGACTCAATTTTAACATTTATATAATTTCGAGGGTTTAATTTTTAAAATTAAAAATTTAATGGTCTAGTTACAACTACCGTAATGCTTCAAGAGTAATTTTTACCATTTGCCCTAAATTCAACTGTAGACTTACCAAATTATTACAACAATCAAATGTTGAAATTAAATGCTGCTTCAAAAAAAAAAAAAAAAAAGGAGAAAAAATGTTGTTGACCTCAAATTTATTTATTTAGCTTTGATTCGATAAAATCAAATTTGTGTGGTTGCTCGTAGGATGTGGTGGATTTCTGCCGTAAACATTTGACTGTGAACCGAGAGGCCTTTCGTGACAAGAAACTTCATCTTGTAATAAACGATGCCATGTAAGTTAATTAATTAATTAATTAATTAAATAATACAAATAATTTTTTTTTTTTTTTTTAATTAGAACTTGAAACATAACACATAAATTAAATGTTTATTTTCTCTTTTAAGTTTTTTAAGTTCTTCTTCTTTTTATAATAAAAATTCAATAACAAGATATTTGGAATGGATAATGTTTGAAAATTTTGTTAATTAATTTTTGAAATTTGTTTGGTTTGGTTTGTGTTGAGAAAAGGTCGGAATTGGAAAAGAGAAAGGAGAAATATGATATAATTATTGGAGATCTAGCAGACCCCGTTAAAGATGGGCCTTGCTACAAGCTCTACACCAAGTCATTTTACCACGACATTGTCAAACCTAAACTCCACCGCAATGGCATCTTTGTAACTCAGGTCTGATTATCCACTTTTTTTTTTCTACGTCTCCAATTATTTTTATTTTTAGTCTCTAAATTTTTATAAAAATAAAAATAATGAATTTAACTTCTAAATTTTGATTTGTAACAATTTAGCTTCTCTATTTTCAAATTTATAATAATTTAGTCATTAAAATATTTTAGCAGATAAAACATTTTAGGCTCCGTTTGGTAACCTATTTGTTTTGTTTTTGTTTTTATTTTTAAAAATTAAGTCTATATACGCTACTTTCACCTCCAAATTTCTTCCTTGGTTATCTACTATTTACCAACGATTTAAAAAACCAAGCTAAATTTCGACAACTAAAAAAATAGCTTTTAGAAATTTGTTTTTGTTTTTTAAATTTGGCTAAGAATTCAATCATTGTACTTAATAAATATGCAAATCATTAAAAGAAATGGAGAGTAAATAGATTTAATTTTCAAAAACCAAAAACTAAAAACAAACTAAAGTAATGAGTATGTTTTTCTACTACAGTCAACCTAGAGTAAGGGATCCCTTATCCTAAATTTGAATTCTATCTATAAATTTTTTGTTTAAATTGATTTTTATCATGAAAAGTCTCATTGAACTTTTGGTTTTTATAATTTATAAATAAATTTGACCATTAATCTATCCATCAATCCATATGTGTAAGAAACTTCTTAAAAAGTTTAATAGAATTTCTTGTTATAAACACCAAATTGTTATAAATTGTTAATATATGTAAGTGCATTAGTAATCAAAATGAGTAATCGTGTTGGGTAGCACTTATAGGGATAATAATTAAGTGTATAGCAATATTTAAAATTGCAAATAGAGCAAATCTATCAAGATAGATTCTACCATCAATATGGTCTATCATTGATAGACTAATCTATCCAATATACCTCTACTAATAATATGGTCTATCACTTTAGACTTTGAAAACATATTCTAAATTTTACTATATTTGTAAATTTTTTTTACATTGTACTATATATGCAAATATTTTAAGCCTTATTGCAATGCCTCAATTAAAATTAATACATATACAATACATTTTTTGAAGTTGAGATTTTTGACAATTTTAAGGTTTGCAGGCAGGACCAGCCGGGATTTTCACCCACAAAGAGGTTTTTACCTCAATTTATAACACAATCAAACAGACCTTTAATTGTAAGTTTATCTCTCTCAATTAATTAAAAAAATTAGCCATTTAATTAAAACCTTATTTTAAAATTAAATAAGCTTTCTCTGTTTCTTGGTGCAGATGTGATCGCTTACACTGCTTACATACCATCTTTTGCAGATACATGGGGATGGGTTATGGTATGAGATAAAATTAATTTGAACACTAATTAAATGATGTAAATTAGCAAAATCTGTTAATTAATTTAATTAAGTTTTTTATGTTTGAAAAAACAGGCATCAGATCATCCTTTCTGTATAAAATCTGAGGAATTGGATAAGAGAATTGAGGATAGAATCGATGGGGAGTTACTCTATTTAACTGGTCCCTCAATTGTGTCTTCCACCATTATCAATAAGATTGTCTCTTTAGCGTAAGTTTAAACCTCATAATATTACTTTTATTATTCATAAATGTTCCAAAACTATTTTTGAAATATAAATCCATTAAAAAAAAATTAAAGTGACGATGACTTGAACAAAAATTAGAACTTGAACACTACCACACTGTTCCAAGTCACTCTCATGCTTATTCAAAATCTCAATGTTTATCTATGAATTTTTATGAACTTTTATTTCAAGATGGTATCATAGTATTTGATTTTTATGAACTTTTATTTCAAGATGGTATCATAGTATTTGATACAACTAAATTTATCGTAACCTATTAATTTAAATTTTTGGATTGATCGATGATTTTTGAATTTGTAGTGAGTTTTTTTTTTTTTTTTTTTAAAAAAAACTTTGATCAGGTTGTTGAATGAAACTCACATCTACACTGAAGCGACTGCAAAATTCATACATGGTCAAGGGGTTGGATTCAAGCAACTGAACGGGGGGAGTTGTGGCCGTGGTGTATAAATAAAATAATTAAGGACTCTAAAACATATAAAACTTTAATTAGAGACATAATTAAGATAAAACCCAATCAACATTTCTACTCTTAACTTATTTGGTATTAGGAAAAAAAAATTGCAAAAAACTCTCAAGGTATGGTGGTAGTTGCATTTATACCCTTAAACTTTTAATAGTAATAATTGGGCCCCTAAACTTCTAAAAGCGTTAAAATTGGGCATTCAAGATTACAATAATTATAAAGATTGAACCCACAAGTAATAAAAATTGAACGAGAAAACTTACACAAGTATTACAATTTACACAATTAGGTAAGTTTGAGGGTCAAATTTTAACATTTGGATATTGTTGAGGGCTCAATTTTTAAATTTGAAAGTTTAAGAGTATAATTAAAACTATCATCATAGTTTACGGTGGTTTTTGCAATTTGCCCTAAGAAAAGAAAAACTTAGCTCTATTGATTATCTTTTCATATATAAAATTAGAAAATTAGAGTAAAATGTCGAAATGAGCATAACTTAGGTAATTGGCATGTACTATACCAGGAGTGGGTCGGTCAGAATTTCGTTTCCTTATATGATCTGTTTAGGATGGAACTATTAATAGTCATTTCAACTTATTTAATAATATACTGTTAGAGAATAGTTTTCTTTTGTATGTGCAAAGGCAAATACCATTGGATATGTAATGGACATTGGTGTGTGGTAAGGTAAAATATTTTGTATATGCAAAGGTTTCAGTTCAAATTATAAAGCTAGTTTAATTTGCTGATCTCTACTACAAATATTATTCAATTACAGTCTTCATCCTTCACCCCTGTTGCATAATTTTTCATTTTATTATTGTTATTCTTTTTAATTTTTTTTTTACCCTTGAGAAATAAAAAAGGAAAGAAAAGACATAAGTGCCATTAACATAAAAGAGCAAGCATGGCAGTTTAAAAATAAATTTTATCCCACCTAACTTTTATTAGTACTAGTTGTTGAAATATGCAAATGGCTTAAAATGTCGATAACTTAATTTGTATGATAAAATTTAAATTTAAATATATCTTCAATTAAATATCTCACAACAAAAAATCCCCACTTTTTAAAACTCCTTCAAATATAAGATATACTTGTTTAGTTACAATTATATAAAAAATACATAAATATTACATAGAAACATTTTAAAAAAAAAAATTATATCTAAATACACAAGAAAATTGCATTGAAATTACTATCATATGAACAAGAACTAAAAGACATACAAT
Organism: Citrullus colocynthis; assembly: GCA_031780015.1. NCBI lineage: Eukaryota > Viridiplantae > Streptophyta > Magnoliopsida > Cucurbitales > Cucurbitaceae > Citrullus > Citrullus colocynthis. The sequence goes on from QLSR01000297.1 coordinate 14,283, forward strand.
ATATAAACAAAGAAGTCATTTTATCCGACTTTAGAAATATTTCAAATAATAAAATAAAATAACATAATTTGATATCCAAATCTAATTGTTCAACTTAAGTGACAAAAGCAAATATGGCGGTTATTGAGGAGACTTCTCAAATTTGGGACAGCAACTTCCTAATTTGCTTCTCTCATTATTGATACATTGATATAGATAATTTGGTCCATCGTGGTTTAGTGTGTTGTTGGTTTCACTGCTTTGAAAAAAGAAAGAAAAAAAAGTTTGGGAACTAATAAGTTATTTCTTCAAATTTAGTTATTAACAATTAAGTTTTTGTACTTTCAAATACGTAACAATTCAGTCTTTAATTTTTCGAATTACACGTGTAAGAAATTTTATTAAATTCTCAAAATAATTTTTTACAATAAGAAAAAAATCGTTATAAATTGTAAAATATAGGAATTAAATTATTATTTATTAAAGTTCAATTACTAAATTATTACAAATTTAAAGATACAAAGGCTAAATTATTATCAACTAAAGTTTAAAGACCAAGGGTGTGTTTGATTTAATTGTTTAACGTTGAAAAAATAAATCGAAGTGTTTGTCAACCACTCAACATAACCTTTGAAACATTTGAAAACGTAGTTTAGTTTTTATTAAAAGAATTTATATAAAAATAATTATTATTATTATTTTTTTTTTACCAAATCTAAGCAGGTCCTTGGTATTTTTTTTAACAAAAAAGGGGGCAAAATTCAATGATTTTCGAAGTTTGGGGTATTGGGCCATTGTAGCTTATTGGGCCGCGATACTGGCGGGCTTTTGAATGATATTGCAGTGGATAAAATGGATGAGACGCAATCTCCTTCTCCGCAACACTGTTTCTCCCTGGCTGAGAGGGAAAAAGATCGTCCGAATGTTCCTTTGTCAATGGCGACATCAACAACTCCTGCGCTAATTAGCTCGGAGCAGTTCAAATCCTCCGCCTCCATTCTTCCGCCTCTGCCGCTGAGCTTCACCGCCGCCAATACTAAGAATCACTGGCGAGTAAGGTGCGCATTGTCCTCGAACAATTGGCGGCAGAGTAGGCGACTGTTCTCCATTTCTCTTGTCCTCTCAAAATTTTTCCTGATTCCTGAATGTATGCCTCCTTCTGTTCATTGAATTATAGTCGTTTATGTTAGTCCTACTGGACGGACAAATTCGATGAATATCGTTCTGAATTGTGTTTTTATTGTTTTTTCTTCAGATGCCTCTGCTGGAAGCTTTATGGACAAATACGTGAAGAAGTAAACGATCGTGTGATATTATTTTGAGCCTTTCCCTATCTGCTGAGGTTCATCAAACTGATTCTGATACATTCTATTCAGGAAAAAGCTGGATCCGCTTGAAGTTTATGTTCCAGCCGTCATATTGACGAAGTTACAGATCAAAGACGTCGGTAATTATACAAGATATCTTCTCCGTTTCTGTAGTTTCTGGATTTTGTGTCCACTTTGTAATCAAAATTTGCATTGTTCGTGAGTGAAACTTGATTAGTGGTTCAAAATTTCACATATAAAAACATTCATGTTTACTGATATCTACGCAATTTTATGCAATGTTAACTGTTCTTTCTTTTCGATCGCAGGGAAACTTTTGGAAAGTAGTAAACCAGAATACACGACATGCCGATCTCTCTTGCGTTCTGGACTTGCATCATCCCTTCGCGTAAATATTCGAGCAGTAAGTTGAAAGCCTTCTGGAATTGTTCATTCCTCGATCCTTTACCTGCTCTTTCAAGCTCCCCTTCTCCGTTTGTCCTCGAAGTGTTTGTATATTCCCGTTTTTCCTTTCCGTACACTATTTTCAAATTTATTATTCAATTCTGTTGGTTCAAGAATATTCTGAAAAGAAACTTGATGTCAGAACAGTTGTTTCTTAGATCAGACTCCTGCAATATGATCCCCTCTCTCTTTTATATACTAGTCCATGTGTTGCTCACCTAGAAGAAAGCGTTAGAGAATATATTGATAAGGTCGAATTCAATCTAATCTATCCATTAAATTTTTGGATTTAGCTGTAATAGAATGCATGTGCTCGTTTAGGCGAGTTTGCCTCATGTAAACAGTGTATATGCATATGCATCCCTCATTGCTATTCTGACTATTTGATTCCACTAAAATCCTCATTGCTATTCTGATATTTCATATTGGAAGCTATTTACAGCACTACTGTTTATTCTAAATCGCATATACTTTTCTTGAATTCTTTCTGTTCATGAATTTATAAAGAATTATGGAATTTTTTTTTCAACAATAGGTTGCACAATATGCGTCGGAGGATGGAAATGGAAACATTGCATTCGACAACGTTGATCAATGTCTCAGGTTTTCTTTAGCATCTTTTTGAGTTGAGAGGAATGTGATTTTGAGGATAATGTAAAATTCAATTTAAAAATGATAGCATTAGAGCCTATCACTGACAGTGTGATAACATATTGAGGATCTTAACTTCTCAAAAAGCAGGAAACATGAGCAACTCATTTTTTCTGCTCTTTGTGGTAGTTGATGAAGTGATGTGAGGGACTTGCTGTAACTTTATTTTGAATGATATGGACAAAAAGCCCATCTGAATATTATACTTTTTGCTTCTATTAAATGATCTATTTCTAACTTTTGTGAACATATGAACTTGTGAAGAGCCCTGGAAGAACTTGATTCGTCGCTTTTACGTGCCACAAGAAATGATCAAGCAACCTCAATTGAGTCGATGAAGACCAATATTGACACTGCCGTCCTTGCTCTAGACAGGTAACCTTCTTTTGATTCCTTAACAAGGAATGTATGATCTCTTACCACAAAAAAAAAAAAAGAATAAATGAAAAAAAAAAAAGGAATATATGGTCTGGCATCTCATGTTTCATTCAAGACTTCCATAAGTTTGGATTTGTGTCCTAGAAGCCTGAATTTATGTTGTCTATATAGAGAGTTGCAGAGAAATGAATAAACAAAACGTTAATATAACATAGTTTGTGTTTAGTTTATTGGTTTGCTGATTTACAAAAGAAAATGCTGGTCCAAGAGGGTAAGTTTAAAAACTAAGCTTATATAGCTAAGGCCCTATTTGATAACCATTTAGTTTTTTGTATTTAGTTTTTGAAAATTAAGCTTATAAATACTATTTTCACCTATTGATTCTTTGCTTTGTTACCTACTTTTTAGGATTTTTGTAAGAAACTTTGGCATGTTTTGAAAACTAAAAATGGTTAGTTCTTAAAAAGTTGTTTAGTTAGAAAAGGTGAAACTCAGGTATGGAAGTAATAAGAAAATGAACACAAATTTCAAAAACCAAAAACGAAAAACCAAATAATTATCAAATGAGATCTAACTGTGTTTAGTTCAAGAGAGTAGTGAACCTATAGTTAAAGACAAATACAAACAGAAGTAGATTGAACTTCAAAATCCAAAACTATATTGAATTAATCTGTTAGTTGAAACCATTTCCTTAGGTAGTTAAATTGAGATTCGTGCTTAATATAGCTCTTCAAGAATTAGAATGCATCCGTTTTTAGGCATGTTCAGTAGTGATTCTGAAATAGTTAAAATCACTTTTGTTAAAATGACTCTGAAAGATGCTTTTAATTATTTAAAACTAATTTTGATGATATGAAAATTGCAAAAATTGTATTTAAAATAATAAAAATTAAATATTAAATTAATATTCAATGATTAAATAGATGTTTCCATGATTTTAAACTTCACAAAAGTAATTTTAACAATTTTAAAATCACTCCCAAAGATGCACAATCAATACCATAATCTAATGCCACAACCAGTCAATACTTTTTTGTCTTTCTGAACAAAGCTGCAGTTTCTAAACGTCTTTCCTTTATTACAGGCTCCTTCAAACTGTCCCTCCTGATGTGTTGGCCAAAGGGAAGGCCATTGCTGATGCTTATAGTTCTCCAGAAGAGGAGGAAACCGAAATTGTAGACCCACAACTGAAGCAGTTGGAATCGATTTTATAACATTTACTCCATATCCTCAACTCAACAGCAATCTTCTTTAATGTGAGTATGCATGCCTTATTAAAATGAGATGTGTGTCTATAACAGGAATATATATTTACATATATTTCACACCGTTATAACATATTATTTTATTTTGGGTTGTTTTCAAATATAACGAAAATTTAATGTCTATCTGCGATAAATTGCGATAGGGATAGATAGTAATCTATCGCAAATAGACTATGATATTTTATTATTATTTAGAAATATTTTCATCAATTTTGTCCTTTAAAATAATTTCTTTTTCCTATTTACATAGGTCACCAATATGATGAGGTATTTCTCTTCTTTTACTTTTTTTGGTTTTGGAAGCTTTCGTAATTGATGTTCTTTTCTTTTCAATAAATGAAACTGATTTCAAAGATTTTAAGTATAAAGGAAAGAGAGGCCCAAATTTATTTATTTATTATTATTATTTTTTTCAATCAAAACTACAATATTAAGCTGTTTTTCTTTTTGAAAACAGTATGAAAGATTAAAACAGATTCAGAAATTTTTAGGAAATGGAATAAATAGGAACTAAGAAGTGATAACTGTTGGATTTGGATGTTTTTTATAGACTTTTATTACTAATTTTATCGCTAATAGAAGTCTATTAGCGATATAGTCAATATTAATAAACTTTGAGCTTGATTAAATATGATCAAGTATTCCATTGAACATTTACATGGTTAGTTTTTAGTTCTTTTTTCCGGTTTTGTTTCATCTTCTTCTTTCTGTTTTTATAGTTCAGCTACAATTTAAAAATGTTTATAAAAATATGCTAAAAGCATGAATAACTCAAGAATTTTTTTTTTTTTTTTTTTTTTTTTTTTCAAA
>QLSR01000297.1:19203-33103 GCA_031780015.1 Citrullus colocynthis
TTTTTTTTTTTTTTTTTTTTTGTCAAACCAACGATTTTCAGCTTAATTTATATAACACACTAATGAAAATATATTTTTTTTCGACACATTAAATTATATAAGATATTAAATGTTTTATGATTTCAGCTTAATATTCAATTACTTCCAATAGTGTCACCCCTTAAGAGCTAGAGAATACATCGAATATTGTTCGGAGACCATTTGTTTTAAATCGAACACTAAAATCCTTCATTTTTTTTTTTTGAACTACAATTTGAAAAATTTAGAGCAAGAAAGACATTACACATACGTTGATCTAAAGAAGGTAAGGGGGAAAAGAGGGAGAGGTAAAAGAAAAGAAAAGAGTAAAAATAATTCCTGTTGAAAATGACGTTTGTTGCTCCAGCTATTAAGCTTATCATTTGGTGTAGAGGACATCTTCCCAAGGATGGCGATATAGAGGCTGTTTTAGTCTCTTCTGATCAAATGTATGTCTGCCAAAGGTGAACATTAATCTTAGAGACCAACTAAGCAACAGACAGAACTATAATTGAAACAGTAAAGCTATATATATATATATCATTTTTAGGTGTGATTGGAAGTTTGAGGGTAATATTCAAATTATTGAAAGTATGGGGACATTTTTTAAACAAAAAATAAAGTTCAAGGCTACCTTTTATAATTTACCCCGCACCCAAAAAAGAATAATAATAATAATAATAAAATAAAAAATAGAAGAATTGGTATTTACTTACCCTATGAGACCAATGGAGCGAGCAAGGACAAAGAGGCCGTTCAAATAGCCAATTTGGACGATCTCATCAATCTCTTGTTTGCTGAACATTCCACTGCCAGCAAGAAGATCCAAGAAAAGAGATCCAATTGCACCATCTACGTTAAGAACCAAGTTGTTTGCCTTTGAGAGTGTGTAAGTCTCAACTTCCACAGCATATTCCATGTACTTCACTGATGGAAAATGTGTTCTTGCAAACCGCTGCAGCAGCTCCACTCTCTTGTCTCTGTTGTCGCCTCTCTTTATCCTTTTACACACAAATAATCAAACAATTTTGTTTAAGATCATAACTAAGACAGTATTTAAATAAGGGGAAATGATATAAGTGGCGAACTAACACAAAATAGCACAATCTAAAAATATTTGCAAACTTTTATTAATACCTATTAAACTATGGATTATCATAGACTTAACATAAAAATGTTCTACCGGTGATAGATACAAGAATAGTATACCAACATATATAAAAATAGTCTAGTCTATTAGTGATAGAATGCAGTAATGGTCTATCAATGATAGACCTAAATAATTTGTTAGTGATAGACCCCATTAAAATGTCATCGATAGAAAATACTGAAATTGTCTTTGATGATAGAGGTCTATAATGTTAAGACTATTATATGGTATATCACATGAAAATTATATATGTTTAATTTATTGCGAGTGTACCTGTGACCAATTCCAGGCACGCGAATTCCTTTCTTCTTCATGCTTTCGACAAACTCATAAGGCGTAAGACCCTACAAGAAGGCAGGGAAAAAATAAATCATAGAATCTTACAGAGAGTACAGACTCGCAGGCACCATGTTAATTCAAAATTTCTAAATTCCCACTCTTTCATAAGCATCCTTGAAGTATCGAGCGGCGTCGTCAATGGCCCCACCGAATCGAGGGCCGATAGTAAGCAAACCTGTTTCAGAAAGTTACTCATTAGGTAAAAAGTTAGACTTGGGGAGTTAAAACCCATGGCGTGTGAAGAGAAGAGGAATTACATTATATGAAAGGGTGTGGTGTTTGGTTTAATTTTTCAAGTCTTTAATTTTGAAAATAAGTAATTTTAGAAAAAAAAAAATGGGAATGTTTGGTAACTCAAAAGATTTTGAAACACTTTCAAAATGTATTTTAAACTATATTTATTAACAGAGTTTAAATAAAAATGGTTTTTTTTTTAAAACAATTTTTTTCTGTAGTGAATCAAAACCCGCCCAAGATGACAGCTACCACATACCTGAGACAAGGCTGGACACAAGGTCTTTTCCAGCCCTCGCAGTTACTATGGTGTTATGCGCCCCAGATACACAAGGACCGTGGTCAGCACAGAGCATGATACATATCTGTTGAGGGAATGGATTTTCAAAAGTTTTCGTGAAAGTGGAATTCCAAAATTCAAAAGAGTCCTGAATTGAACTCTATATCCTCCTTCAATACTTGAAATATGTTTGCGTGCGAGTGATTTTGAAACTGTTTTTTGGTATGTTTAGAAGCACTCCAAAATACACTTTTGATGATTCAAAATCAAATTTGTTAGAATCAAAATTACATTTAAAAATATACAAAATTAAATTGATTTGAATTTTGAACACGAAAAGAGTAATAAAATAAACATGTTTTGAAATAATTTTAGTTAATTCAAAATCCCTCTTAAGCATGTCTTAAACATGTCTTTTTAATGAGCTCGAAACTAGGCAACCAATAGCGAGTGACATCTTAATTTCATAAAATGAGCTACAAACCTCAATGAAATGTGTACAATAACGAGGAAGGCTGCGTTTGAACCATAGGAGTGAAATGACATCCCCAACGCCATAGCCTTGCTCAACAATTGAAGACATTGGTATTCCAGCGTAGCTTGGCTCCTCACCTTTTTTTTTTTTTTTTTTTTTTTGTGGGGGGGGAGAGAGAGAGAGAGAGATTAATAATTGAAATCTTTAGAATACCAAATTAAACGCAAGAACAATTCTTTAAGATAATAAGCGATCAGGTTGAAAGCATACCTCTGTCATCAGAAATGGTGGAAATAATGTGGGTTGGTGCCCGAACTTTCCCACTCTTAATTGCTGAGCTAAGATCCTCAGGAATTTGAGGAGGCTTCACTTCCTTTACTGGAGTAATTTTCCCGTCTCCAACCTAGGAGTGGATCAGATGGCCAAATATAATTATCTGATAGTGCCACTAGTAAAATCGAGGAACATTTATCCCTCCCATACAAATATAAGGACAAGGACGGTGGTCGAAAATAGCTCCTTGATATTATAGAATAAAGTCATATAATGCAACGTTACCAATTTTTCAAATGTTTCCTTAATTGCAGCTTCAAGGGCCTCATATGATGTAGGAACAATAGCTCCAGCATCCTTTAAAGCTTGATTTTTTGCTTGTGCAGACTCCAATTCACCACCACTTTTTGCTCCCTATAAGGAAGGTTAGAAGCAAATAATGCGTCAGCCAACCATATCATACAAGAACAATACTGTAAGCGGGGTAAATCTAAAATCAACTTACGGCATGACCAAATTGAACTTCAGATTTAAACAATGTGGCACAAGTGCCACTAACCCAGGCAACCACTGGCTTGTTAACTTTTCCTTGCTTCAAAGCTTCAACTAAAGAATACTCATCTCGGCCACCAAGTTCTCCAAGCACGACCATCATTTTAACCTAAGAATGGGCCAAAAAGGAAAAAAACACACATTGAATGCAAGTGACAAACTGCAGAAGCAACCAACGAATCTGGACCATTCAAGACTTGAACGGCCAAACGGAGATGACTAGATAAATTGAATGGTATTTTTAGAAGCTGTCGATCAGAATACCTGTGGAATGTTGTTAAACCGCAAAATGTGATCAGAAAGAGTCGAACCTGGAAACACATCCCCTCCAATTGCAATACCTGTACAGTACAAGAATTGATCAAATATTACATCAAACAGCCCAAAAATAAGACCCGCGAGGTGCCGTGGACGTTTACCTTCATAAATTCCATCAGTAACACGTGCAATAGTATTATACATCTCATTAGACATTCCACCCTGCAGCATTATAACAAAATATCTCCCGTCATTAATGTGTAGGTTAAGTAGAAGGCAATGAGGTTTAGCAATTCAAAAGAGAAACGTAATGTAATCTTGAGAAAGTCGGTCAGTGTGGAGAAAATATTGACTGGATAGCACTTAAACATTGAAATAAGATCGATCTATAATGCCCATAACAATTTATTGATGCATAATCAATCTATCTCATATCTTCATACTTAAGAGCACAATTTGGTTGAAAGAAGTAAGTTGACAACAAGAATTAAGGAAAAGAATAAGAGGCTGCTTACTGATTTAGAGACAAAACCAACAGATCCTGGTCTGTATAGCTTGCATTGTATAATATTGTCAATCGTTCCAGCAGTGTCACCAATTTTAAATGCTCCAGCTTGTATGCCACCAACAGTAGCCGGGCCAATAACAACCTGCAGATTAAGCATAGAGAAATCGATTTCAATGAAGATTACACGACTTATTGACCCTGTTCTTGTTTTCCTTGCGCCACTCATCATTTGGTTCATATATGCGGCGTTTTGTATGATGTACATAAGATCAAGAATATTTATTTTTGTATTACGAAAGCTAGGAGAGATCAATACTACTTGAAGCATCAAAAACATTTTTACCTTATTGTTTGCCCGTGCATATGCAATCAATTGTTTGGTGTCCGACTCGGGAACACCTTCAGCTATGACAGCTATAACTCTGATGGTGGGCTGTTTCAAAGCAGCCATTGACGATGCAGCAGCACTACACGGAAGTGCGAACTGATTGTGAGTGGGAACAGAAAATTCCTCTACATCACAATATCATTAAAACAACGATTACTAACCTTCTAAAAGATGCAAAGTTGATGAAAACATCAGCAGTGGGGTGTGCTGCACAAGCTGCTTCAATCCTGAGCAACAATAAAAGAGAAATTGAGATGCTAATTCATTTATTCTGATTTCTGAACCAACTTCTACAGATGAGATAAAAGAATGGAAAGATAACCTAAACATAAGATCATTTAAATCTACAACTTAGAAGCTATATCTGTTACTGTTTCCAAAGACATTATAATGCTATAGCTGAAAAGGAATGTGGTATTGTAGCAATTAAATTAAAAGCAGTTTCCCCGTACTAAAAGCCATTGAAAGTGAAACATAGGGAGCAATACTTTGATATTGATAACTAGAATTATGTATCGATTGAAGGAGAGAGGTTACAAATAGTTATTACAAAAGAATGAGATATATTACGCACGTTGAATGCACCGGAATGGCAATTTCCTCTTGACCAAAAAAGAGTTTCTGAAATCCCTCAGAACCAGGATTGATGATTCCAGCAACTGATGGTGTTTCCCTCCCTGTATAGTGAGTCAGACAGATTAGTTCAGTTCAGAGTACAAAAACCATAGCCACTTAATACGACAATCTAACAAAGGCAAAGTTACAAGAATTAACACACACCGCAGAGGAAGTCAAAATCAAGCATCCGTTGGATGGGAAGTTGCTTGTAGTTATAGAATAATGCTTGTGTCGTGCGAGAAAATATTTGTCCAGTAGCCATGGTGAGCGTTAAAGGGACCTGCTAATAGCAGTGTGATTCTTCGTAACTTTTCACTGTTAACTTTTTTTCCTGAAAAAACAGCCCAGAAAAGGTTTAAATAGAAGTACAACAAAAAGAATTAAATAGAGTAATGTTGTCGGCTTTATACACAGATTCAATGAAGGTAATTAATCAGATCAGGTGGCCATGAATGCACTTTCCCTAACATATTGCCCCTAACCACAAAAGTTGATTATCTAGTCAAGAACAGTAAATCAGTAACCTAACTCGTTAATCAAATGATTCATCGCTTTGATTACTAAGTTTGACAAAAACACTATGCGCATTAAAGGTAAACCGATCAATCAATAAATCAATTCCGAAAACTGAATCGAACAACTTGCAACATTGAACTGACTGGAGGGAGAAAGGGAACATGAATCCAACGACAGCCTACCAGATCACTGCTGAAACTCAAAAAGAAATTTGAATCATCGCCAAGAAAGCTCGCAAAGATGGTCACGTAACTCCACCTATTATGGTTAGTTGGCCTAATTACCTGTTCTTCCCAGACTGTCTATCCTTAAGTCGTCTAATTAGCCACATGGATTTTCTCATCTGTACAGCACTCTTAAGTAAATACCTAAGAGGTTCAGACATAGTGTCTTTTCTACCTGCTCTTTCAGTAGATTGATTAATCCTTGTGCGCACATGCAATGTGTAGATTAGAAAATTCGAATCGACAACATCAGTTGAGATGTTCAAACATACGCTTACCGAACTCTTATCGCTGGAATTACAAAACTCCGTCTAAGATCAATGCCGAACAAAAAAGCACAGAAGGTCAATTCATAGCAGATGAAACGATCATATACACAAAGATTTATTCCAAAAAAAAATAAAAAAATAGTTCAATCAATTTCAACAACACGTAACAATTAGCTTCCGAAAGATCGACAAACACGATATCTCAATGATCAGCAGGAACTTGACACCACTGAGTAAAGAGATCGAGAAAGCACAAATGTTTAACAGCCAAACAGAAATTTGAATCCAGATCTAGAAACGCGCCAAAATCCATTTCAAAGTAAATAAACAACAAAATAAGTGGAAGAACAAAGACGGGAATCAGTATCGGAGAGAGGAATGCAAGTAGAAAACCTACCTGAAAACTCACTCAGAGTCGGCGAGTGGAATCCGGCGGTGAAATGCGACGGAAGAGGAAATTGAATGCTGGAAGTTGGATGAGATTGAATTGGGATTTAAATATGGAAGGTGAGCGTGGTCAGTTGAGAGAACCGGAGAGCTACCTCACAAGAAAGAAGAGGATGATCCAGAATCCAGCCACGTGCCCCTCGTTAGTTGGCTCACAGCCATGCTTATATTTAATTTTCCTTTTTATACATTTATTTGTTACGACCTTCAAATTTAATTCCAACCCATTATCTAACAAGAGTATAGTTGAACAATAATTCACATCAATTCTTTAGTTTTCTTTAGTACCATTAGTTGTTTAGTTTGAAGTTTAAATTCTCACACGTTTGTACTAACAAAATATCTCATTCATTAATCTCTCAAATTAAAAAAAAAGTTAAAAAAGCAACATTATTTAATTATATAATTTAGTCTATAAATTTTAGTTGGTAATGAGTCTTTATTTTTTTAAAGTTTTAACAATCTTGTTCTACTATTTTAATAAATAACAATTTTAGTATATATATTTTATTATTTATTACAATTTAATTTCTATGGTGAAAATTTTTATTAAGATTTAATGAAATTTCTTAATTTCTATGGTGAAAATTTTTATTAAGATTTAATGAAATTTCTACACATATAGATTGATAAATCTATTGGAAATAAATTTTTTTAACCATAAAGACTAGTCACTGCATCATAAAATTGACACTTAATTTTAAAAGTATTTTTCATGTTAAAAATTAAATTGTTACAAATTTCAAAGTATACAAACTAAATTATTAGTTATTAAAGTTTGTGGACTAAATTATTACAATTTAAGAGTATATGGACTAACTCATTACCAATTAAAGTTTAAGAAATAAATTTTTATTTCCATAAAAATTTCAAATGAGGAGTGTTTTTTAACCCTTTTTTTTTCCTTAATTCCTTCTTTAGAAACTTTTTTTTCCTCCTTAATTTTCCTACTTTTAAAGTTGTTATTTATTATTATTATTATTATTATTATTTTTTAGAAAAAAATATAAATACATTTCAATTTTAGTGCAATTGAATGTCCAACTAATTTAAAGTGTTGGGTAAATAAATACTGACATTAGGTTAAGAACTAAGATAACCCGTATTCAATGATGTTCTATGACTGGAAAAAATCATTCAATTTGATTTGTTTTATTTTAGGTTAAAGTACCAATTTGGTCTCCATAAGTTTGTTTGTTTAATTTTAGTTTCTTAACTTTAATTGTCCAATTTTAATCGCTATACTTTTAAAGGAAATTATTTCAGATGGTAAAACTGCTAAAATACTTACAACTAATAGCAAAATATCATAGTATATACGCGATAGATCGCGATAGACTACTATATGTGTCTATGGTGACACAAATAGTAGTCTATCGCAAATAGACAATGAAATTTTTCTATATTTATAAATATTTTTGTTCCTTTTACTATATTTGAAAAGAGTCCTAGATTATAAATTTAGTCTCCATACTAGTTAATTGTTAATTTCTAAAAAAAAAATTTGTTTTGTTATTTATAACTTTTTACTATAAATTTTGAAATAATGTTCACATATTTTATTTTCTAATATGAAAATATTATTATTACTTAATCAATTTTAGTTAAAAAAAAAATTAACTTTAAGAGATTAAATTTAAGATTTATAGAAAGTATGAGGACTAAAATTGGACAATTGATAGTTAAGGATTAAAAATGAACAAACTTCACAGTTTGGAGACTAAAATGATATTGTAACCTTTATTTTATTGTTTAGAAGATTATTTACTAAAAGACAATGAATAAACTTGATTTTAGCTCCACAGTAATTGGCATGATTTTCTTTGTTACAGGTTGAAGATTCTATTCCTACGAGCAATTATTGTACTTAAAAAAAATATATTAATTTAGTTAAAAATATGGATAATTATTTTAAATGACAAAATTATTGAATATATATATAAATGTAGTAAATTATCACATAGAACTTGATAAATTACTATAATATTATTTTACTATATTTATAAATATTATGGCAGTAAGTGCAATTAAAAGTTCATGTTTCCTACTCTCACTTGTATTCTTGCTAAATTTGAAACAAAATTAGAAAGACAACCCTTTGAGTCCAAAATGTAAATGTATATGGAAAGAACATCCTATATATCCTTTCATGTTTATTACTTGAATAATATTTAAAATACAATGTTATTTTTATGCGAATTTAAATGTAACTTTATTTTTAAGACATATTTTCAATTAAAAAGTCAAAAGTTCACTTAATTGTATATTTTTATTGATTATTATGTTTAATTTAGTGCTTTTAAAAAGAAATTATTGGACATGTTTTATTCTTTAATCATTTTTAAGATCATCTTCATTTCAAATATATTTTTTTAATTCACTTAAAAAAAAATGGACCATAAAATCTTGTTTTCAAAATTTTGGCTATGATTTTATAGATAAATACGAGTTTAACGTTCTTTTAATTTAACAACAAATGAAATAGATAATTTGAACTTGTAACTTTATACTGAAAAATGAAATTATATGCTCTAAATCAATTAGTTTAGTTATATTCATATTATTATTATTTTTAATTACTCTTTAGATTTTAACGAAATCTCAAAAGTAAAAGTAATGGGTAATTAAAAAGTTTTAAAAATACAGATAGAATTTTGAAAATGTTTTTGAAGAATATGTTGCAATTACAAGATAAAATAAAATATAATTTTTTAAGACAAATATATTTGCGAAATGGGCCATATATCTGAATCAATAAATATAGGAACAAACACCTTGGAGGATGCATGCTTCAATAAACTAAAATAAAAATAAAAATAAAAACTTATGGGATGTACAATGTGATGGGTACAGCTGTAGTAGCGGATTATTGCCCTCGTGGCTGATAGAGCTGGTGGATGTTAGGTAGATCTGACGGTTAGCTTCAAATTAAAGAATTACCGAAAATTCTTCTCGTTCACGCAAAAATAGTTGTATTTTTCCACCTGCACTTCCTGATCATGGGCCGTGACTCAAATTATATTGAATTATACCAAATATTATTTAACTTCCTGGATACTTTCAATTATCTCTATATTTTGAAATTTTCGTTTTTATTTGGACTTTGAAATTATTTTAAGAATATTTTTTTTTAATTAAATTATATAAGTGATGTGGTAACTGATGTATAAGATTAAAGAGCCTTACTTCATACTATTTATAACTAGGCAGAAGATTAACATTGTTATTATAATTTATTTCGTTTCAAAACATTTAGTTAAAATCGTAATCAAATTTTACAAATCGTTTGACTCGTCAATTTTTGTAAACGATGTTATAGTTTAGCTTGTAAGTGATGTCATTGTCATGTATATTTTTCATTTTTTACACATTAATCATCCAATCAATTTTTTTGGGATGAGTTTCACATCTTCAAATAATCATGTTTGTTTTTTAAAAAATAATTGCAAGGATGTCCGACAATATTTAGATAGTTACGTTTGTTTTTTTAGAATTTTTGAATGAGAATGTCTTGAAATAATGTATTATTTCGATAATACTTATCTCTTTTTAAATAATTATATATTAATTTAATTATAATTAAATTTATAGAACATTTTAACGTCTTTTAACACTTTGATGTATAATTGTTACGAATTCCATTATATTAATTTTGAAGGTACTTTTCAAGAATAAATTAATTTATATCGTTTTGAAATTTTTATAGACAAAATAATATTACATATTATATTTACGTATAAACGAAAGGAGAGTGTAATTGTCACAAATAGCACAAAATATTTTTCACGTTTCAAAATTAACACAAAATATATAAGATGTTAAAGCCCGACAAGATCATTCTCCCTATTAGAAAGATGAATGTTGAATTAGCAAGAAATGACAAATGGTGAAAAGCGAAGAGAAAAAAAAGTGTAGGTCCCACGGAATCATAACCCAATACACATATATTTGTTAGGAGAGTAAAAAGTGTGGGTCCCACGTAATTAATGAATCATAACCTAATACATATATATTTGTTAGGAGAATGGAACTGTGGGTTTTTGCTTAAAAAGAATGGAAAGCCAGAATTAATTCTCATTGTATATTTTGATAAACACCATTTATTCTAATGAAGTAGGTCCCACAATTTTAATTGTCACTTCTTGATTACGATTACAAGTGTGTAAACACGTCATAAGCCACCAATATGAGTATAGCTGAACTGGAATAAATTTGTATAACTTTAGATCAAAAGTTGAATTCTTCCCCTAACATATTATAAACAAAAATAAATAAATAATGTCTCAAATCCTAGCCATGATTATATATATATTCCAAGAGAATGTTTCCATGGAGGAATGCACATGATTCTCATGTTTCACTTGTTATATTTTGTTTTTTCAATTTAGAAACAAACAAAATAATATCATCAAGTCTTGTCCAATTTGACTAAAACTCATGCATCACGTGTTACCCAATAGAAAATGATTAGAAAAAATAATCGTTATTAAATTTTTTTAGGAATAATCGTTATTAATAGTCGAATATATTGTTAACAACTATATTTTTAATACATTCTAGCTAATATAAAGATTAATGTTGGTATCAACGTATATTGATTTGTGGATGAAAAAAAATCAATATCAATAGATTAAATTTGGAAAGATATTTGTTTAATAATCTCTAGAATACCTTAATATCGTTTTGATTTCGACTTGATATTACTATTGTGAACTTTATGCATACAACCATTTTTTTTATTTTTTTTTCTATAGAATAACAACACACTAAAAAAGAATCAACATTAGGTCAAAGTAGCAATAGCTTTCTTGCGATTAATAAGACGTTAAAGCCAGACAAGAAGATCATTCTTCTAATTAGAAGTCTCATGCATCACCCTAGCAGTCAAACCAACAACTGCCCTATTTTGAAAATGAAGAATGAATCCCTATAGAGGAAACCAATTTTAGATTCTCGTTTGTGACTAACTTAACTAAAGTTAAATTGATATCTTCTCCCAAATAAATAAACGAACAGCGCATGAGCTATCAGACTCGATCAGATGCAAAACTCAATGTTATAATAGTCAAATACATATACACAACCCACTTTAAAATTAATATCTCCATTATGATCTTGCAAAGCCCAACCAAGGTCGCCCTTACATGGTTCTCCTCCCTCCACACTGTGTAGTAAGACAGAAATAACACACCCGCCATTAAAAGTTTATGAGTCGGAATAAGTAAATTTATCAGGGAAAAAAAAAAGATAATTCAAATTTAATTAATTTTAATCTTATGGAATAGGGGCAGCCACTCCTTGGATAGATTTTAAACCTTATATTTCTAATAAATTTATAATTAATCAAACAAAAAATTTTCATTTTTGGGAATTTAATCAAACGCAATCGACTGAAAGTAAATTAGGCAAAGTAAGAATGAGTAATGAACGATCATTTTAACTACTTCATCATTTGAATTATCTTTTTTTTTTTCCATGGCATTAATTTCAAGTGTTGAGGTTGTGAAGGGATAGATAGTTCTTCTGTACTATATAATTTATTTTTTTAAAATATATAAATATTGATAAATCCTACGTTATTTTTTATCTCATTATATAAATAATTTCAAACATCGAAACCTAAAGAATGTTCTAATGTAATTTCACGTGTTATAGCAGAGGGCACACACTTGTAAAGGACCAAGATCAATAAACTATTCATTTAGCATATCGACCAAAATATACTAAAGTGTACATAGACAACATGTCTTGTAAAGAGCATGCTAGCTCATCGACACCTATCGATCTAGAAGAGATGCATATATTGTAGTTAAACCTAACTAAAAGGCATCTTTGTAAGTTACATCTAGGAAATTTATTGGGTTTCTCAACCCCTACTTTCAAACCCACAAGGATTTTTTTTTTTTTTTTTTCAACTGACTGCGTCTTACGATTTAGTTTGTAATTGTAATGTAATATAAATCTTATATATTTTTATATCATACTCATTTTAATATGGTAATGTTTAGTGTAGTTTGTAATTATTACATGATATGTATTTTATCTTTTTATATCATATAATCGAAATCGAGTATAGTATTTATTGTACTTTGTAAGTGTTACGTGATATATACCAATATTTTTATATTATTTACATATTTCTTAAAATATGTATTCATTTATCATATGGTACTTGATCTATAAATTTAGTTGTTTGCAAATGCATACTTGATATATTTATCCTACATCTTTACAAATATATTATAATTATGTATATCTTTTCCAAAACAAAGTTGATGTATACATCATATTATTAAGGAAAAAACCGTCGGTTTAGTTTAGGTTGTGTCCCAAATACTAATTTAAGAGGTATATAGATACATTTTAACAATTGAGGTAGTTGGAAAAAAAATCTCATATTTTGTAGTATTGTTTTTAATAGAGTATTTACAATCACCTGTATGTTTCCGTATTTTTAGTTTTTACTTTTAAATCTTTCACAAATTTTTTTACCTCTCAATAAGAGTAGTGAGATTTGAACCATGCATCTCATGATTGCTAACACACATCTTGAATGTTAGTTGAGTTATACTCAATTTGACAATTTTTCACAATTTCTCACGTTATCTTTTCTGCGCATACTCTCATACACGCATATTTAAACAATTTTTTATTCTTTTACCTATAATTATTTATATATGCATGCATGATAGTGAGAGATGGTATCAATTTTGTGTGTGTGAGTTTGGTTTGACAAATTAATTTTAGATATTTGTAGACACATTCTAGAAATTTTGGAGAGTTAGAAAGAGGGTAGCATTGATTTTTTTTTTTTTTTTACGTTGGTCTTTGCAATTTATTTACAGAAAAAGATTAGATGCAATCGGGCTATACCAATTTTTTGTGTAGCCTGACGTTGCACCCAATAAAATATTGTTTAAAAAAATAATTTTTTTATGTATGGTAAAAAAAGGAGAGCATATAATTAAGTGCAGCAAAGTTGTACTTAACCATTGCTCTTTATTTACTCTCGTTTAGATTTGCACTCCTTGGCATTGGATGGTTTAGAAAAATTAGCAAAAGTTTAGTGGAGATATTTCTTTTTACAAAGGACAACTAATAAATCTTATTAAACTACAAATTTAGTCATTTTTAGTCAGGATATTTCAAGCAGTTATTCATTTGTTGACCCAAAGTTCTAATACGTTCAATTTTCCTACCTCGAAAATTTGATATTTGGGCCGTCCACTAAATTCTGTTGGCCCATTGATAAAGCTCGACTTGAATAAAAGCCTTATATGGAGAAAGATTTCCTTAAATCTTTCTTTAAAGTATACGTGAACCCCTTTTTTTTTTTTTTTTTTTTTTTTTT
>QLSR01000298.1:0-38572 GCA_031780015.1 Citrullus colocynthis
TCTGCTTACGCCATATTGTAAGTAATTTTAATAAAAAATACAAGTTCAATACATTAAAAAATTTTGTATATCGTGCTGGATGTCAGTTCCAAGTTCGCAAGTTTAATAAAGTAGTGGAAGACATCAAGCGAATAAATAGGAGTTGTATGAGTTTTTTTGACAACATTGGTATTGAGCAATGGACTCAAGTGCACGATGGAGGGTTTAGGTACGGGTGGATGACGACAAATCTATCAGAGTGCATCAATGGAGTCCTCAAAGGAGCTCGAATGTTGCCGATAAATGCTCTTGCTCAAATAACATTCTACAAGTGTGTAAATTATTTTGAGAAAAGAAGAGAAGAAATAAGAGTTGCCTTGGAGCGTCGAGATAAATACACCCGGTAATAATTTTCTTTTTAATAATCAACAATTTGTTCCAAATATGTTTATAATACTGAGTAAGTAAGTATTCAGGTACGCACACGAAAAAATCTCAAAATGGGCTACAAGATCCAGTAAACATGAAGTCGAATCATATGATCGATATGAAGGTGTATTTCATGTGAAAATCAGACGTCACAACCTCAATTCTAAAGGAAGAAATATTCAAATACTGAAGCTAAGTGATTCCGAACGTTACTGTTCATGTAACAAGTGACAAGCATTTGGCATTCCATGCTCGCATTTTATGGCAGTTTGCTCACGATTTAACATGAACTATGAAGATTTCATTGAGGACTACTATAAAATGTCGACATACGCTGCATGCTACTCTCCTAAATTTCAACCTGTATTGCATGAAGACTACTAGATCGCACCTCCTAATATGCCTATTTTACATGCCGACCCGGCGTTATTGAGAAAACTTGGTAGACCAAAGAGTTCACGATATCATAATAATATGGGTTGGACACAACCAAGTTCTCAAGTATGTTGTGGATTTTGTAATCAGTTAAGTCATAATCGAAGGAAATGTCCTTCGTTACGAAGACAGGCACCAGACAGTTAGAGATTTTTTTCGTTAACATTTCTATCATGTAACCAATGTTTTAATAATAAAATTAATATCTTTATCATGTGCTCTTACTCTATCACTCTCTCTCGCTTTTAAGTCCTAATTTATTTGTATGCTTTACACGATAAATATATAATTTGTTTTCTTCTAGATCATAGTTTTAAACCCAGGACCAATTGATCCCGATATTTTATACGATCAATCTGTTCACAGATCAACAAATGTATGGCAAGATCAGACTACAGGCGAGATGTGTTGTAGACGGCGTGAGGCGGTTGTTTATCGTACCATACCACTTCATCGTTGCATACTATCACTTCTGCGTGCATCAGGCTTTTATGGGGTTGCCAGACTAGGATTCATTTAGTTAGACTGTCACCTCATCACTGCACTTGTTGAGAGATGGAGACCAGAGACCCATACATTTCATGTGCCTATTGGAGAAGTCACTATCATGCTCCAGGACATAGAAATATTATTTGGGCTACCTGTCGATGGTGAGCCTGTTACTGGAGTAATGCATGACGACTGGCTGCATATTTGTCAGATTCTACTCGGTGTGACCCCACCTGCAAATAAAATTAGGGGATCAAGGTTGAGTCTAACATGACTGGGGACACAATTTCCAAGACTTGATGATAATGCAGACGACGAATCTGTCACGAGATACGCAAGAGCATACATACTTCAGATGATGGGCGGAAGTCTGTTTTCTAATAAATCAAGTCACTTCGTGCACCTAATGTTCATTCCAATTTTAGCCAATCTCCATGAGGCGGGACGGTATTCTTGAGGCGGAACGTGTTTGGCATGGCTGTATAGACAACTATGTAAGGCAATAAAACCTGATGTTCGTGAAATCGCTGGGCCTCTGATATTGCTACAAATATGGGCTTAGGAACGATTTCCAACAATGACTCCACAACTCCGACATGTCAACGATCATAAATTAGCAAAATGAGCCTACGGTTCTCGGTATGTCATTTTAACTTAATTTAGCTAATATTTTTTGTGACTAATATAGTTAATTTTAAACCTAAAATATTGATTAAATAATATAGGTGGAGAGACCAATTTTGTGTAACTAGGTCAGCTACACATGTAGTGAGTCAATATAGATATATGTTTGATTTGCTTCAACCTGACCAGGTATGTGAATACTAAACCCAAATGAACTTTTTATACATATTTTTTTATATACTTGTATTTAATATTTTTAATGTAATATGTTATGTTTCAGATTATTTGGGAGCCTTACAAAGCTGTTATGGACACTTTGCCCAATTTTTGTACGAGCAGTTAAGACATATGGCGGACGATGAGCCCACTCATATGTTTTCACATTGGTGAGTGGCATCTTCCTGACAGGGTAATCCGACAATCTGGTTTCAAACAGGATGTTCCATCAGAGTGCAATACTGAACCTCTACTACATGACATTGACCTGAGAACTGCAGATTGGTCTGAAAAAGTTGCACATTTGGTAGTGCGATGACACTATCGTAGAAGGTTTATTGCTGTCGACGTTTCACTTGGACAATTCGATAGAGATGCAACTCAAGATTACATCCTTTGGTATAATAATATTATGAGACGCTACATTACTCGTCCGGGAGCGGCTTTGGGTCATTTGGTACATAATCAAATTTTGTCTAATTATTTTTTATTTAAATTTTATTTGAAATATTATCTAATTGTTTTGTAATTGACAGAGATCGAGCAATAGTAGTCTTCGTGATGTTGCAAATGATCCAGATCAAGTATTTACACTGAATGTACGATATACCTATTGCACCTCCGCCAAATTCTTAGGCATAGGGGACGTGCTCGAGTAGAAAAAGATGAGTTTGGTGCGGTTGACCATAATGTAGAAGAATTGCCTCCTATGATGTAGACACAAACGCAGAGCCAGACTGGTTATGCTAGTTCGATGATAATGCAACCAGCCTTTGGTTCAGGATATTATGATTCAGAAGCCGGGCCATCGTCTTCAAACATGCATACACATGAACACGACGTCTATGAAGCACCTGCAGAGGTACTAGAGCAACCAAATCCACCAGAGCAACCTACAGTGCAAAGTCGACGACGCCAACCAGCTCCAAATCGACGACGTCCGCCTTGTGGGACACATTGAATTTTTTTATTATTACTAATTTTAGTAGAAAAAAAATAATAAATTGTTGTTTTAATATTAACACTTTAATTTTATATTGGCTGGTTAGTGATAAAATATATGTTTGTTATTATAACGGTTTTTAAAAGAATGTTAGTTAAAATAATATTATTAAAGTATAATTCTAAATAATTTATTAAACCTACAATATATAATTTGGAAATGAAAAAAAAGGAAAGAAAAAAAAAAGGAAAGAAGGTCGAGGGTTGAACCCTCGGCCAAGGAAATTTAAAAAAAAAAGGAAAGAAGGTTAAGGGTTCAACCCTCGACCAAGCACAAAAATATCAACTCCCAATAAAAACTACAATATTTTCCTAAATATTTCAAAAACTACAATATTTTCCTAAATAATTTATAAAACCACAATATATTTTTAATTTTTCCGTACACTGATGTCATGTCTATATCTCGTTGAATTTTGATCTAGACAAAATTAGAATTGTATTTACATAATACATTTTATTCAACCAGATTCTCAAAAAGAGAAATTAATCATGAAATAATTCAAGGAGAAATCAAACTTGTCTTTCAAAATTAACCTTTCATAGGAAACTTTGAAAAGTTGGAGACCCTATAAGATTTTCAAATTTGTAAGCTTTTAAGTTTTTGCAATCTTGGAAAATACATCAAAATTTGATCTCTTTTATGGATTCTTAAATATTAATATTCCACTAGAGTATTTAGATTATTGACATCCAAATTTTATTTTAAAAAATTAAATCTATAAACACTACTTTCATAATTTCACTTATTAGTTTTTTTTTTTACTTTGAAATCCAAATAGACTTAAGAAAAAATAATTTTTTTAATTTTTTCTTTAAATTTAGAATGTATTAGTGAATTCAAATATTTCATAAAGAAATATAACAACTATTGTAATCTTTTTTTCAATAAGCAAGCATAATTTAAAAAAACTAAACACAAAAAATAGATAGATATCACACGAGTTTTAATATATTCCTTTCATAATTTTAATTAGTTAATATGTAAGAATATTTTCAAAAATAGAAAAACAGTTGAAAATAATACAAATATAGCAAAATTTTACTTTCTATCTGTGATAAACCAGATAGACATCTATTACTTTACTATATAGACAAGGATAGATGTCTGTCTTGGTTTATTATGGATAAAAAATAAAATTTTGTTATATTTGTAAATAGTTTGATATTTTTTCTATTTATGATAATTTTTCTAATATGTTAACATCATTTTTAATTTAAAAAAAAATTACTAAGCCCTTTAAATTTATGTTTTACTACTTTTCTAGTAATTATTAATACTTTATTTAACAGTAACTATTAGAAAAACTAATTTTATTTAATATTATAAAGTAATATATAAAACTAATTAACTTTTCCTGATATTTCTTTTTTGAAAAGTATTGTTATGATATTTTAATAAGGATGGATTCTATTTTGAATAATTATTTATTTATTATTCGCGAATGATTGATAACTAAAATAAAACCATACCAACTTAAGAAGGTTTAATATATATATATTTTTCAATTAAAAACTATCTTATACCATGTCTGATAAAATATTTAATTTTAACAAATAAAAATTAATAATTTAATGTTCAGTAAGTTAAATAGAAAAATTTAATTTTATAAAATGATTAGTTGTATAAATGATATAATAATATAAAAAAAGCATTAGTATTGCAGATGGAAAAAAAATTATAGAATAATTAATAAAAATGTTGTTAGTGTTTAGACCAGAGAAAAAAAAACAAAAACACAAAATAGTTAGAAAAAAAAAGGTTATAGATATGAATAAGAACGGGAATGAGATTGATTAGTCAACATAAATATAAATCGAATGATATTAAATTCGATTCTTTTTATTTTTAAAAAAAATATAAAAAGAAATAAAATTGACGAGAGTCTTACTTATTTATATATAGAAAAAAATAAAAATTAATGGTCCACCAATTAATTTGACGATGTTTTTTTAGTAAACTGTGAATGAAAAATTTGATTCTTTTTATTTCCACTCGCACTAAATAAATGAATGTATAGAAATAGAATATAGAAAAGAAAAGGAAAAAACAAGTCACTTTACTACTTTAGAAAATTATTATATGTATATTAATTAACATGATCATATAATGAAATTTAATAAAGGAATTATTAATTAATGTAAAGATTAAATGGAAAAATATGGCGTAGATCTGCAGAGGAAAAAGTAGCGTCTCTCTTCATCTTCAGGCTTGAAGGCTGTGGCCCAATTGTCTCATTTTCTTTCCATATGTGAACTGATTATGCCCTCTCCAGAATCCAAATTCCTCCTTCTCCCATTCGGTTTCTTCTCTCTGCAATTGGGTGGAGAAGAAACTCCCAAAACCTTCTTTTTTACTCATCCTTCCCCACTAAATTCTTCCCCAGTTAACTCCCAACTCTACCTTTTTTTCTCTCATTGTCAATTTCCATTCGTTTCTCGATTACCCACCTCGTAATTTCTTCCCCATTGCATAATCCGATCCCCCTTTTCTAAGTTTCGTTTATGGTGGATGGATTTTCTCAACACGACTTGAAAAGGGTGGTTGTTGTTTGGAGATTTTATTGTTTCTTTTTTGGGATGTGATTGATTGGGGGATGATTAGTAATGGCTCGGGACGGGCATGTAGTGCCAGTGGATCCACAGACGGTGCTGACTGTAAAGAAGAAGAAACAGTCTTCTCGGAATTGGATTCTACTGGATTGTACGGGCCAAGGGACCGTCCTCGATGTCGACAAGCATGCTATTATGCATCGAGTTCAAATTCATGCTCGAGACCTTCGGATTCTTGATCCTTTGCTTTCTTATCCTTCCACGATTTTAGGGCGTGAGAGGGCCATTGTTCTTAATCTCGAGGTCTGAATTTTATTGGAGTTTTCTTGTTGTGTCCTTTTCAGTTTCTTTTTCTTTCACTAACTGATCTTAATCTGCCTTTTTTTCATTCTTGTTTGTATATGGGCACTGCAGCATATAAAGGCGATCATTACTGCTGAAGAGGTCAGTCCATTCTTTTTGTTCTTCTCTATTATTACTCTCTCAAGTTGGTCTTGCTTTAATGCTTGAATCGGATATTTTCATATTAATGCGTAGAGGAAAGAACTTTATATGATGATAAATTAAGGGAGCACTTTCCTCCTTCTTCACTCATTCACTGTCTATGTCAAACTCAATCATTGACTCTGGAGATTGATTTACCATTAAAGATGAATCTTACTGCCAGTTTGGATTGTTAATTGACGGTGGAACAGTAATATGTCTGTTTAAGTTGACTAACGTGTTGTTCCCCTGCTAATTTGTGTCCAAGAACAACATCCTACGGGTGTTTCAATAAGTTGACCTGCGGCCATAGGATCATCAATTAGTGTTGATTTACCGCAAGATCAATTATTTAAGTTGATAAATTAGGTAAGCATTTGTTACTTGAATATTAAGGTGAGATAAATGGGATGTAATGAAGGGATGATAGTGTTGGACTGAATTTGAGACTAATTGCTCTTATATAAATTTAAAATCGAAATGAATAGGTTATGGTGAATTTTATATATTTTTTTTCTTAATTCACTAAAGCAAATTAGTTTAGTTTCCTTTTCAATGGGATTTTGTTTGTTTGTTTGTTTTTTTTTTTTCTAAATAAGATCATGAAAACTAATTGTATGTATATTTTCTTTGTTTACCTTTTCATTTTGTAGGAGCACAGCAACGAAAAATTCATTTCTAAAAACTACTATTTTTTTTTTTGGCCGTTGTTTGAGTAGGATTTTAAAAATGTAAATTTAAGATAGATTACAAAATAAAGTAATATCTTATTAAATTTGTGTAGTTGTTGGAAAATGGAAACAAAATTATTATCAAACAACTCCTTTTAAGCTTTGTAACAATAAAAGAAATGACTATTAATTCATGTCATGGATAGGTTTTGCTTAGAGATCCGACAGATGAACATGTCATCCCTGTGGTTGAGGAGCTGCAGAGGCGACTGCCTCCTTCTAATGCCTTCCAGTTTCAAGTTCAAGGAGATGGGAAAGAGTATCAGGGCCAACATGATGGTGAAGCTGAAGAAGATGGTAAGCATTTTTCTTCAATCAACTGCAACATGTTCTTAACTTATAACATATTCAAAAGAGACATGAATTATATTTTACATATTCCAATGTGTTTCCTCTTTTTTGATCTCCTTTTTCTACATTTGAATATAGTCTTTCTTCATATAAATAACTAATGCAATCAAACTCGTTCCTGTGATTTGTTTTTACTTCATCAATATATTAATGATCTTGAGAGAGTGCATTCCAGACTCGCCATTTGAATTTCGTGCCCTTGAAGTTGCTTTGGAAGCCATATGTAGTTTTCTTGCTGCACGGACAACTGAACTGGAGACTGCTGCTTATCCTGCCTTAGATGAGCTTACTGCCAAGGTGAGCAATTATTTTCTCACCTCATTTTGGTATTTCTAACAGCTTCTATATTTTTGTTTTCCTCCCAGCTACCTCATATGAAGTATGAAATGCATAATTTTCTGATTATTCCAGGAGATAATATTGTTAAGTTATGGCTCCATCTTGTGGTATCTATATCATCTGATATTTACATATTTTTTGAGATTTGGGGTACCTGTGCAATTACATTTCACTGTAAATATATTTCACTTTGAATCACCATACCCCTGTACGTTCCTTGCTTTCTATGTTAAATACTGTAAATCATTTCTGATTGATTGTTTACTATTGAACACTAATAAACAGGAAAATGGCTTTTTAGATAGGAGGAAGAGGTATGATGCTGATGGGAACCGGAGCATGAGATTGAAAATTAAGAAATTAGGGACTGGCAAGTAATGTTAATCTCAAAACATGCCTGCCTTCAAAATTTGTAACCCTCCCTATTTATAAGACTCCAAGGGATACTAACAAACTTATCTTACATTCCAACGATTTCACTAGTAATTGACTAATATGTCCCTGGTTTATGACCTCATGCCTTAGTCATCCTTTTTGCTTTGTTTTTTCTTGGAGTTTGTAGATTAGTAGCCGCAACTTGGACAGAGTTCGTAAATTGAAGAGTGCAATGACCAGGTTGACTGCGAGGGTTCAAAAGGTATGTGCAACTTTTCACATATCACACAATGTAGAAACTTTTGTCCAATAATTCTGTACGTTGAAATATTTTCTATTTGGAGAAAACAGATCGCTGCATTATTAAGTGCATCAGAAAAGGTTTCTACTAGAAAATCCTTCTTCAATGTAGAATATCATATATGTCTCATTTCCTAGGATTTTGTCATGAACTTGAATAAATTGAATTGGTTAGAATATCTTATTACCCTTCCATAACCTTCTCTTCCCTTCAGTCTTCAAGTTTTCCTCTCCATTGGATTTTGTATGTCTAGTCATATTTGTAATCACTCTCATCCCTTTGTATGTTACTAAATTCTGTTACACAGTTCTGAATTGATAATAATACTTAACTATCTTTCTTACTAAAATATCAGCAGATGTCATTATCTGCACAACTATAATTTTTTTGACTTGTGGCTCCAAGCTTTCCTTTCAATATAGGTGAGAGATGAGCTTGAACAATTACTGGACGATGATGATGATATGGCAGACCTTTACTTGTCAAGAAAGATGAGTTCATCCTCTCCTGTAAGTGGTTCTGGTCCTGCCAATTGGTTTCCTGCCTCTCCTACAATTGGTTCAAAGATCTCAAGAGCAAGCAGAGCAAGTGTTGCAACTGTACGAGGGGATGAGGATGATATTGAGGAGCTTGAAATGTTACTGGAGGTAATAATACATATAGTTTCTGGGTTAGTCAATTTTCATTTAGGTCTATAATGGAAGTTGCATTTTGCAGGCTTACTTTATGCAGATTGATGGAACATTGAACAAATTAACTACAGTAAGTTCACCTGTTTAGACCCTGCTTATCTAATTTATGTTCAGCTGAGATTGCTTCTTACTAAGCATGACCAAAAGAGTCATTGTATTTGCAACCTACTTGAACAAAAATATTAGGAGTTCAATAGTACTTTTGCAATATTAACATTCGTGTGACAGGAAGAGATTTCTTAATAACTTAGATTAATTTTATTCTAAAACAAAAATTTTGATATCTCTGAGAAAGGTTTTAGATTAATTTTGTTTTTGCTTTTGTTTTTTGTAACTTCTGCTTACCACATTTACTTTTCACACATGATCATCTTACTCTACCTTTATATCTGGTTTTTTTCTCCATATAATATATGAACACCATCTTAGTGGCTTAATTCTCCAGTAAACCTTACTATGTTTGGACTAATAACCCTTACAGAGTACAATTGCCCTTAATCTAATTGCATATTTGCTTTTGTTTTATGCTAATTTATGATTTTTAGTTGTTTTAAATGATTTGCAGCTGCGAGAATATATTGATGACACAGAAGATTATATTAATATCCAGGTAACAAGAAGTGAAAGATTCCGATCTACTGATGCATGATAGAAGGCCTTTCTTTTCTGACTTGAAGTTATTATTGGTTTTGCAGCTTGACAATCACCGAAATCAACTCATTCAGGTTCTATACCCCTCCATATATGAATGAAAGTTTCTTTCCTTCCCAGATTCTTATTTATTAAAATTTCCTCGATTTTGCTGGGTCTCTTGATCTGCAGTTGGAGCTCTTTTTAAGTTCTGGAACTGTTTGTTTGTCTATCTATTCTTTGGTGAGTGCAATATTCGGAATGAACATTCCATACACTTGGAATGACGATCACGGATACATGTTTAAATGGGTATGCCAAAGGACTCAACTGTGATTTTTCTGTCTTGAAATGCGGGAAACCGAGACTCTGAACAAGAGCTTATAAATATCATCTTGTCTTCATTATGTGCAGGTTGTCATTGTTTCTGGAGTAGCTTGTGCGGTGTTGTTTGTCACAATTATTTACTATGCTCGCTACAAAGGTTTGGTGGGGTCTTGATCTTCTTTCATTCAAATAATCAATCCTTTTCGAATGGAAATCGTAAGTGAACTCTGACAATAAAAGGGGAAAAAAAGGTAGAAAAATAGAAAGAAAGTGCATTGGAGATGAGTTTAGATTGAAATACAAACCATGCTATACTTACAGTTTCAGTTTTCTGTGGGGTTATAGGATTTGAAAAAGGGAAAGGGAAAGGAAAAAAAAGGAAAGAAAAGAAATAATGAAACAAAAGAAATTTATTTTTAGGACCTGTTTGATTTTATGGCTGATTATATTAGTTACTATATGAAATCAAAGATCAGCAGGTCGTTCAAAGTTCATCTTAATCCATATTTGATTAACTGGCTTCTGGCTCTATGGATAATTGTATAAACATCATATAGAAAGAAAGTTTCTTATTTTAAATTGGAACTAAAGTTACTTCATTTCTCTTAAAAAATGGTTTCTTATTTGAAGCATTTTTGTTGTGTTTGGTTGTTTATTATGTGTCGTATTGGCTTTCTGCTTAGTTTTGATTAGAACCAAAAGATGAATATGGTTTTCTTATTTTAATTGGAACGGAAGGTTTTCATCTTTGGTTTCAAAGTAAATTAAAATGTTCCTATTTTTTTTTTTTTTTTCTTAAAACAAACTGTACGATGTGGCTTGGTTGAAGTGGCACATTTTAAGCGAGCTAGCAATTTTGATTAATTTTATATTAATTTAGGTTTATATGTTTTTTTTTTTTTTTTTTTCATTTCATTTTTCTCTTCCTCTCCCCTTCTCCCTCAATCTTCTGCCACCCTGGTTTTTATTTTCACCATGGACAATCACAAACGCATTCCATTTTGCTGTTGAAGAAAAACTCCAAACCTCTAAAGTCTCACTTTCTCCAAATCTCACCTCACTCCCCTTTTCTTCGGCTTCTCAATTTCGCCGATTGTCCTCCATTTCTGTCCACGATGTAAAACAATAACTTTGGTAGGTCCGGCTTGAAGGTCTGATAATCTTTCACAAATTGTGAAAAGAGATTTTTCATTTAGAATAAAGCTGGTATTGCAGAGTAATTTATAGAGAGATTTTACAACATAAAGGATAACCAACTTAAACAGAAAATAACAAAAGGTTTAACTGATCTGTTCTCCAATGCTTTCGTGACCATGACGTCAATTAATTCTTCGACAACGCTGAAAGTCTACGCCAATGGTCAGGCCGAGGAGATCATGGGTCAGCCCATTCAGGACCTTGGATGGAACCACTCCAATATCTATCTCCACCAAGATCTTTTGGGGTGGTCCTGGTCCGAATGATAAGGGGCTTTCTTTCCAGAAAGCACGTCGTTCAAGTCACCGAGGTTTCACTGAAGCGATTGGATTTGGAGTATGTTGATGTTATAAAATAAAAAAAATTGACCCGTCAATATATAGTGGTGCCACGTCATCTTTTCGTTAGTCAAAAAACTTGACTATTTAAAAAAGTTTTTCAAATTTCAAGGACTAAAGAGTGTCCATTTTAAAACTTCAAATACCAAATAGATACACAGTTCAAACGTTAATGTCCTATTAACAAATAAGCCATAGGGTTTGGTAGAAGCCGATAAAAAAACAAACATGCATGACATAGAACAGCTTAATTGTTTCCTTTGGTCTTTTTTTATTCTTTTTTTTTTTTTAATTTTTTTTTTCT
This sequence comes from Citrullus colocynthis, assembly GCA_031780015.1. NCBI lineage: Eukaryota > Viridiplantae > Streptophyta > Magnoliopsida > Cucurbitales > Cucurbitaceae > Citrullus > Citrullus colocynthis. The sequence goes on from QLSR01000298.1 coordinate 11,796, forward strand.
CTTTTGCTTTTGCTTTTGCTTTTCAATTTATTTAATTAAGATTTTGCTACGAATTATGAGGAACCCATAAATCTTTACCACCCCCTCTTGGCTACCATTCACACACTAAAATTATCTCTCTTATGTCTTTTTTTGGCTTTTTGCTTTTGCTTTTTCTTTTCAACTTGTTCAATCAAAGGAAGATTCTACAAGCACCCCAACACGTGATTTATTAGTCGTTATTAAGAAAAAGAAAATACCCTATATTTTTTTTACAATATATATGTTGATTGAATGCAACAAGTTGATATGTGAATGCTAAAGACGCAACATTTTATTTTAATGATGCAAGGCAGTGTTTGTTGATAAACACGGATTTGAATTGAGTTTTAACATACTATTTCGACTAGCTAAAGCAAATTTAGGGTTAGGATAAATCCCTATGTTTTGTGGGCTAATTAATATATAATGCAGTTAGTTGATGAAAATCTGTAGGACTTTTATATATTGAAATAAAAAATAACTTACCATGTTAAATTTATGCTCAAGCGATAAAGGTATCTAATTTATGGTTAGTTCTAAACATAGGTTAGGAAGAAAATAGTGGAACTTTAAAAACACGTGGATGAAACTAAACGAAACTTAAAAGCATATTAAAACTAGAATTAACATAAGCTTTTGTTAAGCAAAAGCATTGCACATGGAACTGTTAGCTTTGGTTAAAGTTAAAATAGGAGTAGAGAGTTAATTAGGTCTAAATGTTGCTAGTTGCACAATTAGTAGTAGGTATAGGGCTTTGGTCAAAGAGCTGTTTTTACATCCTCTTGAATAAAGTATCTATTGCTATTTGATGATTCTATTTTGCACTCTACTAATAATGTATTGAACTCAAGGAAAAAAAAAAAGGAAAAAAAAAGAAAAAGAAAATACAAAAGAAAGTGTAATCCACTAGATTAATCTTACTGGATCCCCAATATGAAACAAATGCCTTTTACAATAGAATATATTTATTTGCACGTTTGGAAGTGATTTTGAGGTGGTTAAAATCACTTTTTATGTTTCAAACAACTTTGAAAAGCACTCTTAATAATTCATAATTAAATTAATGTTTAATTTTATAATTTTAAGTATAATTCATACGGACAAAAGTGATTTTAGCCATTTTATAATCGAGTTTAAACTTGTTCCTCATTTATTGATTTCTTGAATAATAGAGACTAGAGTTTCACATGTGGTCTCTCGAGGTGCTCTCTTATAACTATTTTTTTTTTTCAAAGACATATTTCTTAACCCAATGAATTATACCTAACGTTAAAGTTAATTTGTTGGTACTTAATAATATATAAATGTCTGCATTTATTGATTCTCCTAACCAACCATTTTTTTTTTTTTTTTAATTAACAAGCTGAACTTTGCAAAAAATCATGTACATATCAACCATGCTTACTTTAGAGAAAGGAAGTGAATTGTAAAATATTTGACTATTGACTTATCTCTTTATTATGAAGACACGTGTTGTCTTATCATATAATGAATAAATTATCTATATTTGTTACTTATATTACTATTGGAAATATATTCAAAATCACTCCCACATATAACTTAAAAGTTATTATTTTAAATGATCAAAATACTAGAAATATTTTAAGATATAACTAAATGTTATTGTCTATCATTGATTGATAGTGATAACCATCTATCAATGTCTATTTATTGTCTATTAATAGATGTCTATTAGTGATGGATTGACAATAATGTTTTATTATATTTGTAAATAAGTTGACTTTATATTTGAAAACAATCCTAACTCAACTGATTAAAGAATTTATTTTTTGTTAAAAAAAAAAAAAAATCAAAGGTTCAAATTTTTACCCTTCATATTATTGAATTTGGGAAAAAAACAGTGAAAATGTAACATTGATTTTTTTTAACCAAAAGTGACAACTATACCGTATCGAGGTCACATTTAATAATTTCTCGAACCACCTTCGATAATTTTTGCAAGAACTGTTGGGTTTTGGCAAAATGTATAGGAAGTAATTGTTTCACACATCGAAATGATGTTAAAGGAATTGATGGACTCAAATCATCTTAGTTAGAAACACTTTAAGCATGAGTGTGTTAACTATAGTTAAATTCAACGTATTCTCCTGTTAAGAGTGTGGGATCGAGTGGGAGTGATACACAAACTTTGAGAGAATACTTGTTAGCATATCTTGAATTTGTTATTTGACACTTCTAATGACCAAGCGGAGGTCTCGTTGATTGGGGGTGGCACACCAAAAACCTAAATTGTATATAGATTATATGTAATATTTATGATTTTAGGCCTAGGGCTTAGAGGAGTGTGCTATATATAAATCCTCTAATTCCATTGACTCCTTAGTATTTGTATTTTCTCGTATTCTCCTCAAATAATAAAGCTACTCTCTCCACTCTCTATCGTTGATATAGCTATAATACTGTTAATGAACCATGTAAATACACATTCCTTGCTTGTCAATTGTCCTAACAATACTCTTGTAATTAAGGTTAAAGAGAGAAATAAAAAATTCTATGTGATTATAAAATTCTTCACATAGTGAACTAATGGGACTTGGGTTTGCTGCATAAGTTCAATTTTGAGTTTTATATGAAAGTTCTTGTATTTCTACTTATTATTGCATTAATAGTGGAAGTTTTTTTTTACCAAAAACAAGAGGAAAGGCTAAGCTTGAGGCATATATTCTTAACCTTGTGGGTACGGTTTGTTTATTGTAAGGATTTAAAAAATGTATCCTCTAAGATTTTTGCTGCTTCTTCTTTACAAAAAGCTATATTCAAATTCTTCAGTGTTGTGACTCTGAAGACTAATCTCTTGTCACTTTCTCCAAAAGAGAAACTATGGGATTTGGAATCTCTTAATCATCATTGTTAGCTGCCTACTTTGTACAATCAAAGTTCTATAACTTTTTCTATTTTCCATTTTATTATCTTAGTTTATTCAATACTTAGTTTTTTGGTCATGGGGATGATGCATTACATCAAAGACTTATCTACATTGGATGACTTTGCTTCAGATATTCACATAAAATTACCTTTTATATATATATATATATATATATGTCCTAGAAATAAGCAATATAGGTCATATACATGATGAACAATACTAAAAATGAGAAATAATCGTTTTAAAAAAGGAAAAAGAAAGACAATTTAATACCCTTTCAACTTTGCTGGTGAAATCAATTAAAATGCTGAAATTTCGTAAGTGAATCTAATTAGACAATTCTAGTTTCTTTGGATGCATAACTCTTAGTTATATGAAAAACTAAAGAAATATTAGGGGAAAATATTGGAAATCAAAGTGGATGAAAGCAACTTTGATTAGTATGTTTTTGATCTTCCTCTTCTTAATCTTATTTCCTCCACGTATTATTATTTTTTTATAAATTATGTGACTACTTTGGTTCAACTTTAGTAGAAGAATCTGCATATATATGTTTTTTAGTTCAAAATTGTAAGGTGGATGTTCAACCATCGACTTCTAAGAATAGGATAAAAGTCTCACCTCGATCATAAGAGTTCAATGACAATCTCTATTGGTATATGAGACCTTCTTAGGTGAAACAATAAATAGTATCATTTGAGATATATGGAGGGTTATGTTGTTGTCTCTAACAAGTGGTATCAAAAGTATGCCCTTTTAACTTAGTTTGTGTGGGTTATTGAAACCTCAAGCGCTAGTAGCAACTTTATTATATAAGTGGTTTATTTTGGAGAAGAGGAGCTTTCCTGAATAAGGACAAAATCTTGGTGAAGTAAAGGAGTTGGATGGTTGTTCAAGGAGAGAATTGTTCCGAGCGTGGCTAAAGCCGCACATTGAAATATTAATGAGAGGCACCATATATCTCTATTGGTATGAAGCTTTTTAGATCAAACTAAAAAAATAAAGTCACATGAGCTTAAATTATGTCCAAATAAAATAAATCAATTAAAAAAAAAAAAAGGAAAATTTTCTCATTGTCTACATTAAATTTCTGTACCGAAAACATTTGTATAGACAACAGAGTCCCTAAACATTTCTTTAAAATAACAATTATATTAAGATTTCATTTTATTTCATGCTTCCATTACTTATATTTTAACATTAAAAATGATAGAAAATAGCAAATCTATACTCTTTTATCAAATACATGAGTTACTCCTAATCAATTTTAGGATGGATTCTATATTTATTCAGTAGAGACATACTTTAATTCAATTAATTTTTAAAAATGTATGAGATTATTATAGATTAAGATTTTATAACTTTATAATTCAAAAAGATATTAAAGGCATCTATTATCGTTTTTAAACTTGGATGGTTCAATCCATTCTTATAATTGTCTCAACACAATATATACTATATATTGATTATAATTCCGTCTTTCTTTTCTGTTTTCTTAATTTGTAAACTAAAAAATTACTCTTGTTAACCACTATTTCACTTGTAGTGTAATTTAATTGTTTAAAAAAATAAATCAAGGGAAAAGACAACAAAGAAAGTGAGATATGGCCTACCTCAAATCATGAGTTTCACTAAAGCTCAAATTCAGCATGCAACACAAATTCTTTTCTTCTGATAAGAAGAACATTGGTTTCTTTCATACTCTTTGCCTTTTTATGTGTATAAATATAGCCTAACAATTCCAATTGACAACACAACCAAACTACTCTCAACCTTATTATCTTTCCCTTCCATTATTTTTCACTTCTCTCTACACCCCAAACCATGGCCACTCCACACAAGGCACCCACCACTGCTCAACCTGCATTGCTTCATTCTAAGCAATCAACCAACCCCAAGGAGGAGTTGACCATGAGACATTACTCCGACGACCTCGTCACCGGCCACATTTACGCCAAACATCGTGACGACGACACTACTAAAATTGACCTTCCTAATTACATCTTAGTTATTGAGAGCATTATCACCACCGCTAATCGGATTACCGATAACGTTCATCGCGTAAAACACAACTTCACATACATATAAAAAGTTTTGTTCTTTTTTTTTCCCCTATTTTTTTTTAGAGTTTGACACATTATCATATTATCATATTGTCCATGCAGGGAAGTGAAGGGCATCTGGTGTATTCAAATGATTCATTGGCAACATCTGGTGTTGTGATCGAGCCTCCGCTCTGTACTCTTCACCGTATCTCTAGCGAGGTCATAATTCATAAAATTGTTTTTCACCGATTTTGTTTTTAATTTTTTATTTTTGAAACTTATGCCGATTTGTTTACTTATACAAAAACAAATACAGTTTTTAAAAACAAAAAACAAAAAACCAAAGGGTTATTAAACGAAAGATTAACTATCACAAAAATTCTCTATTTTTGATCTTTTTTTACTATGTATTTCACCTTTTAATAACCCTTTTGAAATCTCTAAGCATAAATTTTCAAAACACATGCATAAAAGGAACTACATTTTTCTAAAACTTTTACTGTAAATCATTTTCAGCTATCATGCAAGCCTTCGGGGATAGAAAAAGCACACGAAACCACACTAGAAATCTTTGAAATATTGGCAAATTATCCATGGGAAGCCAAGGCAGCTCTCACTTTGTTAGCTTTTGCAACTGATTATGGAGATTTATGGCATCTCTACCATTACTCCCAAGCTGATCCATTGGCTAAATCCTTGGCAATTATCAAGCGAGTAGGTACTTTGAAAAAGCACTTAGACTCACTTCGATATCGCCAAGTGCTTCTTAACCCCAAAAGTCTCATTCAAAGCTGCTTACAAGCAATCAAATACATGGATGAGATTAGAGAATTCTCAAAATATGATGTGAAGGAACTTCCTGAGTTACCTTCTGCTCTTCGTCAAATCCCATTAATTACTTATTGGGTTATACACACTATTGTTGCTTCTAGAATTGAGCTTTCCACCTATCTCAGTGAAACTGAGTAAGTATTTTGTTTTTATTTTTTTAACCATAAACTGTCTGACAAACCGAGCCGATCAACCGAGACCAACTGTGTTAATTTCGGTTGGTTGGTTTTCTCTCGTAATTTAGAAGATGTTATTTAGTTTATTAATTGATTAAAAATGTTATTTTTTTTTCAGGAATCAGCCACAGAGATATTTGAATGAATTGGCTGAAAAAATTGCCTTTGTACTCGATGTACTTGAAAAGCATCTAGAAGCCATCCGAGAACAACATGGTTGATTACTTTACAATATATAATATTTTCATTAATGATATCATTAATTGTCAAATGTATTGGTATGATTATGAACTGAAAAATAACATAAAATTTGTTGTATATACTTATTTGAATGCAGAGGAAGTTGATCTTTACCGGTGGTTGGTTGACCACATTGAGCATTATCATACTGACATTACGTTGGTTATTCCCAAGCTGCTTAGCGGCAAACCTGAAACCAAGCCACTTTTTGATGGCACTGCTCTAAGAGAGGTCTCTTCTTTATCATTACTTATTGCTTGCTCTACCCATTTTATTATTACAGAATAATATCAGATGATACTACGTGGGTAGGGTTTATATATAGCATTCTTCTAAATCCTAGTCATAAAATTGTAAATAACACAAGGTGCAAATGTGTGTGTGTTTTTCAGGTAAGTGTTCAAGAAAGTTTGTCAGGAAAGAACGTGATATTGATAATTTCTGGGTTGGATATCTCAGAGGATGATATCAGAGCTTTTCATAAGGTTTATGAAGATTTGAAAAGAGATAATAAGTATGAGATAGTTTGGATTCCAATAAGCCCAGAGCCTTATCATGAAGAAGATCGCAAAAGATATGATTATTTGCGTTCTACAATGAAATGGTATTCAGTACAATTTACTACAAAGATATCTGGGATGAGATATATTGAAGAAAAGTGGCAACTTAGAGAGGATCCATTAGTTGTGGTATTAAACCCCCAATCTAAAGTGGTATTCATGAATGCAATTCATTTAATTCGAGTTTGGGAAACTGAAGCAATTCCTTTTACACCTGATAGAACTGAACTTTTACTGAGAAAAAACTGGCCTGAGTCAACTCTCATCAAATTCACTCACCAACCAAGGCTGCAAAATTGGGTATGTATAACTACTCAATATCTTGAGAAAGTACTTTCAAACTTTTTCATTTGTTTGAAAAATATTCATATTCTTTAAAAAGTTGGCCCATGAAACAGGGTAAAAATTTAAATTATCATACCGTTTTAGGTGACCACTATACCATCCAAGACTGATCCACATGGCCAACCTTATCATTATATAGATTTATTTGCTTATTATAACAAAACTAAGCCTTTGCCAAGTAGTCACTAGGTTAATGAACAAAGAGGACTGTGCCACCCTAGTCAATAAATAAATTTTTAATTTTTAATAAATTATTAGAGGAAAATTAATGGTTTTAACTTAGTTTTATTTTAAGAAACTTTAATAAATATTTTACAATTCATTATGCATTTGACTGGACAACTTTATAAAAGTTTATTATAATTTTATAATTAATATTACTTAATTTACCTGAAATGTATATATATTTGAATAAGGGTATTCTTGAAAAGTTCAAACGTCATTCAAGCCTGATTAGATTGAGTTTTATGTGTTTGAATAAAGGTGTAATTAGAAAGTGAATCCAAATAAGGTTATCTATCATCTCGTATATTGTTTGTGTTGATATATATATATATATATACTCTTTCCAAACAGATCAGGCAAGACAAAAACATCCTATTCTATGGAGGAAGCAACCCATTGTGGATCCAACAATTTGAAGAGAGAGTAGAAATTTTGAAAAGTGATCCATTAATAAAGGATAGTGGTTCATTTGAGATTGTACGTATAGGGAAAAATGCACAAGGAGAGGATGATCCAGCACTCATGGCTCGTTTTTGGACAACACAATGGGGCTATTTTGTAGTCAAGAGTCAAATTAAAGGTTCAAGTGCGAGTGAAACAACAGAAGACATTTTAAGATTGATTTCATACCAAAATGAAGATGGTTGGGTTGTTCTAACTGTTGGATCAGCCCCAGTCCTAGTTGGTCGTGGGGTTTTGATATTGAAATTACTCGAAGACTTCCCAAAATGGAAGCAAAGTTTGAGGCTGAAGGCTTTCCCTGATGCCTTTAGAGAATACTTCAATGAATTGGCTCTCAAGACTCATCAATGTGATCGGGTAATTCTTCCTGGATTTAGTGGATGGATTCCTATGATTGTGAATTGTCCTGAATGTCCTCGTTTCATGGAGACTGGTATTAGCTTCAAGTGTTGCCATGGAGGTGCTCATATGTGATGTGATCATCCAATTAAGTGAGTATTTTTATATTATATGTTGTATTATTACTACTAATTAAGATTACTATGTATAATAAATGACGCCATTTTGGTGGCAATTAAGTTATGTTTTTTTTTTTTTTTTTTTTTTTTTCCCCTTCTGTTGTAATCGAGACATACGATCTCGTAGTTATCATCGATTGAATATTTGTATGACTTTTATGTTATTTAACTAAATGATCATTGTATCTTTCTCTTTGTTTCCACAAATTATGTAGTACTTTTTATCTTATTGTTTCTCATTTTCTTTCAATCTCTCATCAATTACGAAGTAAATTATCTTACCAAATCTCTCTCTCTCTCATCATATGAAAAATAATAGGGAAAAAAAAATCAAATTTAACCCCTAGACTTTTTTTTTTTTTAATTAAACTTGTTAAGTTATATCAAATATAGGCCATGAATATTAAAATAGGTGTTAATTTTAGTTCAATTTTTGCTAATCTACCTACTAATTTTATTAAAAAAAAAACATATATAAAACTTACTAAATTTAATAAAATAAAACTTTGCCCATAAATAACTTTAACCAGTGTATAAATTAACCATTGAATACCTTTACCAAACTTATCTAAGATTAAGATCACTATGTAATCTCTTTCGATAAGATTAAGATTGTAACACTTATCTAAGTTTGAGGTGCGGTTTGTGATAAAATTGAAAATTTATAGTGAAAATTGATATAAATGAGGAGTAAACCAAATATCTTATAAGCGATATGTACTTTTCGATAAGATCAAAGATAATCGCATTGAGTACCACTTTTAAGGATAGTAATTAAATATATAGCAAAGTCTAGCATTATTTGGCTCTATCGTTGATAAACTTGTACTAGCGATATGGTCTATTACTGATGGACTCTTATTAGCGATATGGTCTATCACTAATAGATTCTGATAAAACTGAATCTAAATTTTGCTATATTCACAAATTCTTTTACATTATACTATACTTGTTAATACTTTGGGCCTAATTTTCATATTTGCCATTCACCTCATTTTTATGTAGATATAAGATACATAATATTGTATGATGGAATGCGTGGTTGTCTAAATTTTGCGAAATTTTTATAATTTGCTGAATGTAATGATCAATAATATGTGCATATGTTTTATTTATAAAAGATACGATTATTTACTCCAACTTCAAAACTGTGGTAATTAAGAAAGTTCTTAAAATCTTTGAAATGAGTTTTAGGCTTAGAAATGTTTAAAAGTCTTATTCTTCTGTCTTAGTTTCTTAAATTGTATGTAAAAAAATCTAACATGTTCTTTCAGTTAGGGATGATTTTAAATTGAAAGGGTATAGTTGATAAAAAATAAAGATAAAAACAATAAAGTTGAGAAAAAATAATAACGTTTTGGCAAAAAATAAAATCCTAAGCCGAAGATGGCCTAGGGAATAGGGTTAATTCGTGTCAAATCCTATTATGCGCTCGACCTGACTCTAGCAAAATATATAGTTAACGGAGCATATCTCAGATATTCCCCGACCCAAAGCATTGTCCTAGGACCAAAATGGACGGCCTAGGGGGAGATGCTAGGTTGAGGCTGACCCTAGCCAATATGAAACCAGACACGCTCTTCAGCCTGATAGGTTATATAATTATCTTGAAGTGACTCTGAAAGCCTAAGAAACAACCTAATTAGTCAACTTCATCGAGCACAATGCAAAAAATAATAATAATAAAAAAATAAATAAATAAATGTCATTGCCATTTAAAGGGTACCAGATAGTTTAAAAAAAAGAGCAAGATCCACCGGGGGTGGGTTAGGAACTTGCTTTAGATTAGGAAGAGGGCAAAACAGTTAGTAAGGTTGTAAAGATTTTTCCAAAGTTAATAAGATTTCCGAAATAGAAAAAAATTTGGAAAGAAAAAAAGAATGGAATGCACCAATATTTGGAAATATTTTAGAATCTTTTACCAAAAGTGTTTCAATATTTTCGAAGAAAGGAAATATTTGGATCCCAAATTTTGCTAATAATCAAATTCAGAAGCAAAAAAGCATGGAAAACAACAATATTTGAATTTTTATTTATTTATTTTTTTTTTAATACCAAACGAGCTTTAAGATTTTCTACGAAAGGAAATATTTGAATCCCAAATTTTTCTAGGATTAAATTTGGAAGGGAAAAGGCATGGAAAGCACCAATAATTGAAATTTTTTTAGAACTTTTTACTAAAAGTGCCTCAAAATTTCGTAAGAAATGAACTATTTGAATCCTAAATTTACTAAAAATTAGATTTGGAAGTAAATTAGACATATAGAATGATTCAAAATTTGGCTGCTCACCAAGCCAATGGGACCCATGTTCGAATCAGGTTTGCAAGAGATCGATTTGAGTGGATCGGCTAAGGGCTATGCACGAAGAAAATCTCTCCAAAGGAAACTCTCGACCAATGACCCATTAGTAAGGTTCGAGATCGGTGATAGCACTGAAAATGTGTTATCTTGCTCCACTTAATTCGAGATTGTTCCTTAGTTTTACGTGTTTATTTGGTTATTTTGTAGGTTTCGAGCACCTAATGGGTAGAGTAGGGCATTAGCAACGAAATGGAGTTAAGACAAACCAAAACGGAGCTTAATTGCATCAACTGGGAAAGAGGAGGCCAAAAGGACCATAATGCTCCTGCAATCACAACGTTGTGCTTGGTGCCATTTACAAAATGGAGGGATTCTGCGCAAAACGCACAACATCGCAATGCTGCCTTAGAGAATTGCGATGCCACTCTGAGATTTCATGCGCACGACGATTGTAAGCTCTAAAACCTTTCTCATTTATGCTTTCAAGTAGGGTTATGTATGTGTATGAAAGTATAAAAAATGGAAATTAAATGGTCATGTTTGTGAACCAAAAGGATTGAAGTTGGAAAGTGAATTGGTTTTGGTTATTTTATGATAATAAGAAAAATAATAAATAAATAATTAACATAAAAGAAGAAAATTAAAAAAAAAAAAAGAGAGAAATGAAAAAGGAAAAATGGAATTTGGAAGGAAAAATAAAAATGGAAGTGGGGTGGGGTGGCCTAAAATTAGGCTTTTGAATCATGCAAGTGGTGGGTTATTTTTTTTATTTTTTTTTCAGCTTTATGGGTGGAGCGTGAACAAATCCTTTGGGCAGTTTTTGAAAATTTTCAATCAAGTTGCAGAGGATTGAGTGAAGTTGATCATCTTGGGTTACCTTGAGGATTGAAACTAGGAAACTTGATAAAATTCATGGTAGAAGAAGGAGTGTCCAAAGTTGAAATAATCTAAGCAAGCTGTGGAGTTTGGAGGATTTCGGGTAGAGAAGACGAATTTGAAGCTGGAATTTTGGGGTTAGTAATTTAAGAGACTTCTTAACATTTCTTAAGAAGGATGTTTGTACCAATAATGAATAGAAGTTGGTGAAATGATAGGAAAACCGAGGTGGTTCGAAATTTTGGATGAACTCTGGAGCAATATTGAGATTTTGGTAGATTTGGCGCAATCCAAGAGGAATTTAAAACTCAATTTTTGAAGCAAGCAAGTTAAGACATTCCTTAAAAGATTTATGGAAAAAGTTTGAAGTAATTTGGTTAAGAAATGAATGAAATCGAGTTGGTTTTGTAAGTGTTGTTGTTTGTCGAAAACAGGGGAGCTAACCTAGCAGCACATAGCCTCACCCCTCACGCCCCACGCCCATGCCAACATGCGTGTGTGCGTGTCCTGTGTCACGGTCATGCTTGTCCAGGGCGTGTTGCCCGTGGCCGCATGCCCGCCTCGACCCTTTTTTACCATGCTTTCATGTTATGTACTTTATTTTACTAGTTAGTATATTTTCCTAGTGCTTTTCTTTGTAAGTGACCGCTCGCCACTTTGCATGTGCAAGGGTGACAATTCCACAATTGTTTAGAATGTACTATATGGGGGTGAGACTAACTATCAAATCCTCATACCCGAAGTTGTGAGCTATAAAGCCGTTGTTGTCCCTTTTTGCTTTCTAGTCTTACAACACATCTTAATTTCTCAAACATGCTTTCAAACGTTTGCGAAAATGCTTTTCCTCTAAAACCCGTTTTCTAAAACCGTTTTTCTTGGAACGGGGCCGGAGGTTACGAGAGGCACTCGATGTGCCATAGGCGATCAGAATTTGATCAGGCTGACTTGTTCACGAGCTAGAACAAGTGCCGCACAATCGTTTAGTCCAGCGCAGAACTACGATTGTGACATCATGCGCCCATGAGCTTGTCTTAGTGCTATTTGAAGGCCCAATACCATTTTAGGTGAAATTGTGTTATTTTTGGATTCAATTCATGATTCCTTGAATTTTTTGCTATAAAATGAGTATTTTTGGACCCTAAGCTAATTTTAGGCCATTTAAAGAAATTTAAGGAAAATGTGCTAAAAACCCTAAGTTATGCAATAGTTGGAACTAAATGGGATTCTAGGGAAGCATGTTAAGTACTGGGATGTGCTAGGTTAAAATGGTTACTCAAGGAAGGTTATTGAAAGATGGTGATCTGATTTTCGGTTAAACGATAATAGGAGACGCATATAGGTCTGAAGGATCGAAAGGGATCTGTGAGTGACAAATTTTATTTAAAATGTTTCCTAATTGGTTATAAAGATGTTTTCCTACGCTGAATGAAGATTTTATGCTCTATGAGACTTTCCATGTTTTGGATGAGTTCTATGATCAAAATGTGATTTGAATTGCAAGCCCTATAAAATGATTTTTCTATGAGTTTTATGAGCTTACTTGTGAACTTTAAGATATGTAAATGTGTTTAAAGCATGAAAGTACAAATATGTTTAAAGTTTAAGAGTTTTCAAGCATAAAATGTTTAAGTATGCAAGTTTGCTTTGTAAAGAATGTTTATAAGCATAATATGTGTTCAAAATATTTGCAAGCATGTAAGGTTTGAAAATTTCATATGTATTAAAGCATGTTATGAAGATTTTGTACTATTGTAAAAACCCACCTGCTTGTATCTTAATTAAATGATTCAAGGACTCAATGCTAAAGGACAAGGAGCAGGCATTCGGGCAGCCCAAGTATTTGATCCTAAAGGACAAAGAAAAGGTATCTAGAAAGGTCTTTGGGCCCCACCTAGGCACACCTAAGGTTGGTGGTCGTGTGCAGGGGTGTTAGGCCCTTTGGAGGCAGTTCTGCGTGCACGTATGAAAGTATTGACGCTAATTGTATTGAGTTCCCTCTACATCGACTAAGGATATCAATGTTGAGCGTGTTAAGCTTCTCCACCTCACCTAAGGTTTGGATACAGATATGCAGTGGTTATCTGATTTATACTTGTTCAATTGATGCTTTTATGACTAAGAAAACCAAGTATGCTAGTTTCTCTAATATGTTATTGATGTTGAGCTTTTGAAAATATTAAGATTGTTTTGTTAACAAGTTTTCCAAGTATGTTTATTAAGTATGTTTTGAACTGTTGATTAATGTTTACAAGCATGTTAAATATTTTCTAAGCTCGTCACTCACTAGGCATTTTCAGCTCATTGTTTCTATATGTTGCCTCCCCTCACAAGTAACAGAGGAGTTCCAGGGACCTAGCCGGCACGAGCACGTTTGCCACCGTTATCAGAATCTCATTTTCTCATCTTAGTACATAGTATGTTTGTAGGTTTTGGTTGGCATGTACATATGTCGTTGGGTTATGGGCTGTATAATGTAGTTATGTGGTTGAGACACTTCTGGTAGGGTTTGTAGCTTTTGTACAAGTGTATGTATATATTCTCGATGTTGGTTTTTTCTCTTTTGAACTTAAGTAGGGTTAGGGCTTGTCTTTCGGGGTTCCATATGAATGTCTGTACATATTATGCTCATGTGAGTATATACTCATTAAGCGTTCAATAGATTGTTAACTTCTAAGTTCGGTTCGAACTGGAATGCTTGTATGTACGTATGTTCTATTAGGTGCCCTTAGGAAACATTTAGAGTTCTGTTAGGATTTGAATGCAAGGAGAGTATGGTTTATCATCTTGTTTATCAGGTATGTCAGGAATAGAACAGATGATGTGTGTCCCAAGAGGGGTGATGCTCGTCATCTTCACATCTCCTTCTAGATCAAGAGGGTATCGAGGAGGGGGTGTGACAAGTTGGTATTAGAGCAAGAGTTCTAGAGAGTGTAGGATCATGCATATAAGATAGGAACATGTATTTCCTTTAAAGTATAATAACAAATGGTATGTTATAGGAACTACGCCCCGAGTAGGTACAGGCAAACGTTATAGGGCTACCAGGTCCAGAATTCGTGCAGCTACTAAAAGGCAAGAATGAAAATCTGAGGGTGAGTCTAATCATCTTAAGGCAAAGGTGAATACATAAGAGAAAATTTTTAATAAAATAGCTTAGAAACTAGCAACTAGTGTAGGGTCAGTGTCAGCTGATCCTGAGAAAAAGTAAGGGATAGAAAGATTGAAAGCCTTGGGGGCTACATCATTTGAGGGAACCATAGACCCAGAAGATGCAGAAGCTTGGTTAACTCAAATAGAGAAATGTTTCAAGTTTATGCAGTGCCTTGAAGACCGGAAGGTTGAATTGATGGTGTTTTTGCTCCAGAAAGTTGCTGAAGATTGGTGGAGACTAGTGAAAAATCGAAGAGGTGTGCTGGGAAGAGTACAAGAAGGTATTCTAGAAGAAATATTATCCTAAATTCTTCTCTGTGTGCAAAGATGAACAAATTCTTGAGACTTGTCCAAGACGCGATGACTGTGGCGGAGTATGAAAAGAAATATACAGAGTTATCCAAGTATGCTCTTCCGATCATTGCTAATGAGACGGACCGTTGTAAAAGGTTCGAAGAGGGACTACAAAGGGAGATACGAACACCAGTTATAGTTAGTACTGCATAATGGACGGAGTTCTCTAAGCTGGTTGAGGTTGCTATGAAAGTAGAGAAAAGTCTTACAAAGGAGAAACAGGAAAGGGATAGTCACAGGAGCGGACATCTTATACAGCCGTCAGGAGGAATGAGTGACCGCTCCAACAACGAGATGATAGGAGGTTCGTGTCAGGGGTATCTAGCAAAGGGAACTTTAAGCCTCCATCCAGTGGACAATCGACTTACAGGGGCAGTTCAAGTGGAGGCATGAGGAGCCAAGAACAAAGGAGGAAGGGTTATCCAACTGTGTTGGTAGAGGATCCCCTTCAGGGCAACTTGGAGAATCTATTGCTAGTTCTAAAAGGAAAGCCCAGTGTCCTACCTGTGGCAAACACCATTGGGGTCAGTGTTATGGTAAAGCATCTGTCTGCTTCAATTGTGGGCAGATAGGTCACTTCAAGAGAGAGTGTCCCCAGTTAATGCAAGAAGATAATTAAGTTTGAGTAGAGAATGACCTTGCGAACAATGAATCAACAACTCAGACCTGTTTTAGGTGGTAGAGAAGGCATTAGTGGTGTAAAGCAGAAGGGACCTGCAGCACAACCTCATTAGTAGGGTAAACTATATTCCATGACCTGCAGGATAGCCTCGTTAGTAAGGTTATGAATTGAAAGTATGTTAGTGGTACACTTGTATTACTGCTAGACTTCTAACTATGAAAAAATCTACAGTTATAGAAGTCAAAATGAGCATAATTCAAGTGATATATGACATAAACGTTCGATTAAAGAAAGTCAAAAATTCAAATCCCCACAATTATTGTGCTAAAATATATAATGATAAAATACCAACAAAATAACAAGAGAAAGATGGGAAAGGATCTCGTAAAGATGAGAAAAACCATAAATAACTAAAAAAATGGGACATTGTATGCAATTGGGCATATAATGAAAATGAAAAAAAATAAAAAAGAAAAAACAAAATTGAGAAGAAAAATTTGAATTTTAATCAAGAATGAGAAACAAGATGAACAAAAATAAGAGATCATTTGAAAAAAGAAATATGAACCAAGAGGTCAAAGGATAAAATCTCTCAACAATACATGTAATTATTATATTTTCGAGCAATGAAGGCTGCAACTAATCCCATATTTCTTATTTTTATACACACAAGGGAAAAATTAAGAAAATATCATTTCTTAGAAAAGTTAAAACTGTCAAGTGATAATTTCTTATTGGGCAGCTCCCAAGTGCAGCCCAAGAAACACCCAAGTATTTTCCTTTGTGAAAATTGGTATATTTGCAATTATGTAAAAATGTTGTTATACACCTAATTATTAGTCAAAAAGTGTTATCCATTGCAATTATCCTTTAAAGATTACGAGAAAAAAGATATAATTTTAAAAAAAAAAATAATAAAAAACAAAATGGGTATCAAAGTTAGCATAAAAAAAATTATTAAAATTTGAAGAAGAGACCCTATTTAACTGAATTTGAAATTCAATCCTATAAACTACCAAACCCATTTGGATGTCATTTGTGAGTTGATTAATAGTGCATACTACTATATGACTACAAATAGAAGCATATATTCTTTTCCTTGTAACGACGGTTGGGTTGTTATTAATGTAATACTTTAATCATTTATCCCCAAGATTTTGTTGGTGCTTCTTTATAGAAAGTATTCAAATTCTTCGGCGTTGTAATTTTGAAGATTCACTTTTTCCCACAAGCTAGAAAAGGAACAATTAGGGGACTTCCAAGTCATTCTTCATTATCTCTGTTACCTGTCAGCTTTTGTTACAATCAAAATTTTCTAACTTATCCATTTTCTACTACTATCACACAAGCTTAAATTATTATCATCTTGAAATAACAATATATACTGGCAAATCTATGATTTTACAAATAAGTGATTTTGTATGTTAAGAAAAAATTATTAAACAAACATGAGATTATACTCTCTATATCTCAAAATATATTCCCAACTATGTATCTATTTTTTAAAAATTGTCAAGTCACTTCGTATTTATAATGTGAAATTCTCAGTATGTTCTTCGAGATATGTTTCTTTGGCTCATATCATTTTTTAATTTGATCTTAATTTTTTTTTGGATAGTGGATATGATGAAGGTGTTAAGAATGTGTCAACCTAGTTGAGATATTCGGGATTCACGTTTTGTATCTTCTTCTAGAAAACTCTTTTTGGATATAATGTCCGTTTGATCTTTATGAACTTTGATACCATATTACGTTAACTTGAGGTTACATCTCAAAACCAATTGAAACTAGTGAAGTAATTCATATACTCTCCAAGATGCTGCCACTTTGTATTCACCATTCTTTAGTTAGAATTTTAATTTTTTTTTATGTCATATATAAGAATATAGTAAAGAAAAGAATTGTTTTCAAGTATAGCAAAATGAACCAATATATTTACAAATATAGGAAAATTTCGTTGTCTATTTATATAATAGACCGTGATAGACTACTATCTGTGTCTATCTGTGTCATGATAGACACATTTAGTAATCTATTGTGATCTATAGTATTCTATCGTAAATAAACTGTGATATTTTGCTATTATTTGTAAATATTTTCAGCAGTTGTATCATTTAATATAATTTTTTTAAAGAAAAACAGTTTTATTAACAAAAACACAATAAAGGAGAAAGATCAATTAAATTGTTGAGAGTTGTATCAATTTAAACTCTAAACTAATAAGGGCCCATTCGGATTGACTTAAGAAAAAGATGCTTTTAAAAAAACTCATTTTTATTTAAACATTTTTTTTTTTTATAAAAACATGAAAATACACGTGAAAAGCTATTTTAAGCGGTTGCCAAACACTCCAATTTTATAACTTATTTTTAAATTAAACACTTAAAAATTAAAAATGTATTCCAAACACACATAAATATTGTATACAAAATCTTAAACATTTTTTTGTGTTTGGTTAAACATATTAGAATTAAATCTATTGAAATGACTTTTAAAACACACAATCATTTTTAGGAGTTTTTAAAATCAATTCCCTACCAACTTTTAAATTCACTTTTACATTTTCATAAAATGATATTTTACTAATTTTCAAATTTATTATTCAATTAATTAAGGTTTCTTTTATAAATCTAGTATCTTTCTCATATAACCAAAACCTACTAATTTGTTGCTATGTTGAATGTAAGCAATTTTTCTCAAATCATACCATGTTGATTTTTTTTTAATTAAAACTATTTTATAAACAATTATTCTCAAATCAATACCATTTTGTAAACAATTATTCTCAAATCAATATTTTCCTTAATACTCAACCATTAGTCTAGAACAACAAAATATAACATTATAAACAATTATTTAAAAAATTATAAATTATAAAGAAATACAAATGTTAATAATAGATTTATTTTAGTTATCATATAAAATAAAATAATTTAGTATTTATTTACCAAACACTATAACAAATTTGTTGGAGTCTAGAATTGAAATTTTTCCAAACACTAATTTTTCTCATATTACAATTAATTTTCTTAAAAGTACAATTGCTAATAATTATTTAAAAGCTATAACAATTTCAATCTAAATCTAAAACTCTAAACTTTTATGAGACAATTAATTTAGATATTTCAATTAGAATTCCATTTTAAAGTCGTTAATATCATGTGTGAATACATAGGACTTTTTTAATTCCAACAATTAATGAAAAATTAGAGAGGATAGTAAAGACTTTCATTAGTATATGAGGGACTTTTCATCTTTTTATTCAACCTCTATTTTTCATTTACTTATTTAGGAAGAAATATATGATAATTTTTCTTTCTACTTTAGTAGAATTTTGAAAAAAAAAAAAGAAAAAAGAATAATTTCATTGGATTGATTTTAAATGGAATCAAATGAAAATGGTTGTAAATTACTAAATAAGAACAATAAGATAGTTAATCGTACACATACTTTGGTGGAGCTTTGTAACGAGAAAATTATTTTGAAAACAGTTTTAAAAAGCCCTAATTCTTTTCAAATCAACTTGAGATTGTTTTTTATGCTTCTATTACATGCCACTTAAAAAAGAATTAGAAAAGTATTAGAAAGTTAATGAGTCCTCTGCCCCCACACACATATATTTTCGTAGAATTTTAATGTCTTTAATCACTCAAATTGGCAAATGAATTCTATATCTACAACTATAATAAGATAGATATGAATTATATCTACAACTATAATAAGATAGATATGAATTGTGTAAAGATTTTATATTGGATATTTTACAACTTCAATCAGCATGCATATATACACTCCCTAACAAATAATTAAGTGCCCATTTGATAATATTTCAGCCTTTTTGAAAAGAGTTTATTAACAATTTGTTTGTTTGTTTTTTTTTTTTTTTATTAACAAAATTATTTGTCTTGTGTAACTTTAAATTTTAAGTGTTTTTTTTTAAAACTCTAATATATTTTTGGAAACATTTATGTAATTTTTAAGTGTTAGAGCCAAACAATATTTAAACTTTAAAAATAAAATTTAAAAAACTCTCCTAATTTTTTTTAAGTTTAAAAACAATCAGAGAGTATCTTAATAAGTGCACAACTAAATGTTAGCAATTAGCAACTTTAACTCTAAATAACAAAAGAAAATACAGATCATATGAGATCTCAAACTAAATAAATAACAAAAATAGTAACATGATAAAATAATAAAAGCCTTTTTCTGATCCAATGAAGCTCTTTCTATTGTGTTTTGGGATGTGATGAGGGCGTTACGAAGGTGTCAATCTAGTTGAGATGTTTCGTTGTGCCTACTGATCTCATCCTTCCCTTGGGTTTCTTGTTAAAAAAACATTAAAAAAGTATTTAATGCGTAGAAAATCATGAAAAAAATTAAATACTACTTTTGCCACAACATTTTGATTTAGTTTATATGTTTCAAAATAATCATTTTGGTCTATATCTTTCAGCTTTATTTTATTTTTGTCCTTGAATTTTTAAACAAGGACCATTTTGGTCCCATGAAAATGAAATGACCAGAATGACCATTTAAAAAAAAATTCAAGGACTAAAATGAACATTTTGAAAATAGAGATACTATTATGAACATTTTAAAGGTTGATAGAAAATCATATTCATAAAAACGGAACACAATATCATAGCTCAAGTATCTTTAAAACATGTTTCTAATCCCACCTATCAGTGTTTGGTGGGGTTAAAATTGGAAAAATTAATGTTATAAAATAAGAAAAGAAACAAAAAAAACCCTAAAGGAAGAAACAATTAATAAAGTAGAGTATGATCCACTTGCTAAATAGGGTCATCAACTAAAAAACAGCTCATATCCACCAGCACAAATTCCTTTCTTCACACAATAATGAAAATTGGTTAATTTCCATCAGACTCCTTTGCCTTTTTGTCTCTTCTTGAACAACTCAATGTGCATAAATAGAGGTTACCAAATCCAATCAACAACACAACCAAATTATTATTTTACCCTTCTAATTTATTTTTCTTTTGTTCTCTTCTCTTTACACCCAACCCATGGCTACTTCACTTAAGACACCCACTGCTGCATCTGCATTGCTTCATTCTAAGCAGTCATCCACCCTCAAGGAGGAGTTGAGCCTGAAATATTACTCCGACGACCTCGTCACTGGCCACATTTATGCCAAACATCGTGATGACGACACAACTAGAATCGACCTCCCTCATTACATCTCAGTTATCGAAAGCATTCTCACCCTTGCCGATCGAATTACTGACGCCGTTCATCGGGTACTAATACACATTTCAATGCAAAATATTTTATAGATATAACAAAATTTAGATCCATCTCTCAAAATCTATTAGTAGTATTCATTGATAAACTGACAAATTGTGCTATATTTACATTTCTCTAAAAATGTTGTTATACACTTTAATTATTAGTTTTGAAAGTGCTGTCCATTGTAATTATCCTTATTATTATCATATCTATCTATGCAGGGTACTGATGGACGTCTAGTATATTCAGATGAATCTGTAGCATCTAGTGTTGCGATTGAGCCACCACTTTGTACTCTTCACCATATCACGAGCGAGGTTATAGTTTGTTTAAAACGACTTGTATAAAAATATTTTCTTTTTTTGAAATTGCTAACTTGAATATAATGTGTGTTTTTTAGCTATCATGCAAGGCTCCGGGGATAGAAAAAGCACACGAGATTACACTAAAAATCTTTGAGATATTGACAAATTATCCATGGGAAGCCAAGGCAGCTCTGACTTTGATAGCCTTTGCAACTGATTATGGTGACTTATGGCATCTCTACCAATATTCTCAAACAGATCCATTGGCTAAATCTTTGGCAATTATCAAACGAGTAGCTACTTTGAAAAAGCACTTAGACTCACTTCGATATCGACAAGTGCTTCTCAGCCCCAACAGTTTGATCAACAGCTGCTTGCAAGCACTTAAATACATGAACCAAATTAGAGAATTCTCAAAATATGATGTGAAGGAACTTCCTGAGTTACCTTCTGCTCTTCGTCAAATCCCATTAATTACTTATTGGGTTATACACACTATTGTTGCTTCTAGAATTGAACTCTCCACCTACCTAAGTGAAACTGAGTAAGTTTTTCATTTTATTTTCTTTTTCTTAATTTAAATTTTATCTAATTTTCTTATTAAAATTCCTAGCACTTAGAAGAAAGCATGGCCAGAAAAGAGCCTTGATTCGGTAGACCAAAGGCTAGCATAAAGTTGAAATTACAGTTAATGTAGGCTCTTAGCTTTTCGGTTTGTGTCAGAATTTTTAACTTTGAATTATGTATTTAATATATAGCTCCTTAAATTTCAAAAGATGTATAATAAGTCAATTTTTAATTTTGTATCTAATAAATTTTTTAATTTTAAATTTTATGTCATATAGTCATTGATCTCTAGAACATTTATTTTTTTAAAAAGAAAAAAACTCAAAAACCTATGAGACATGAAATTTAAAGTTTAATCGTTCTTTTAAAAAAAAAATGCCTAGTAAATTTGTTAATATTAAAAATTGATTGAATGTACATTGACCCATTAGACAGAAAATAAAAAATTTTAAAACTTCTTGAGACATATTTGACACATTTTTAAAGTTCACAGACTAATAGACACAAAGTTAAATGTCTAGAGATTGGAGACTAGCTATTTGACAAAAAAAAAAAAAAGTGAATGTTTAGGTCCGGTTAAGTAGCCATTTGATTTTTAGTTTTTTATTTTTGAAAGTTGTTTGTTTTCTCACAATTTCTTACTTATAGTTTTCATACTTCCTATATGAACATTTGAATTCTTTGACAATTTTAAAAAATAAAAATAAGTTTTTGAAGATTATTATTATTTTTTGTTTTTCAAATTTTGACTTTGATTTTGAACACACTCCTAAAATGTAGATAACAAAACATAGAAACCAATAGATGGCAGTGGAGTCTATTGGCTTAATATTCAGAAACAAAAAATCAAAAAACAAAAAGTTATCAAACTCGCCCTTATCAATAGAAAAAAACATCAAACAATTTATAAATATAGCAAAATTTCACTTTCTATTTGTGATATACCGCGATAGACCCATATAGATATTGTGTCTCTCTAGTAAAGTGATAGATGTCTATCGGGGTCTATCGCGGTCTATCATAAATAGAAAGTAAATTTTTGCTATATTTACAATGTTTCTATTTTTGAAAACATCTCATTTGTTAACTCAATTTGGTTTTTTCTTTTTTTTCTTTTTCCTTCTTCTTCTTCTTCAGGAACCAACCACAGAAATATTTGAATGAGCTGTCTGAAAAGATAGCCATTGTACTCGCTGTGCTTGAAAAGCATCTAGACGCCATCCGAGAACAATATGGTCAAATACTTTACAATACATAACATCTTCATATTATTCATATCATTAATTTTCTGTATGACTATTACTTCAAAAATCACATTAAATTTGTTGTATATATTTTAATGCAGAGGAAGTTGATCTCTACCGGTGGCTGGTCGACCATATTGAGCATTATCATACTGACATTACATTAGTCATTTCCAAGCTGCTTGGCGGCAAAATGGAAACCAAGCCCCTTATTGATGGCTCTACTCTAAGAGAGGTTTCTTCTATAATATAACTTAATTGTTGGATATAGGCATTATCGTAAATGTTATTAGGTTCAATTACAAATTTAGTCTTTCAACTTTAAAACGTGTTTTATAAGTCTAAAACTCAAAGAAACGTCTATTCTATAAGTATTCTTTTCCTCAAATATATTTTAGTCTCTACTTAATTGTTTGGGATAAAAAAATTTGTTTCCCATATTTAAGTGGGTTATTTTATTTTCTTATTTTTGGTTCAAGCATAAGTGAGATTGTTCATGCATTACGTCTTTCTTTGCATGCATTTATATATTATAATTAAAATGAATATTGTATTATAGTTAATGGAAGTCAATTTTCGAACATCTTTGAAAAAAGAAAAGCACAATTTTCAAACAACTTTGAAAAAAGAAAAGTTCCATAACTTGCGTCGCCAAGATGGCCCTACCTTTGAAGAGGAAGCAAAAGTCATCAAAAGAGCAAATCACTCACTGCGAGTTTATTTGCTTTCTACCTTTTGGTTCATTCTTGTTTGATGAAGTTATTAAAGTTATAAAGATTATGACGTGTCTTCCTCTGTTCAATATCGTTATCTTCAAGGTTCAATTAGTACCATTTTAGGTTCATCATTCTTGAGACTGATTAAATACCATATTAGATAAACATACAGTTTTAACTATTACTTGGCTATGAGAAGAATAACCTATGAATGTTACAAAGATCATGAGCTGTTCTTATCTTCCTAATATGGAATTCTCTACAATTGTATGGTTATTTCTTTTAGAGTACGAGTTATGTTCATATTTGTTTTCAAAGATATTGGAATTGCATTTGTTCATTCTTTTGACTTAGAATAAAATAAAATGCTAATTTAGGTGTTATTTTTTTCTTTTATTTTAAAAAATTTAATATGAAACTCTAAAATTTCACGTGCATTCCATGTCTTATAGGTTAGCATTCAAGAAAGTTTATTAGGAAAGAATGTTGTATTGGTAATTTCAGAATTGAGTATCTCAGATGACGATATCATAGCTCTTCATCAAGTTTACAACGAATTGAAAAGAGACAATAAGTATGAGATTGTTTGGATTCCAATAATCCCAGAGAGATATCTTGAAGAAGATCGAAGGAGATATGAATATTTGAGGTCTACAATGAAGTGGTACACAATGCAATTCACTACAAGAATTGCTGGCATGAGATATATTGAGGAGAAATGGCAACTTAGAGAGGACCCATTAATTGTGGTACTCAACTCACAATCAAAAGTGGAATTCACTAATGCAATTCATTTAATTCGAGTCTGGGGAACTGAAGCAATCCCTTTTACTCATAATAGAACTGAGTTTCTTTTGAGAAAACATTGGCCTGAATCAACCCTTGTCAAGTTCACTCATCAACCAAGATTATTGAGTTGGGTACGTGTATTACTACTCCCTCATCTCATTTAATAATCATTTCAATTTTGATTTTCGGTTTCTATAACTTTTTTTTTAATAAGCTTTCCATATTGTTTGGGACAACTAGGTATAAGCTCTCATGATTTTATTTCTTGAATTACCCCGAAAAAGGCATCATACCAATGAAGAGATATACTTCCTCACTCATATACTCACAATCTTCCCGATTCTTAGCTAATGTGAGACTTTGGTCATACTCCCAACAATCCTTTCCTTGAATAAAATACCACATACCATCCCTTCAAATATTCTTCTATCAATTTCACGTGATCTTCATAGTTGCAACAAAAGAACTACTTTCCTACTCAAGGTTTGAACACTCCATAAGCAAGTTGATCAGTCTTACCTGAATACTGAAGTATGCAACCCTAGATCAAGAATTGCGAAAAAGGATGGTGATGAATCTCTATCATCAACATAGAGAAAATATATCATCCTCAAAATTCAAAATCCAAAACTATTTGTTTACAATCTAATGGTCAAGCTTTAGATAGCCTCCCAAAACCTTAATGTGTGCCACATCATAGATCTTAGAAAAATGACTAAAATACTCTTATTTAATACATTTTACAAAAGATAAAATTGGAAACAATAAAACTATATTTACATTATTAAAGAAAATATAAATAATAACTTTGAGTCCTTAACCGTTCATATTAATTCATCCTTTGAAAATACTCAACATGTTTGATAGAGCTTAACTATAGATCACTATCACTAAATCATCTATATTTTACTACCTTTGTTCGCCAATCAGGATTTGCACATGAGCATATGACTAAGTCCAATCAAATTTTTCAACATTTACTTTTATTTTTTAGTTTTTTAAAACAACTTCAAAATTAGGCAGGTTGTGTTTAGAGACAACGACCTTCCATGGTATGATATTGTTTATTTTGAGCCGAACCCATAGGACTTTGTTTCTAGTTTCACCTAAATGTCTCATATCATTGAAGATAGTTTTCATCACTTATATATCAACGATCATTCTCTTATCTAATCGATGTGAAACTTTAGTTGCATTCACGATAGAAAATAGAAAACAAAATGGTTATACGACCATTGTGTGTGCGCACTTATCTTTTAATTTTTTCAATTGTTTATATTACTAATTACTCTATGGTTCCATCAGTTCAACCAAGAGAGAAGCATCCTATTCTATGGAGGAAAAGATCCAAAATGGATCCAACAATTCGAGGAAAGAACAGAAATCTTAAAAAGCGATCCTCTAATAATCGAAGGTCGTTCGTTTGAGATAGTACGCATAGGAAAGAACGCAAGAGGAGAAGAAGATCCAGCACTCATGGCTCGTTTCTGGACAACACAATGGGCTTATTTCATTATCAAGAGCCAAATCAAAGGCTCAAGCGCAAGCGAAACAACAGAAGACATTTTGAGGTTAATTTCTTACGAAAATGAAAATGGTTGGGCTGTTCTTACTGTTGGTCCTGCTCCTCTTCTTGTTGGTCGTGGCTTCTTGATTCTAAGATTGCTCGAAGACTTCCCAAAATGGAAACAAACTTTACGCCTCAAAGGCTTTCCTGATGCTTTTAGAGAATACTTTAATGAATTGGCTGCCCAAAATCACCAATGTGATCGAGTAATTCTTCCTGGATTCAGTGGATGGATTCCTATGATTGTGAATTGTCCCGAATGTCCTCGCTTCATGGAGACCGGTATTAGCTTCAAGTGCTGTCATGGGGGACCTCTAATGTGATTTCCTTTATAATTTGGTATTTATATGTTACTTATTATATATATATGCTATTATATTACTACTACTACTAATAATAAACCATAGCATTATTGCATTTATTGCTATATAGCTTTAAGCTTATGTATGCGCTTTGTATTATGTACTTAAATGTTGTTTTTGCCCCTTTTTGGTACACTTTATGTATTTGCTTAAATATGATCATCTAATGTAAGAACTATATCAAATAAAGGACGTTTATTTAATTTAATTGGTTTCTTTTCATTTTCATTATTGCTTATTTAACTAGGGATTATTGCAAGAATAGCAAAAAAAAAAAAAAAAAAAAAAAAAAAAAAAAAAAAAAAAAAAAAAAAAAAAAAAAAAAAAAAAAAAAAAAAAAAAAAAAAAAAAAAAAAAAAAAA
>QLSR01000298.1:44048-75720 GCA_031780015.1 Citrullus colocynthis
AAAAAAAAAAAAAAAAAAAAAAAAAACTAGAAAGATATACAGAGAAGAAACCCTAGAGAAAGAGAGAGAGAGGGAGAAATACATAAAAAAATCGTATTGTTACAAAAAGAAAAAAAAACAATTCTAGGCAGTTTCTACACATCCACACACCACAATAAAATTAACATGAGTAGCCAAAATCAAAAAATCAAAAGCCCTGACTTAGTTGGAGGTTGCATTTGGTAGGGATTTGTTCCAAGGATCCACACCTCATATAATAAGTGGCCTCATGTTTGAATTTCAACCGTCAACCTTTTTCTTCTTCTCTCTTGGAGACCTTGAAAAATAGAGAGGAAGAAAAGGTATTTGAAAAAATTATTGATATTCTTGTATTATTTCTTTCCTTTTTTTTTGATTTATTATTATATGATCATTCATTTATCTATTTCTCTCCGTATTGTTTTAAATTTATTAACATTTTTTGTTTTATTCCATTTTATCTTCAATTTATTTTATTTTTCATTCAGCTTCCTCACCTACCTTAGCTTCTCTTTATTTTGTTATTTTAGGTAAAAAAAAGTTATTTTGAAGTGTTATATATTTATGTTTGGTTAAACATCACCCTTGCATGAAAATTATGTAAAGAGTGAACATTAATTTTTTTTTATTTGTCAATTTTGATTTTCTTAATCAATTTACATTTTAATAATTTTGCGGATGTATTATAAAGTTTTTTTTTTCACATTAAAAAAAAAGTATGTATTTTTACAGAAAATTGAGCAATATATATATTGTTTTAAAAAAAGAATTAAAAAAACACATTTATGCAAATATATTTGTTTGAAAAAGAATATGAATTTAGTAATTTACATCCCCATCACCTAATAATAAATTCTAAGTTAGTAATAAAAAATGGTGAAAGAAACTCTTTTGAAACTTAATATCATTATATTTGTCTATTTAAAAAAATAAATATTTTAGAAAATGAAAATATTAGAGGCGTATCAATTATGTTTTGTTTTTCAAAATTAATAAAGTTTGTAATGAGAAAAAACAAATGCGACTAACTAATCAAAAGAAAGAAGCTCATAAATCACCACATGCATGTTTAATTTAAATAATTAAATTCTACGGTTTCATAAACTTTCTAGGGAAATTATCTTAAATGGCAAAACTGCTAAAAGTATTTACAACTAATAGCAAAATACACAATCTATTTGCGATAGACCGCGATAGACTATTATCGGTGTCTATCGTGTGATACATATAGTAGTCTATTGCGATCTATCGTAGTCTATCATAGATAGATAGACAAGTTTTACTATGTTTGAAAATATTTTGATTATTTTTGCTATATTCGAAAAGAGCACAAAAAGTATGTCAATATTATTTAAGAAATAAGATATAACTTATTTGATAACCTTTATGAACCAAACCTTGAGGTTTTTCTGAATAGAAAAAAAATATTTTGTTTTTTTTTTTTAGTTTTGAAGAAAGAAAAAACATATAAGTGTTCGATATTGAATATTCTAAATTAAGGCTTTCATTTTTAATATTGAATACAATTATACAAATAGGTGTTTTATTTTGTTCAATAGGTTTATTATTTTCTATAGTTTATGCACAATCAAGATTTGAAAATAAGATTTTGTATCTAAACAATTATGTTTTCTTTTTCTATTTGAAGAATATATAATTATTTGTGACATTCCAAATTTTGAGGTAATTTAAAATTACTAATCTTGAATTGTTTGGTTAATTGTTCAAATTTTGAGGTTTAATTGGTTTGTGTTGAGAAGATAATTCAATTTTAAGTAAACATGATAAAAGAATTTGGATTTAATTCAATTAGTGGAAATGAAATTTATTTATGGGAGATTTAAGAGTTGAATTTAATATGAATATTAGAATTCGAGGGAGATTTAAGAATTTGGTGAATTAAGATAAGTTGGAATTTAAAGTTGTGGATAAGTTAGTGTGGAATTTAAATTGAAAAAGATTTTATTTGATAGGTTGAAAAATAAATTAAATAAGTTGTATATTTTGGATATTTTGGTTTTGGGGAAAAGGAAAGGAAAAAAAAAAATGTAAAGATGTATATTTTTATATATTAATTTGGAATTAGGGTTTAGTACGAGGAAAAAGAAATAAGGTTTATCATAAAAGTTTCTCAGTTTGGCGTGCTGGTGTTAAAAAAAAAAAAAAAAAAAAAAAAAAAAGGAAAAAATTGGATCGTCTTCACCTTCACGCGTCAGCGCGCCGCTGGGTTCTTCTCCGGTTTCGCTCGTCACCGTCGTCTAGCAGAAACCTCGAAGTCGCCGCTCATTCCGGTCGACCAGCCAGTGCCAGCCACCAGATCGTTTCCTCGCATGCTTCACCATTGAACCGTCAATTGCAGTCGTCTTCGCCCAGCCGCACG
This sequence comes from Citrullus colocynthis, assembly GCA_031780015.1. Lineage (NCBI taxonomy): Eukaryota > Viridiplantae > Streptophyta > Magnoliopsida > Cucurbitales > Cucurbitaceae > Citrullus > Citrullus colocynthis. Next base: position 46,447 of record QLSR01000298.1, read on the forward strand.
CAGTTGCCTTCACCTAGTCGTACGTAGCCGCTTCTGCTCAGCCGCATGCAGCAGTCTTCGCCAGCCGACCACTCACATCTAGTTGTTCGCCGCCGCCTAGTCGCTGGATCTTCGCTGTTGGGTGAGTATTTTAGATCCAAGATTGATTTCTGGTTTATTTTTGTAAGTTTTTGGTGGGTTTTCTTGGGAACCTTCACTACCCAATTAATTTCACCTTGAATTTTAAGTTTTAATGGTTAAATCTTGGTAGGTGGCTTGGAGTTGTGTTGTTTTGAGAGTTGGAGGTGGTTTCGGAACAAACCACAATTTTCGTTGGGTAAAATTATTTGTGTTACATTTGGAATAATTGTGATTGAGATTAAACTTAGAGATTTATAGGTCTTAATTCAAGAATTTGGTGGGATTTGGCTACTCTAATAGCTATTTGGACTTGACTTAATCTTACTACTGGAATTCGCCATTGTGCTAGGCAATTTAGACAATTGATTGATTTGTTTAGTTTGGAAAAAATTGTGAAACCTGCTATGATTAGAACTGTTTCTTATGTATGATGATACTAGCATGAGCTTAATAGGATTATGTGTGGGACTTTGAGACATGTATTAAGATTTAGATTGAATTTCACTGAATGCATGTATGTTTTAATTAAGAAGTGACGATTGCCCTCCTAATACTATTATGATATCAGAAGCCGATAGGTTTCCTATTATGATACCGGAAGCCGATGGGTTTCCTACTATGATACCAGAAACTGACCTATGCTACCAGAAGTCTACAAGTTTCCTACTATATTTCTGGTGCCGACGGGTGCCTTACTATGTTTGTGAGCTTTCGGGCCACCAAATGCATGTTAGGCTCGGTTAAATCGCTCATTAGATGGCCATCCAGGATTAATTATTTATGCATGTCCCACTAATATAATGCACTTATTGGATATAAGTGTTTAGTCTAAGCTCGGTAGTGGGATTACTGATTGAGTATTTTATATTCATTCTTTTCATCTACTCATTTTTTTTTCATGTTATATTTTTCAATTAAGGGAAATGACACTTCAGCGAATAATGTAAGAAAACCTTGATTGTGCCATTGGGACTAGTCAGATGCTCCCGCACAAGATTTCATATTTTTATCTTTAAGAATTTTTGTCTTGTCATTTGAATTTAGAATTTTATTTTTCCTTTAAAATTTTTCATGGATGTCGCTTTATGCAAGGTTATTGTTTTATTAAATTGTTCAAGGAGTATCCCGATCAAAGATTTTCAGTTATTTGGATTTTGCAAAAGATATTATTTTAGTAAAATTTCTTTAGATTTTTAGTAATGTTATGAAAAAGAGTCGTTTGAGATGTATGCATACCTATAGTGACGACCTATTTCAAGTTCTAGGAAGTCGGGTTGTTACACTATCTATACTCTAGGACCATTAGAATTAAATCATATAATCAATAAAGGGCTGTTTGATAAATGGGTATGAGTTGGGTTGGGTTGGGTGGGCATGTATTACTCATGTTTGTTAAGCCCATAATGAAAAACGATGGGTTTAATAACACACCGTTTTAACCCACTCAAAACTCACTGTAATTTAATTACGGTGAGTTTCTCCCCTCTTCTCTCTTCCCTGCCTTTTTATCTCTCCTCGCTTCTCTCTTCTCTCGCTTTCTGCTTTTGGTTTCTCCCCTCTTCTAAATGGGTTTTGCGACAATCGAAAGGTTTTTGCTAAATGGTTTTTTTTTTTTCCCCTTTATGTTAGGTTCTTTTTTCTTTCTTTTTACGAGATTATGGAATTGGGATAATGATGTTGCAAGGTTTGGAAGCTGAAGCAATCAGATTCAATACCTTGTTTCCCAGCTACAACACGAGAAACAACAACTCCGGAGTGTTTCTGAAGGCATGATCACTACGAGAGATAGAGAGAGAGCGAGAGAGAAAGCAAGAGAGATAAGAGAGACCGAGAGAAAGAGAGATAGCGAGAGAGATAGAGAGAGAGATAGCGAGAGAGAGCGAGAGAGATAAAGAGAGAAAGAGAGAGAGAGCGTGCATGACAATTGTCCACGGGGCAAACATAAAAAAGCAAAAAAAACTTTATCTAAATAGCAAAAGCAAATGTAAAAAAATAACAAAAAGAAAAAAAAAATAAATAAAAACTGACCAAACAGAAAAAAATAGCAAAAAAAGAAGAAAAAAGGCAAATAGAAAAAAAATACCAAGAAACAAATCTAAATAATATATATATATATATATATATATATATAAACTGCATCAGATATTCAAACTCAACTCAACCCTCCAAACACAACACTCAACTCACGACAAACACCTCGAAATATTTTATTTTATTATGCAAGATCCAGTTAAGAGGAAGTACATACTTTTCATTTAAATATCATGGGTGAAGTTTTATTTTATACTTTTTAAATATAATTCCTTTAATCTATTCTTGAAGATTTTGTCTGTTTCCTCTTTACAGAAAGTATTCGAAATTATTCATTGTAATTTTGAAGATTCACTTTATTCACAACGAATTGAAGTTTGCAAATGGTTCTTCATTCTCTTTGCTAGCTGTCAGTTTTATGCCAACAGAATTTTCTAATTTTCCATATTATCATTCTACCTTTCTCGACAGTCGAAAAAGACGGCTGTTCACAGAACCATTATAAAGAAATGCGATACAATCAAGCTATTCATATTTTCTCCACATCTACGTCAAATCAATATTTTTACATGTTTATACATATAATAATCTATCACTATAAAAAAAAAATCTCTCCATTTTTATAGGATATATGAATTACTTTTTTAAAATGTTAATTAATTTTTAATAGAACATAAAAAAAAGCACCAAAATATCATCAATTTAAATATGAAATAAATAAGTTTGAAAAAGTGAAACTATTAATATATTAAGTTAAGTATTATTTAATTTTTCTATAATCTTTTCAAATTTGTATCCACATCAATATTTTCATCATATCCTTAGAATTATTAATATATTAAGTTAAATATGATTTGATTTTTTATCATCTTTTTTAAATTTTTATCGACATTAATATTTCCGTCAACATATCCCTAAATTGAGATATTGGTATTTTTTTCTTTTTGTTACTCAATTGGTTTTTAATTTTTGGTTTTTCGTTTTTTAAAAAATTGTGTATTTGATTCAGAATTCAATATTCTGTTTCTTAATTTTTTAAAAAAGTAGATTTCAAAAACGAATTTAAAAGAAAAAGTGCGCCATAATAAGTACAAACATTGATACCTAGTTATGATCGATGGATTTATGGTCCATGGCTAATATGCTTGCCTAATATCTCAAATAGTGCATGATATGTTTGTTGTTTGTAAAAATGAGAAAAATACAAACTAGTGTATGTATAAAGGATGTAAAATGTCAAATTCGTGGACCCAACCCTCCATTGTTGACATGGCTGATCAAATTGTTTGGAAACTATTTGTGGACTCCATGATATATCTCTCTCTACTCTCGTCCCAAATCTGGGGAACTTATGGTCCACATTAATACCTAAAAAATGCAAATTCTTCTTGTGTAGACATAACAACGGGTGTCTTCCTCAAACGATTACCTCCCTCTTTGATCACTTATCCTCAGTCTTAATTGAACTTATTACCACCACATTTTGGTGTATTTGGCTCGAAAGAAATAGACGAACGTTCTAGGGAATCGACAAAAAAAGCAGTCACTTGTGGGATGAAATATAGTTCTTCTCTTGGCGAGCAAATCGATTCTATTATGTAATTATGATGCCTCTACCATTTCAGTTAACTGGAAAGCCTTTCTTTAATTTTTGCTTGTTGGTTCTGCTTTTTCCGTTTGACCTATTTTCTAGCCCACACTAATTGTACATATAAACTCTTTTTGAATGAGTGCATTTGCTATTAGCATCGGGACATGACGAGGGTGTACGCTAAGGAGGTGTTAACCTAATTGAGATGTTTAAGTGCACCATCTCTCTATCCTTTAGTATCTTGTTAAAAAAAAAGTAAAATATATAAAATGTCACAAATGCTCTCATTATTGATACACTTGATAAACCCAATACACTTAATACACTATTGATATACACTTGATATAATTGATATATTTGATAATGATACACTTGACTGATATATTTGTCAATCATGCACTCATTTATACTATTGATAAACTTAATACACTTACTAATATACTTGATATAATACACTTGACTAATATATTTGATATACTTGAGCAATATAAATTTGTTAATCATTCACTCATTTATACTACCGATAAACTTAATACACTTGATTGATATATTGTTAATAAACTTGATAATGATGTAATTTTTTATAATGCAGATAAACTTGATAATGATGTACTTGACTGAGTTGATATACTTTATAATTACACTTGACTCTTCTTCGCAACAGTAGTAGCAGGCCTTCCCCCCCCCCCCCCCTCAATCACCGATCAACACTCCTCCATACCATTTGCCACCACCCACAGCTCCAACTCCATGCCGGTTACCTCCGTCAACCGTCATGCGTCCAGTTGCTAGTCGCCACTTTTCGCATTCTCTCTCTTTATCTTTCTATCCCTTTAACATCTCTTTCACCAACTAGCATTGCTTCATACCATCTGCCACCGCCCACCGCTCCATCTTCGTCGACTGTCGCACGTTTGATCACTGGCCACCAGTTGCCGGTTGCTGCTTTCCTCTCTCTCTTTATCTTTCTCTCTCTCTATCAATTGTTTGTTTATGGAAAACACAGAATAACAATAATTAGAAATCCATATTTGAAGTCTTTGCCATATTTGCAAAATATAAAATGGTGACACACTTACAAAATAACATATTTAAATTGTCACCCATTGCAATTCCCCAATTTCTTAATGAGTTTTTCTTTTTCGTTTTTGGAAACTAGTTTCCAAAAGCAAATTATAATTCTCAGGGAAATTATTATAACTAGAAAAAAATATCAAACTATTTACAAATATAAAAAAATTTCACTGTCTTTATCGCGGTCTATTTGATAGCACATCAAATGTGTTATCTTCCTCAGCTTAACTCAAGATCGTTGTACTATTTAATGTGTTAAAAATATTATTTTGTAGGTTTCAAGCACTTAATAGGTGGAGCGGGGCATTAGCAAGAACATGGAGCTAAAACAGACCGAAACGGAGTTCTATTGCATGGAAAGAGAGTTCCAAAAAGACCAAATTTCCCTTAAAGCCACAACGTAGCGGTACTTTTTCCCGAGGAAAAATCTACTGTGAAAAGTAGCAGCGCCGCATCGCTGGGACAACGACGCGACACTCCGGTATTTTATAAAGCATTGGCATTCGATTTTTAGGTCACTTTATCATCTGGCAGCCGCCCAATACCCAATTTCTCTTTACTTTTCCTCTTCTTTTCATCTTTCCATGCATTGAAACTCAAACCTATTAATCGGTTTGTCGATTATGGGCTAAGGTACTTAGTTCTAGCTTGGATTTGTAGGGATTTTCTTCCATTATAATGTTCTTTTTAGTTTTTGAATTGAATTCTATTGTATGCATGGTTTGATTCTGGATTTTAAAGTATTAAGATCATATTTTGGACACAGGTGAATATTATGATCACCGCTCTGGATCAATTTACGATTCGTGATACTTGGTTGTATGTTGATCATAGAAGCAATAGGTTAGATTAGTTGCGAATCTAATTTGTTGATGAGTATTGTTCTAATCAACGTAGGATTAAATCAATAGGACATTTAATTTCGGTCTTTTAGATTGAATATTTCGCCTAATTATCCCTAGAACTTAATGCAGTTAGGGTAAATTTGAATTTTGCATGCCTTTCATCGATTCACTTTATCCTAATTTGTCGATTAAGACAATTTAATTTTGGTCTTTCCAATTAAATTAATTAGGTGCCAACTACAATAAATTTAGTAATGATGAATCGATGATTAAGAACATGAATAAAGAAAATTTTGTTGTAACCCAAGCTAGGACTTTCTCATATAAATTTTATCTCTTTTAATCTCTGTATTTACTTTTATGCAATTTAATTTCTTTGCAAACAACCCTACCACAACACCCCTTCGGTTATCTAGAACTGTAAATTGCTTAATTGTGAAATTCAAGTGCTCCATGTGTTTGACCTGGCTTGCCACTATTATGGTTAGGTAAGTTTGGTTAATTATTTGACACAGAATTGGATGACGAATTTCGTCCGCCACTACTACTAATAAATAGTAAAAAAATTTTTAATTTGATAAATAGTTTGACTCATTTTACTATATTTGAAAATAACCCTAATTCTTAAGTAATTAACCCAATATATATGTTTTCCTTATTTTTGCACCATTATGTATGGTATATGGTACATTAATAAAACTAGAAAGTATTCGTCACTTCTAGTTCTTATGTATATACACTTGGCATTGAAATATAACTGAGGAATTGATGTAGCAGGTTTAGATATCAGGTCAAATAGTTAGATTATTTTACATAATTTAGTTAGTATTAGTTTATATGTTAATTTAGATTAATAGTATTTCAATAATATGTTAGGTTTAATTAGTTATTTCATTAGTACTTTGATACTACTACCATTATGAGAGCTTTTCTCTTGCTCTTTCTTCTTTTGTTCTCTCTCTCCTCATTAATGAAGTATCTCCTCAACGCCAAGTAATGAATTTTCCTTTCTTGCTATAGATTTGGCCCAATGTACCTAAACTCATTGGATCACGAATTATGGTAAAAAATTTATTGAAACCGCTATAGTATGAAAATATAGAGCCAACCTAAACATAGTTCGTTTGGTTAAAACGTTATTATCTCAACCAAAAAGTTAAAAGTTGAATTGAATCTCCACTTATATATATTGTTGAATTAAAGAAAAAAAAAAAAGAAAAGAAACAGTAGGTAAATTTTTTAAAAATATATAAATCAAACAGGAAATGATAACTCTCCTTAAGGTCAAAAAGTTTATAATTCTAAGGAAAATATTAAAACTTTATTAATAGATTTATTTTCTTCTAAAAATTTTTAGAAACGATAAAAAAGATTATAAGTATTCTTAAGAAATTAAAAAACTATTTACAGCAATTACTTAATTATAAATAAGCTTAATTTTTAATAACAAAAATATCGTACTTTTAAAACTAGACCTACCAACTTAACAGCATAGTTAAGTGGTTAAGATATCCCTTTTCCTATATTCAATTCCACACTCTCGCCTTTGTGATTGTGATGTTATATTAAAAGAAGAAGAAGAAGAAAAAAAAAAAAAAAAAAACGAAAACAAAACCCCAAACATGGCTTTTGAGCTCTAATCATTAGGAAGCATATTTGCCTCATCTACTTTTAGTTCCTAAACTTTTATAGAAGTAGCAATTTACTTGGTTCTAAATTTTAGGTTTGTTCTCTAAGATGAACTAATTTTTATAAATATAGTAAGATTTTATTATCTATTTGCAATATACCGCGATAGACTGCTATTTGTGTTATTATCTGTGTTTATCGCTGTTTATTACAAATAGACTGTGATATTTTGCTATTATTTGTAAATATTTTCAACAGTTTTGTTATTTAAAATAATTTTCCTAAATTTTACTATGTAATAATTTAATTCTTATGCTTTAAATTTTGTAATGATCATCACACCCCACATTCAAAAGTGCCAATCGTTACAAAATTTAAAACATAAGGTGCGTCTACCCATCCCTCTATCTTTGTAACATATATATATTTTTTAAATAGAAATATTGTAATGATTTAGTCCCTATCGTAGAAATTAGTGTTAAGATTTATTGAGATTTCTTGCATATTCAATATTTCTAAAAATACAAAGTCTAAATCATAAAATAATACAAATAGACATATAATTTTGATGAATTTTTGTACATCATGGATTAAATTGTTATAAATTTGAAAATACAATGACTAAATTGTTACATACTAAAGTTAAAGAACTAAATTGTTATGAAATTGAAAGTATAGACTAAATTATTATAAAACAAGGTCCACAGATTAAATTATTACTGTCATAAAAGTTTAGAAGTTTAGAGAAAAAAAATATTTTCGTAGCCTAAAATAGAGGAAACAAAGGAAAAGCAAAAAGAGGTATAGATAGAGACAACAAAGAAGTAAGATGGACATGTGTTTAGTTAAAGCTTAAATCTAGAACTTCACATTCTTTTCTTTAAGACAAGAAGAATTAATACATTAGTCTCCTTCACACTCCTTTGCTTTTTTGTCTCTTCTTTCAAGATTTCTATGTGTATAAATAATGCCTAACAATTCCAATTACCAACACAAACAAACCTATTCAACCTTTTATCTTTTCCTTCTATTTTCATACTTCCTCTCCCTACAGCCAAACCATGGCCACTTCACTCAAGGCAGCCACCACTGCACCTATGCCATTGTTGCATTCTAAGCCCAAGGAGGAGTTGAGCATGAGACATTACTCCGACGACCTCGTCACCGGTCACATTTACGCTAAACATCGTGACGATGACAGTGCCAAAATTGATCTCCCCAATTACATCTCAGTTATCGAGAGTATTATAACAACTGCTGATCAAATTACTGATAATGTCCATCGGGTAAAAATAAACAACATTATTTATATATTATATACAAATTAAATGTTCGATTTTTCCGTTTTTCTACTTCGTGCAATCTTATTTTTATGATGAAATAACTATTATTTTGTACTCATATAGGGAATAGTTGAAGGGCGTTTGGTACATTCAGATGCAACTTTGACATCCAATGTTGTGATCGAGCCTCCACTTTGTACTCTTCATCGTATCTCTAGCGAGGTCATTATTCATAAAATTTTATTATTTTGACAAGTTATTTGATAGTGATCTAGTTTTTCATTTTTTTTTATCTTAATTCTTAAGTATAAGTTTGTTCCTGCATTAAATTTTTTTTTTCTTCAAGAAAATTGTTCTCCCCACATTTTATGAGTAGAACTAGTGTTGTAAGATTAATTTTCACATTTTATGATTATGAAATAGGGCCTTCATTTTTATTTTTAGTTTTATGTTTATGAAATTTATGCTCATTTCATCACAAATTTTATTTTTAAAAAATTATCTTTCTTATAAGAACATTTGAATCCTTAGTTTACTTCTAATAAAAAAAAAAAAAAAAAAAAANTTTGTTCCTGCATTAAATTTTTTTTTTCTTCAAGAAAATTGTTCTCCCCACATTTTATGAGTAGAACTAGTGTTGTAAGATTAATTTTCACATTTTATGATTATGAAATAGGGCCTTCATTTTTATTTTTAGTTTTATGTTTATGAAATTTATGCTCATTTCATCACAAATTTTATTTTTAAAAAATTATCTTTCTTATAAGAACATTTGAATCCTTAGTTTACTTCTAATAAAAAAAAAAAAAAAAAACAAGTTATTAAGAACCACTATTTGTAGTTTTCAAATCTTAGCTCGATTTTTTTAAATACCTATAGAAAGTAGAGCTAACCCAACAAATAATCCTATATATCGGTGGGAGTAGTATTTATAAACTTTATTTTAAATAATCAGAAATAAAAAAACTAAATGTGATGTTATCAAATAGGGGATTAGTTAACCAAACGGTTTTCAAAAAAAAAAAACAAAACATTGGAAAGAACATTGCCATTAAAAATTTAAGAATTATATATTTATACAGAAAGCAATAAGTTAAAATTTTACTTTGATTCCATTTTTAACATGCAATTGAAAGTTGAAATGTTATGTCCTCAGTTGTCATGCAAGGCTCCGGGGATAGAAAAAGCACACGAGACAACAATAGAAATCTTTGAAATATTGGCAAATTATCCATGGGAAGCCAAGGCAGCTCTCACTCTGTTAGCCTTTGCGACTGATTATGGAGATTTATGGCATCTCTACCATTACTCCCATGTTGATCCATTGGCTAAATCTTTGGCAATTATCAAGCGTGTAGCTACTTTGAAGAAGCACTTAGATTCACTTCGATATCGACAAGTGCTTCTCAACCCCAAAAGTCTCATTCAAAGCTGCTTACAAGCACTTAAATACATGAATCAAATTAGAGAATTCTCAAAATATGATGTGAAGGAACTTCCTGAGTTACCTTCTGCTCTTCGTCAAATCCCATTGATTACTTATTGGGTTATACACACTATTGTTGCTTCAAGGATTGAGCTCTCCACCTACCTCAGTGAAACTGAGTAAGTACTTTATCCATACCTTTGAAATCATCTCATTTTCTTTTAATATTGTGTAACATTTACAATATAGTTTTGATCCACCATTTTTTTTTTTTTTTTTCTTTTTACAATCTAGGGTGATCAAAACGTTCCAACAAACTGAGTCGATTGGCTGAAACCTGATAAACCAACTTCGGTCAATCAGTTTTTGGTTATGTTTGATTATGATCTCATGAACTCTGACCGACGAAAACCGGCATGTTGGTTTTCAGGGTCAGTTTGAGCCCAAAATTGTCTTCGGATTTTCGATAAATATTCTTAAAAAGGGAAAAAAAAAAAAAAAAAAACTTTGTCAAAACCTTTTGAATTAGTTGTTATTTCCTTTATTAATCTTGGATAAGAAGCTGTTGAAGATTTGAGGTAATTTGAACGATAGATCCAAGAAAGAAGCTATTTATATTTATATTATTAATCATTTCTACTCTTTTGGCTAGATACAAATTTTATAAGATATCGCTGCTATTTATACTAGTTGGTGCACCCCTAAATTTATAGCTAAGATTTTGCTGACACATACATGATGTTCGTGGGTTAGAAATAACTCTTTAGAAGATCCTTTACAATTACACTTTTTCTCTCCCATTCTATTCAATTCTACAATATACTCAAAGTATCTCTTAAAAAAGAGTTTTCGAGGATATATATTATAATACTTAATACTTCTAGTGATTGGACTTCTATAATTGGCCATATCCAAATAAGTTTATATTTCAACAATTAATTCATTCTTTTATAACTGTGTTATTTTCAGGAGTCAGCCACAGAGATATGTGAATGAATTATCTGAAAAAATGGCCATTGTGCTCGCGGTACTTGAAAAGCATCTTGAAGCCATCCGAGAACAACATGGTCGAATACTAATTTCCTTACTTATTTTTATTTTTGATTGTTAATATTTTATTGGAATTGATCTGAAAAATAACATTAAATTGGTTTTTTTTTTTTTATTATTATTTTTTTTTTATTTATGGCAGAGGAGGTTGATCTCTACCGGTGGTTGGTCGACCACATTGAACATTATCATACTGACATTACATTGGTTATTCCCAAGCTGCTTAGCGGCAAACCTGAAACCAAACCCCTTATTGATGGCTCGAATTTAAGAGAGGTCTCTTCTATTTTCATAACTTATTACTTCTTGTTCTAAAAGTAATATTATAGTTACATATATTCATTTTCCAATATGAAATATGTTTTATCAAATAATATTATAGTTACATATATTCATTTTCCAATATGAAATATGTTCTATCAAGAAGGATATGATGTTAAACTATTGATATAATTAAACTTATCATAACTCTACCTGCTTTAAATTTTGGGTTCGGATGATATCGTCACTTTGGTTGCTTTCTAGTGCATTAAATCTTCTCATGTTTGTAAATATGATGCATCTTCTATATCTCTTAAATGTAAGACTTTCCTCTAGTCTCTCTATTTGTTGTTTCATTTTTTGTTTTTGAGATCTCCTCTACTTTGTACTTTTTTTTTTTTTTTTTTTTATAATATACCTAGGAGAGGGATCGGTACACCTAGGTATCTCAACTAAGTTGACACACTCTTAGCGCTCATACTTTGTACTTATTCATGAACTTTTCATTATTGACAATGAATTGTTTTTGATTTAGGGTATGATAAAGGTACTAAGAATGTGTTAACTTAGTTGAGATGTTTAGATGCACCTGTTGATCTCTTTATCCTTTAGTTTCCTTGTTAAAAAAAAAAATGGTAATTTATTATGGTATTAGAATAAGAGGTTTGTTTCAGCTCTAGTAATGTCATTTTCTCCTCTCCTCCAAATTAACTTTTGGGTTGATTGGTGATTCAACTTATTTAACTAGGTGCAAATTTGTGCGTTTTTTCAGGTTAGCGTGCAGGAAAGTTTGTCGGGAAAGAACGTGGTATTGGTAATTTCTGGGTTGGATATCTCCAATGATGATATCAATGCTCTTCATCAAGTTTACAATGAATTGAAAACTAGAGACAGTAGATATGAGATAGTTTGGATTCCAATTATCCCGGAGCCTTATAATGAAGAAGATCGCAAGAGATATGATTATTTGCGTTCTGTAATGAAATGGTATTCAGTACAATTTACTACAAAGATATCTGGGATGAGATATATTGAAGAAAAGTGGCAACTTAGAGAAGATCCATTAGTTGTGGTATTAAACCCCCAATCTAAAGTGGTATTCACAAATGCAATTCATCTAATTCGAGTTTGGGGAACCGAAGCAATCGATTTTACACATGATAGAGCCAAGACTTTACTAAGAAAAAATTGGCCTGATTCAACTCTCACCAAATTCACTCACCAACCAAGGCTACAAAATTGGGTACGTATACGTTTTGTGATTTCTTCCTAGTTAAATTATAAATAATACTTATGAACTTTACCATTTTGTAGTCTTCTTTCATTCATCTATTTGTTTCTATTTTTTTAATCTTTTGTGTCCATATATATATAAACTCTTTCTCAACAGTACAAGCAAGAGAAAAGCATCCTATTCTATGGAGGAAAAGACGCAATGTGGATCCAACAATTTGAAGAGAGAGTTGAAATCTTGAGAAATGATCCTTTGATAATGGATGGTGGTTCATTTGAGATTGTACGAATTGGAAAGGATGCAAAAGGAGAGGATGATCCAGCACTCATGGCTCGTTTTTGGACAACACAATGGGGCTATTTTGTAGTCAAGAGCCAATTGATAGGTTCAAGTGCGAGTGAAACAACAGAAGACATCTTAAGATTGATTTCATACCAAAATGAAGATGGTTGGGTTGTTCTAACTGTTGGATCAGCCCCAGTGCTTGTTGGTCGTGGGGTTTTGATATTGAAATTGCTCGAAGAGTTCCCAAAATGGAAGCAAAATTTGAGGGTGAAGGCCTTCCCTGATGTCTTTAGAGACTACTTCAATGAATTGGCTCTCAAAAGTCACCAATGTGATCGAGTCATTCTTCCTGGATTTAGTGGATGGATCCCTATGATTGTGAATTGTCCTGAATGTCCTCGTTTCATGGAGACTGGTATTAGCTTCAAGTGCTGCCATGGAGGTGCTCATATGTGAAAGAGGAGTGACTGAAGCTGATGGGACTCATATCCATCTCTTTTTTTATGTTACACTATTACTACTATACTACTACTAAAAGGAATGATATATATACCATTTGAATGTTCTATACTAAAATCGAGTCCATTAGGGCTCGTTGTTATCATTGATCACCTTTTGTATGATTGATATTATTTATGATAAAATGATCATTGGCGATCTTTTCTTAATTTCGACACACAAATACGTTCTTTTATTGCTTGTCATTTACATTCTTAAAAACAAAATCACGAACTTAGTTGTATATCGAACTTTTTTTTCTTGTTATTTTTTATCTAAATTTTTTTTTTAAAAAAAATCTATAATGCATATGAGAAACGATATATTATATTATAGCTTAAACGTGGTAATTGACCTATTGAGGTTAGAGGATCAAATATTCTCATACTCCAAGTTTGATTTACTATAAAACTAACATATGAGGACAAGTAGATCGCTTTCTTTCAACGAAAAGAATATAACAAAAACTCACTGCAGCATCAAAGAAGAGGCATGAGATGGATGTAAATTCATTGTCTTTTGAGTTCAACGCATGTAATATGGGGGCATAATAATGATGAGGAGTTTTTTTAGAGAAAGATATGAATTCAAGGAAACTACGTACACCAAAATATCTCAAGTAAGTCAACACATTCATAGCATCTTGATCACGCATTAAATCAATATATTAATCAAAATAATAGTCTGAACAATAGGAGTTAGAAAATGTAATGCCTTCATTAACGACGTTGGATTGTTGGAACCAGCTATCCAAATTAACGGCACTTTCTCTTGGACAAACCTTCGAAATGCCCCGGTGATGTTTAAATTGGATAGATTTCTATATACCCTTCTTTGGGAACAAAATTTTCAATCTCATCAAGTTCCTTGTCTAGCTCGCCCAACATCTGACCATTTTCCTTTGCTTAAGGAATCTAAATCCCTGAAATGGGGACCTTGTCCTTTCAAATTTGATAATCGTTGCTTAAGCAATAAAGATTTGGCTCATTCTATCCAAAACAAATGGGAGACGGTTGAGAAGGTTGGCCACCCTGGATTTGCCATTATGAAAGATCTCAAGGAGCTGGCTAGTATGTGCCGCTTATGGAATGCACAAGTATTCAAAAAAGAGCTCAATAAAGCCAAAGATATTGAAAAATAGATAGGCAACATTGATGCTAAAGAGGAATCTAATAGTATCACAGACACTAATGTTTAATTGCGTTTGGCACTCAAAGCTGATTTACAGCAAAACTTAATTCTTGAAGCAAGAAGATGGAGGCAAATCTGTAAACTCCAATGGCTCAACGATGGAGACGAAAACTCTGCTTATTTTCATAAAATGTGTCCTGCGTGCAGGAGATAAACAACTTTAGTACTAAAATCCAGAATGCAGAGGGCCACACTTTCTTTACCGACAGTGGCATAGAGAGAGCTTTCATTGACCACTTCAGAGATATATATACTGATTCTTGGGGAGAGCACTAGATGATTAACGAATTAAATTGGAGAAAAATTAGTGACCAGCTTTCTATAAATCTTATCAAGTGCCCTTCGATGAGCATAAAGTCTATGCATGTTTAAAAATGTTGGGGAATGACAAAACACCGAGAACAGATGGCTTTATCATGGAATTCTTTAAAAAGTTTTGGGACATCTTCAAACCTGACATAATGAACTTGTTCCAAGACTTTTTCCAGCAGAGCATTGTCAATAAAGCTATGAATGCCACGTACATTGCCCTCATTCCTAAAAAACTTGCCCCCCAAAAAGTTTTAGACTATAGACCGATCAACTTAACTACAAGTGTTTACAAAATCCTTGCAAAGGTCCTTCCTGAGCGCCTTAAACATGCTATGCTTGCAACCATTTCTCCCAATCAATCCGCATTCGTTAATGGTGTTGGGTTTTATGTCCTAAAACTCGTGGTTTGTAAACAATAAACATATTCTATTTTCAATAAAGTTGATATTGAAGTTTATTCAGTAAACATGTTATTGAATATGTGAGTTATGTATAAATCTAAATTCAATAAACTAAGAATGCTTGTCTATAGCATGAATACTTAGACTTTTTGTGTAGACATAAAAATGGATCAAGTTTAAGTAAAAGCCAAAACAATCGATAATATATAGATAAAATTGGGTACCTTATTTTGGGAACACTATAGATGAGGCTCACTTTGAATTTGATATAAACGATGTGATTCTATATCATTCATGTAACGACATGCAAGTGGGGCATCCTATGTAATGAGTTTGCATAAGATCGGACCACAAGATAATCATTGTTACTTTATAACATCGTTTACTGTTAAGACTAATTATTTTAATATATGATGACCTAGGTAACTCGATCTTATTCTTGAGCTAACTATGAACTTCTATTTATTTGAAATTATCCTTTAATCTACATAGGTGAGAGTTATCCGATTTCATCGACTCAATAAGTCTACCATTATAGGGATAAGATTGGGTAGCTTGTTGGGGACATAGTCTTACGAGATGAAACTCACTCCTACCTAATTCTAGGGACAGTAGAGAGATTGTCCCTTTAAGTATTGACTCTAGGTCTTGAGCAAAGAGCCCCACCCTCTCATTGGCCCGAGAGAGACTCGGTTTGGTGGTTGGACCACAAATTAATTGTTTATTAGAGAATCAGTAGGACTTAAGAAACAAGAAGTAATTACAGAGATAAAACGGTAGTTTTGACCCAACCATAATTACAAACAAGTTGTGAATGATTGACTTACTAATTATGGTTATATCAAGTGATAGAGTTAGAAAACATGCAGCAAAGTAAAACGGATGCAAAACACTCTAGTTACATCAATTTAAAGAAAAAACATACTTGGATGAATTGAGATACAAAGGAAGTAACACTTACTTGTTGTAGCTCAAAATTTGTCCTCGAAAACCTCCAAAAACTGATCACGAACTGTTCACGGACCACCACTAGAGTTTTCTTGTTGTTCACGAGCCTTAAAACAGATGGTCGGATCCAAATTTGAGTAGAAAATTGGAGCAGAAAGTGTACAAAAAAAAAAAATTAGTTTTGGTTGAGAGAGAAGAAGCTTCCCGTAAAGTTCTAACTTCAAAAGCACCAACCCCCCTTCAACTCTCTTTTCTTTTATTTTTAGAGAGAAACTTATGTATCAAGATATATATGTTGAAGGATACCACCAAGTAAATACGTTGCTTGAAGAAGAAAGTGGAAAATTGAATTTGCATGTGAAGGAGAGGTCTCCACCTCCTCCTTCACCAAGCGACCTCTCCTTCGCCATGCAACCGAAATCAATGTTCTCAATTTGAAATTGAGAACTCAATTTGGATTTCATAAATCAAAATTTCAATTTAATATAATTAATTAAAATAATAGTTAATTAACCAATTAATTATTTATATTAAATTAATATTAAATTAATACTTTCCACTTTTCGACAAATTTAAACACGATGAATCTCTATTCACTGGTATAATATTTAAATTGCATTTAAATATTATTAAAAATCTCATTTCGTCTAATTCACAATTTAACAAACCAAAACATAAAATGCTCATTTTTCTAAAATTTGAACACTTCTAATTATCTCAATATATTGTTCCAAGGTTTAGTCCACGAGCTAACAAGGGGACCTAATGGACCTACAGATCATAAGCTCCAACGATCCGAAATTAACTAGTTAAACTCTTTAACCTAGTTAATTAACATTCGTTAACTATCAGGTCACTCCACTAAAGCCTAATAGCTGCACTCTCCTCACTATAGTTATATTTCTGTCCATTTGATATAACCATAATTAGTAAGTCAATCTTTCACAAGTTGTTCGTAATTACAGCTGGGTCAAAATACCGTTTTACCCCTGTAATTACTTCTTGTTCCTTAAGTCCCACTAATCCTTTAATGAACAATTGGTTTGTTGTCCAACCAACAAACCGAGTCCCTCTCAGGCCAATGAGAAGGTGGAACCCTTGTTCAAGACCTGGATTCAGTACTTTAGGGAACAACTTATCTACTATTCTTTAATAAGGCAGGAGCGAATTCCATCTTGCAGAACTATGTCCCCAGCTATCTGTCTAATCTTATACATAAAATGGGAGGCATATTGAGTCAACAAACTGGCCACTCTCACCCATACAGATTAAAGGATAATCTCAAACAAACAAGAGTTCATAGTTAGCTCAAGATTAAGATTGAGTTACTTAGGTCATCGGGTTGAATAATTATTTTTAACAGTAAACAGTGTTATAAAGTAAACATAATTATTTCTTAGTCTGGTCTTATACAAACTCATTGCATAGGATATCCTCATTGATATGTCGCTACATGAACGATTTAGGATCACATCGTTTGTATCAAATACTAAATGAGTCGTATCCATAGTGTTCCTAGGATAAGGTACCTAACCTTTATCCATATACTATAAACCATTTTGACTATTACTTAAACTTAATCAACTTTTATCATATAAAGTCTAAACATTCACCATATAGCTACGAGTTCTTAGTTTATTGGATTTAAATGCAATTCACATATTCAATAACAACTTTACTGAATAAACATCGATAACAACTTTATTGAGAATAAAATCTATATATTACAAACAACAAATTTTAGGACATAAAACCCAACAATAAATATATCTACAGAGAGTGCAACTACTGGGCTATAGTGAATGTCTTAGTAGTTAATGGATGTTGATTAACTAGGTTAAAGAGTTTTAGCCGGTTAATTTTGAATCGTTGGAACTCATGATGTGTAGGTTCATTAGGTCCCCCTACTAGCTCATATCGGACTAAACCTTAGAATAGTGTGATGAGAGAAATTGAATCGTTCGAATTCGGTTTAGGGAGTAAGTATTAATTATATACGATTTGTTTATATTTATGATCGTTTAATTTATGAATTGAATCATAATG
This sequence comes from Citrullus colocynthis, assembly GCA_031780015.1. Classification (NCBI taxonomy): domain Eukaryota; kingdom Viridiplantae; phylum Streptophyta; class Magnoliopsida; order Cucurbitales; family Cucurbitaceae; genus Citrullus; species Citrullus colocynthis. The sequence goes on from QLSR01000298.1 coordinate 64,672, forward strand.
GAGAGTTGGAAATATTTAAGTATGATTCAAATATTGATCACATGAATAGAGATTCATCGGGTTGAGAAAAGTCATGATTAGTGCAAAAAATATTAATTTAATATTTAATATTAAATTAAAATAATTAATTAAAATGTTTAATTATTTTTTTTTAATTAATTTTACTTATAATTAATTTTACTTAAAATTAATTATTTAAATTAATTTTATTTAATATTTTAATATTTAATATTAAATTAGAATAATAAATTAAAATGTTTAATTAATTATTTGAATTAATCTTATTCGAAATTAAAAAGAGAAAATTCATTTTAAATTTGAATTTTAGAAACTTAATTTGCATGAATTTTGCATGGAGGTGGGTGTTTGACTCAATTCGACTTTCAACCTCATATAAACCCACTAAATTAATCACCTCATATAAACTCACTAAATTAATCACCTACTTGGTGTCTATTTGTGGTTAATTTGAATTGTATGAATTCTTCTCTAAATAGAAGTTAATTTAGTGAAAAATGGGATGCCAAAAAGCTGAAAAACTGTGCTAATTTTCTCTATCAATCCACCAACTCCAAACTCTCTCCAACCTTCATACTTGACTCAAATTCATCACAATTTGGATCCCACAATCCATTCTAAAGTCGGAAAGTGGTTCACAAAGTGTTCTTGATTAAAAAAAAAAAAAAAAAAAATTGCTTGAATTTTGAGCTACACCAATGTAAGTTTTTAAATGTAAGTTTCTAAAACTCTGTTTTTTGGTTATTGAACAAACATGCTTAATCCACAAAATTGATGTAATTAGAGTGTTTTAGATCCAAATTGTTTTCGCTTGCATGTTCTTTTACTCTTTTAAAGGAGAGACAAATTATAGACCCAATTCTTATTTCTAATAAAATTGTTGACCTCTGAAGATGTAGTAAACAAAAAGGCTATATCATCAAACTTGACGTTGAAAAAGCTTTTGACATGTTGAAGTGGAGCTTCCTCATCATATTGATGCTAAGACAAAAAGGCTTCAAAGAAAAATTGATAAATTGGATGTACGGTTGTATTCATACAGTTGGTTACTCCATCATTATCAGGGAAAGCAAAGGGGATACATCCAACCTACTAGAGGTGTTAGGCAAGGGAATCCTTATCTCCTTTCCTATTAGTTATAGCCATCGATTACCTATCTAGTCTTATCGAAAATGCCCTGAACAGAGGCATCATCAAAGATTTTACTCCCATAAATAATTTGGTGCAAATTTCACATCTCCTCTTAGCTGATGATATATGGCTATTCCCGATTGACAATGTTCCATTTCTGCAAGACCTCAGATTTATTATCAAAGCATTTGAACATGCATCCGGTCTCAAAATTAATCTGTCAAAGTCATCAATATCTGGTATAAATGTTGATGACACCTTTGTCTCTCTAGCTTGTGATATTTGGGAATGTTCTGGCTCAAAGTCGATGTCTTTTTGAGATCCTATTATTGAGCGTATTGACAATAAATTCTCTTCATGGCAATTATCATATATATCAAAATGGGGTAGGCTAACATTAATATAAGATGTTCTTAGCAACCTTCCAATATATTATCTATCTCTATTCAAAACTCCTATGCTGTTAGTAAATTGATTGAAAAAAAGATGAGAAATTTCCTTTAAGAAGGCACTGATATTCAGAAAGGATCACATTTGGTGAGATGGAACCTTGTTACACGTCCCAAGGAGAAGGGTGGTCTTGGCATTGATAAAATTAGAATCTCCAATGATGCATTGCTTGACAAATGGATTTGGCGATACTTTAATGAATGTGACCAATTATGGAAAGTTTTGATCCATTGCAAATATGCACATAGTTCCCTGGGTACCATCCCTAACAAATTTAAATTTGTTAGCGCCAGATCTCCATGGTTACAGATTATTAAATTGGAAGCTGTTGTTTGTAATCAGATCAATTGGAACGTCAAGAGTGGAGCTAATACTCTGTTTTGGAACCATCGTTGGAATCATGGATATATCCAAAAACTTACACTCTTTAGATTTTAGAACCTGTCTGGAAATGAATTAATCTCTATCAAAGATGCTTGGAATGAAAGCTTGAATGCTTGGAATCCAACCTTTAGAAGACTGCGTGTGGATAGAGAACAACAAACTTGGCTCACCCAATCCGCAAATTGGCAGATCCCTACACTCTCAGAGGAGCCAAGCTCACTTACTTGGTCCCACTTGGTCCCTCGCATCCAATGAGATTTTCTCTGTAAAATCCTTAAAGACTTTTTTTTTTGCTGATGCAGCTGATCAAGCCATTCCGATGGACATAGGCCACATTTGGAGCACGTTCATCCCCAAAAAAATGTAAGGTTTTTGTATGGTCTCTCTTTCATAGGAGTATTAACACTGCGGAGAAATGTCAATCTCGATACCCTACTATGGCTCTAAACCCAAACTGGTGTGTTCTTTGCAAGAATAGTAATGAATCCATGGAGCATCTTTTCATTACCTGTAGTTACACCCGACAAATATGGGTTAATTTCTATCACCATGTTAATGAAGTGGATATTGTCCCTAGAAGCTTGGAAGAGGCTCTGAACCATTTTGCTCATCTAAGGCCCAGATCCAAAAAAGAAAATTCTGCTGCTTAATTTCATTGGTGCAACTTTAAGGACTCTCTACTTGGAAAGGAATGATAGAACGTTCCATGGGGTGGCAAGACTCCAAGGCAAATATGGGAGGACATTCTTAATATCTCATCTATATGGTGTACTAAATCCTCTTACTTTTGTAATTATGGAACTGCTAATATCTCTCGATTGGGAGACTTTTCTATAGCCCTTATATTGTTTGGAACTATCAAGCTTCCCTCTAGCTCGTTTTTGTACCTCCTTTCTTCTATCGAACGAAATCTTTTGGTCTTGGGACATGATAATAGTGCTAGAGGGGTGTCAACTTAGTTGAGATGTCCAGGTGCGTCTTTGCTCCCTCTTGCCTTGTGAAAAAAACAAGAGGAGCTAGAAATGAAGCTCATAAAAAGAGGGTTAGAGAGAAACCTGACAGCAATAGAGATCAAATATATATAAAAATAACGTGAAAGCAAATAGATTGAGTGCAATGGCAGTGTTTGAAGAGCCTCGATCTGTGAGTCCGAAGTTGAGGCAGAGTATGGGAGCTCTTCCAAGTTCGTGAAATACTTCAAGATCGGTCGTTAAAAAGTGCAGTGGTTATTCCTTTTACTTTCGATCCAAATAGCAAGCCAATAAATTGCAATGGAGGTATTGAAAAGGATGACATTTCTTTGAGTATTTTGGTTCAATAGGGGCAAAGACAAATAGAAGAAATATCCGCACCTGCCAAAAAAGGAGTCAAATTAACCATAACCTGAAAATTTGTCCATATTTACGTCTTGCAAATGGGCACTGAGTGAAAATATGGTCAATGGTTTTGTTATTACACTTGCATAATAAGTGCACCAACTAGGACTTAGAGAAACCTCAGGCATCTTCCTTTGTAGAATGTCAAATGTATTCATATTTTTGTGAAGGATTGACCAAATGAAAATTTTGCACTTCACAGGAAGAGAGCAGCGCCAAAGATTGAATGTACAAGGTTGATAGAGAGAAGCTTTAATGGAGGAAATGTTAAAATCCCAATTAGCGGAGAGGTTCCAATTAGGAACAACCTGACCTCTCGCATCATTAGGGAATAATAGGAAAATCTCTGCTGACACTATTCCATTTGTTTAATTCTCTATAAAAAAATTTTTAAAAAAATTTAAAAAAAATTTAAAAAAAAAGGAAGGCCTCCTTGGATGGATATTCGACTCTTCATTTGTTTGATTCCAAGCTTCTTTAACAGTGAGGTTTGGGTTAGTAGAAAGTGCATGAAGTCGATGAGAGGAATCTTTTAAAGGCCCATTATTGTTCCATTTTATCCTCCTAAAAGGAATTGTTGCTGTCGTTGTTTTCACCTTCCATCTAAATTAGGCTTTGAACTAGTTAATGTCTTCCGTGTAGACATCCCTACTTTTATCTATCCTTTATTCTTTTAACCATTGAATATATATATATATATATTAATATTTTAGTTAGTTACAAATATAACCGTCAATTTTTAAGTATTAACAAATATAGTATAATGTAAAAGAATTTGAAAATATAGCAAAATTTAGATACAGTTTTCAGCTTCTATTTGGTGGTAGACCACATTGTTAATAGGAGTTTATCACTAATTAGATTTTGTTATATTTGCGATTCTTCAAAATGTTGCTATACAATGAATTATTAACTCTAAAAGTACTGTCCACCTCATTAGGACCCACATCTCAAGCAATTGGTGATTTAAGTGGTAATTACTCTGATTTAACTCTCATCATTTCTCTACATCTCCTCGTACTCAAAGTACAGACAAAACGAAACAAATGAGACGTAGAGGGAAGTTGTTGGTGTGAACAAGGGAGTCCTTTTTCAGTATTGAATAAAAAAGGGCACAAATAATCAAAGATTAGAAACAGTAAAAGATGATAATCAACGGTGAACTGAGGAATTTTGACTGCTATCAAAAAGTAGAATAAGAGTTCATTTTAACTTTAAGGGGTTATGTTATCTATGAACACTTTGCTGCAAATGAGCAACGATAACCCTCTAGTATTATATTGCCAATCAAAATGACTGAATCTCTACTCCATGTGAATTAAAAAAGAAAGAAAGAAATAAATAATTAGTTATCTCTACTATTCTACGTGAATTAAAAAGAAAAAAAGAAAAAAAAAAAAAGATTATTCTATGTTAGTTATATATAATTGTGATAATTAATAAATAAATATTGTTTAAAACAACGGTGAGCCACTGTCTCTTTAGGTTGTCCAAAAAGAAAAATTGTACAAGCCCTCTCAAGATGGGGTTATTATTCTTGGGTTGATACCATATTAGATAGCATAGGGCGTTCTATCGGCCAAAGCGAGCATTACTCAATATATATGTTAGCAACCAAAAGGTTTATGACTCAAATCTCTTACATTGGTACTAAAATTCCATCTCAAAACTAATCGGGATGTGAGGTCTCATTGTCTTTTCAATATGGGATTGTGATCAACAAGGACCACATATGTCAACTACAAATATAACTTCTTAGCTGGTTTAGATATATATCATTAACTAAGAGGTGATATGTTTGAATATGTCAAACCCTACATGTTTTTAAACAAAGAAAAGTAATAACCATAATGGTATTGAATTAAATAAATTTGAGAATTTGCAATGGGTGCCATATCTAAAATGTATAATTAGGGACGTGTCTTTAACATATGGAAAATTGTAGATATGGCAAAATTCTCAAATTTAAATTTTCATTTATTCTGTATTTCAATTTTGCCCTATCTTTTGGTATATCAATCAACTAATATTCCACATTTAAAGTATATCAGTTGTGTATTTTTTTCATTGATTTGTATACTTTTTGTATTTTTTATTTGCAGCAATATGAGTTATTACTCAATTTAATTTTTGTATTAATTACAATTTTTTTTATCCCTTTTGTAGTTTTTTTTTTCACTCATATATTGTTAAAAAAGAAAAAAAAGAATTAAATAAATTTAGTTTCTTTCTTTTGAGTTCACGTCAAGATATATGCATGCATTAACTAATTAGGCTTTAGCTCAAGTTTTGCTAAATAAATTATTTGAAACAAAAAGTTTAAGTGTCTATTTCCAATGATTTTCTAATAAAGAGTGTTTAAGGGAGGTATTTGGGACCCTAAGTTAGTTATTATAGTTAGTGATTATTAATTTGTGAGTTATAATAGTTTGTGTCTAGGGTGTAGATGATTTTAGTCTAGGTAGAAAATGATAAACATTGTAACAAAGAAGAGAGAGAACAGATAGAAAATAGTAAATATTGTAATTACACATGGAATGAGCTATAATAGTCAACCCCACCAATTTCAAATTGGGGCCCAAACAACCCTAAGATGTTAGAAATGAAAGTCATTCCAAACAAGTCCTAAAATGCATTAACATAGTAATAGATATCAATATTCATGCATGCCAATGGTAAGAACATTTAAAATTCATATAGAAGATTTTGAAGCACCAAAAAAAGGCCAAACGACACAATATATATTTAGTAGAATATGCAAGTAGTAGGTAATTATAGTATTATATTTTGTAGTATAGAAAATTTCAAGATTTTGATATGTATGGTTATAAAACCATGTGCCCTAATAATAGGCATACATATGTATGAGATACAACAAAGATCAAGACAACCTTATTATTTAGTAGAATATATATAATAGGTAGTTGGAGAGCTTCCCTCAAGCTGCTTCTTCTCATTTGTCAAGTTGTCGACCATGGCAGCAATTGAAATTAATACCAGTCTCCATGAAACGAGGACACTCAGGACAATTCACAATCATAGGAATCCATCCACTAAACCCTGGAAGAATTACTTTCTCACATTGATGAGTCCTCAAAGCCAACTCATTGAAATGATCTTTGAAACTATTGGCAAAACCCTTTATATTCAAATTCTTTTTCCATTGGTTAAAATCTTCAAACACTCCCAAAATCAAGTTCCCACGACCCACAACCAAAGGAGCTGAGCCAACAGCAAGAATAGCCCAACCATTTTCATTTTCATAGGAAATCAGCCGTAGGATGTCTTCTGTTGTTTCACTTGCACTTGAGCCTGTCAGTTGACTTTTTATTATGAAAAATCCCCACTGTGTTATCCAAAAACGAGACATAATATTGTTGTCTTCTCCTTTGTTTCCTATTGGTACAATCTCGAAAGTAATGCCACTGTCTCTCATTGATCTATCATTCTTGATGTCCACCACTTTCTCTTCAAACTTTTGGATCCAATTAACATCTTTTCCTCCATAAAATATAATACTCCTTTCTTGGTCAATCTGTCAAATTAAATTATTGAGCTTAGTTCACATATCTTGTTATATTACAAGTTTTAGTCCCTACTTAACATTTAAAATAATGATTGGATATGTCTAGAGATTTTCAATTTGTGTCTAGTAAGTCCTTATATATTTTAAATTTTGAATCTAATATGTTTGGACCTATTTGACATTTTTTTAAAAGAAAATTTTATGGACATGCTATAAACAAATTGAAAGTTTAGGCATCTCTTACACACAAAATTCAATTCTAAATTTGTCAATTAGATAGGACCTTTTTTAACCAATTTATTTTTTATTTTTAGTTTTTGAAAATTAATCTTATAAACATTACTTCTACTTTATAAGTTTTTATACTTTGTTATACAGTTTCTACTAAAGTTTTTTTTCTTTTTTTTTTTCTTTTTTTTTTCTTTTTGTAATAGGAGTGCTCAAAAAAATTGTTTTTGTTTTCCAACTTTGGCTTGGAATTCAATGCTTTTTGACCTAGTTGAGACAACTAGATGTTCGAGTTCACCTGCTAATTAATTTATTGTGTTAAAAAATAATAATTGAGAAATTACAAAAACAAATACACAAGAATAAATTTCAAAAATAAAAAACGAAAAACGAAGGTGGTTATCAAAATGGGGCTTTAAACTTTAAAAAATTTTGAATTTCAATAACAAATTAGATTAAAAAAAATTGAAAGTTCAAGAATTTATTAGACATTCTTAAAATTTAATTTAAATAATATATTAGGCTCAAAATTGAAAGTTTAGAGACGTATTAGACACACCTTTTAAAGTTCAAGTACCTATTGACACAAAAACCATTCCCCAAAGTTTCCATACTACTAAACGTATAATTTAACCTAGTTCAAAAATAGACATGAATGGTAGGAAAAAGCATAAATATGTAGACAAATGAAAATAAAAGTTGCATACCCAGCTTTGTAATCTTGGTTGGTTGGTGAATTTGACAATGGTTGATTCTGGCCAATTCTTTCTCAACAAAGCATTTGCCCTCTCAACGGAAAAAGGAATGGCAGTATTTCCCCAAACACGAAGCAAGTGAATTGCATTTGAAAATTTGAGTTTTGATTTTGAGTCAAGAACAACCATTAAAGCATCATCTCTAAGTTGCCAAATCTCTTCCAGAAATCTTAATCCAGCAATTTTTGTACCATATTGCACTGTATACCATTTCATTGTTGACCTCACATATTCATATCTTTTATAACTTTCTTCATCAACAACTTGAGAATTGGTCACAGGTATCCATACAATCTTATAACTATCCTCTCTTTTCAACTCTTCGTACACTAAATTCAGAGCTCGGATATCATCATTTGAAATGTCCAATCCAGAAATTAGTAATATCACATTCTTTTGTCTCAATGCATCTTCAATTCTTTCCTAATAAAAAAATCAAACTTGAAATCGATATCTTAGAAGTATGTACCAAGAAATCAAAAGTTTGAATCACCTGAAAACAATAAGAAAATTATGTGCATAACTAACCTCCCTGAGAGTGGAACAATTTATTAGAGGCTTAGCATTAGCCTTGCCTTCAAGCAGCTTAGACAGAACTAATGTTATATCAGTAGGAAACTGGTCAATGTGAGCAATAAGCCACCTATATAGATTAATTTCTTCTGCATCATAGAAAACCAAAGCATTTTCAAGATGGCTAATTTATAAGGGATATAAAGCTCAAGGAAAATTAATATTTGATATAATAATCGACCTAGTTGGTCTTTAAAAATATTCAAATAGTCTTCAAGTATGTTGAGGATGGCATTGAGTCTCTCATTCAATTCATTCAAGTATGTTTGTGATTGACCCCTGAAATTGTCAACCAAATAATCATAGTTATATATTTTAGGAAAGAAAATCAATTATATCAATTAAAATTCTAAATTAAAAAATTATATCAATTTAAAACTCCAAATTTTAATAAGTAAATTAAGTTAGACCCTCCATTATATTGATGATGTTTTAACTATTTTCATGCTTTTAGAAGCGACTGAAAATGACCTAATAGATTTATTACTCTCAAAATCCTACCAAAGTTGTCAAAAATATTTATGATGCAATTCTTCCTAAATAAGTACATAAAAATAAAATAGAAAAGGTGAGATAAGTTAGGATAAATTCCAAGCTTACAAGTAAAAATCAACCTTAGAAATATTAAAAGTAATATTACAATACTTCAAACACATGTGAAAGGCCAAAGGGCTAAAGGGTAATTGGGTTCAATCCATGGTATCTACCTTTAATATCCTACGGGTGTCCTTGACACCCAAATATTGTCGGGTCAGACGGGTTGTCCCGTGAGATTAGTTGAGGTACGCTTAATTTGGCCCGGATACTCACAGATATCAAAAGAAAAAAAAATACTTCAAACACATGACCTACTGCTCTAATACTATGTTAAATGATCACTAAACCCAACAACTTAAGTTGAGTTACAGTCAAGTTAATTATATCAATATATCTTAACACACTGTCCATTTGATTTAATAATTACTTTTAATATTACGTTAATCGCTACATTAAAAAAGTCTTATACACAAGTGATATGGGTTCAAAACAAAATACCTTATTAGAAAGTCAAAATTGACTCATTTGTGAAAATTTAGAGTTTTTATCGATATAATTTTTTTAAAAAATGGTGCAACACGAGGACTTCTCCACAATTAAAAAAAAAAAAAAATTTATAGAAGAATAATTGATGAACTTACTCAGTATTAGTGAGATAGCTGGAGATTTCGGTGGTGGAAGCAACAATAGTATGTATAACCCAATAAGTAAAAAGTGGGATCTGACGAAGGGCAGAAGCCAACTCGGGAATTTCCTTGGAATCATATTTGGAGAAAAGTCTAATTTGATTCATGAGTTTGATGACTTGGACGCACAAGGAAATTAGACTCCTTGAGCTGAAAACTACTTGTCGATATTTAAATGAATCCAAGTGCTTTTTCAGTGAAGTTGATTGATGGATATTTGCTAAGGATTTTGCAAGTGGGTCAAAAAGAGAGTGATGGTTTAAGTGCCATAGAAGTCCATAGTCAGTACCAAATGCTGCAAGACAGAGAATTGCCTTAGCTTCCCAAGGATAGCTAATGAGTATGTCAAGGATCTCGAGAGTGGTTTGGTGAGCTTTCTCTACCCCAGGAGACTTGAACGCCAACTGAGATAAAAGAACATAAACATAATTTCATAGATAAGACACAAACTATCATCGAAAAAATCAGTAGTTCAAGATTTTACACCTTGTCAAAGCAAGAGTATAGCTCAACAAGTATATACATATGTTAACAACTAACAAATATGTGGTTCAAATTGTATTCTAGGAAACAAAGATATAAATACCAACCCAATAATGACAACTTAAAAAAATTCTTGCTTTCAAATTGGTCTTGTTAGGTAGGTTTTTTTTTTTTTTTTTTTTTTTTGGGGGGGGGGGGGCGGCTAATGTGATGTAGTTCCTCATTTTATAAAAAGGTCTAATACTAATTTCATCCTTGTATTTTATGAGATTTATGTTTCATCTTAGTTTATATACTTGTATTTTAATTGATGTTCAAATTAGTTTTATGGTTACTTTTGACCCTTTTTAAATATAGAAAAATGAATCAAAATATTTAGAAATATAACAAAATTTCACTGTCTATCTGCAATAGACTACCTATCTATGTCTATCTGTGTCATGATACACACAGATTGTAATCTATCGTGATCTATTATGGTTTATCACAAATATACTGCAATATTTTGTTATTATTTTCAGTAATTTTATTATTTAAAATAATTTCTCTTAGTTTGAGTTTCTTTTTCTTTTATTGAAAATATAAATATTAAATTTAGAACTTCCAAATAAAATATACCTTAAAGTAAGAGACCAAAATTGAGGGCCAAAAGCATGATATGTAATCATTTCCTTTCTTGTTTGTTTTGGATATTTGCATAGAGAGAAAAGAAAAACATTGGCAGTTGCTTTTTTTTCTTTTTTCCTCCTTTTCTAAAAATTATTTAGTAAAACATGAAATTTTTAACTTCATATAGTTAGCTTTTTGAAAATAACATTATGAGTTATTATATTATTTCAACTTTTTTTTTTGAATTTTAGTGTTCAATTCCTAGTTTTAGAAAAAAAAAAAAAAAAAAAAAC
>QLSR01000298.1:75872-86227 GCA_031780015.1 Citrullus colocynthis
AAAAAAAAAAAAAAAAAAAAAAACCGCGGTTAAAAAGAAATTAAAAATTATTTTAAATGATTAAAGTGTTGAAAATATTTACAAATAATAGTAAAATATCACAATTTATCTGCGACAAATTACGATAGATCGTGATAGATTACTATTTGTGTCTACCATGGCACAGATACACATAGATAGTAGTCTATTGCATATTGATAGTAAAATTTTGTTATATTTATAAATATTTTAGTCAATTTTTCTATATTTGAAAATAGACTGCAGTCTAATCAATATTCTGAAAAATAAAAATGAGATATTAAGATTATTTTTTTTAACAAAATTGGTAAAATAATAATAATAATAATTATTAATTTTAAAATTTATTGAATGTATGAAAGACTACATAAATCTTGGAGATCAAAATTGAGAGGAAAGAAAGCATTCCATGTAATGTGTTTTTTACCTTTTTGTGAGCTTTGTAGGCTCATCTCATGTACTCCAATTTGTGGTTATGGAGTGCTATTGAGTTCAGGATGTGGTGAGGAAGCTATGTTTGTATCAACTTAGTTTAGATGTTTTGGTGTAATACAACTTCCAATCATCACATCCAACTTATTCATAGATTTTGATATTTATATATTTTTTTTTAATCGAAATCAACATTTTATCAATATTTCAATCGACATTTCTTTAAAATTGAGACCAACACATCAATCTTTAAAGTTTTGTCAATCACTGCATAAACCATTTAGTGACATCTTTTATAAACTTAAATACTATTTAGCAACATTATTAACCTAAAGTAATGTATGGATGATAGAGGCTTGTGATAGTTTCTAATATATAATTAACCTCGTTAGAAACTTTCTGAAGAATATCAACTGGTGGATCAATTGTCACATTGGCTTTATATGAATCTTCCGAATAAATCACACGTCCTTCATCTCCCTACAATGAACAACAAAACATACATATAAATAAATTTGTTATTCGAGTAATTTTAAATACAAATACATAAAAATAAAAAAAAAAATAAAAAAAAAAAGTATATTACTTGAGAAGCAGCTTCATTGATTTGATCAACATTGGAAAAAACACTTTCAAGAAATGAAATGTAGCTATCGACATCAATTTTGACTCTATCATCGTCGTGATGCTTAGAATAAATATGACCTGCGACAATGTCGTCGGACAAGTTTTTCAAACCCAACTCTTCCTTGTGAGTTTGCAGCTTGGGATGGGTCATCGGAGTGGAGGGAATTTTTGGAGCTAGAACAGACATGGTTGTGGAAGGCTAAAAGATTGGAGATCTTGTCTTGAGAAGGCAAAGGGGATAATGTTATTGTTTTGTATTTTGTGTTTTGTTGTCTTAAAATGCATAGCCTATTTATAACCATTTAAAATGGAAATAACATAAAGTTAAAGACAACAGGAAAACTACTGTATTTGGTCCAAGGAATAATATATTTGAACTTGAAGATTGAGCTTTAATAAATTGCCTTAGTGGGGCCATCTTGCCTTCCATCACACGAATACCTATAAATTCTGAAAAGGAATCCTTCAAAGTCAAATGTTAATCTATTTTTTTCTTTTTTTTTTTATTTTTTTTTATTATTAGTTCACTTGATATTAAAATTATAGAAGTTATGAAGTTAATACACACTATTAATTACCTCTTTATTTTTTATTTGGAAAATTTTGTCACTAATTTTAGATTTCGTTTTTAACTTTTTAACTCTTTTTAGTTCAACAAACATGAGAAAGGTTGAGAGATTTAAATTCTATACTTGAATCAATTAAGTTATATTTAAATGGGCTAGTTTTAGCTAGTTATGACACTTTATTACATGTTGAATATATTGTTGCTATTATATCGTTGGGTCCGAAAACTTGTTTACTCTGTGTTCATTTTTAGCTACTTTCATTATTTTTTTTTATGTTAAGGTATTTTTTTAAGCTTGATTTTAGTTGTGTTTAACATTAGTTGAATTTTGAGCAAAGCCACCTTTCAAATATGTGGTAGTTGCAATTACATTTTCAAATTTTTAATTGTAAAAATTAGGCCTCTAAACTTCAAGAATAGTTAAAATTGGGCCTTTAAGCTTATAATAATTGTATAAATTAAACCTACAAATGCTAAAAATTGAACTCTCAAATTTATACAATTATTACAATGTAATACAATCATATAAGTTTGAGGGTCCAATTTTAACACTTGTATAAGTTTGAAAGTTAAATTTTTTAAATTGAAAGTTTAATGGGATAATTGCAGTTACTACTATATTTTAGGGGTGGTTTTTGCAATTTTCAATAAACTTTATGAGTTTTTGTTCATGACTTTCCATTTCCATTTAAGTTTTAAAGAAATTTTAATTGGGTTGTTTTCAAATATAGCAAAATGAGCAAAATTATTTACAAATATAGAAAAATTCCATGGTCTATTAGTAATAAATTGTGATAGACTTCTATCGTTTTAGCGATAGACTGTGATAGACTTCTATCGTGCAATAGAAGTTTATCGCGATCTATCACTGGTAGATAATGAAATTTTTTTATATTTGTAAATAGTTTGATATTTTTTCTATTTATAATAATTTTTCATTTTAATTTGTATTGCTTATTCAAGTTTAGGATTTAAATTAATAAATTAAAGCTAAAATAATAAATTAGTAATATAATGTCAACACAATCAACATGTTTTAATTGACATGAATTTGTATTATCAATCTTAAAATTTAAGCTTCAATCTATCCACTTACATTTTTTTTTTTAAAATCAGTGGTATAATTTTATGAAAATTTTCTGCCGCTTACCTTCCATAAGAGAATAAAAAATTTTGCGTTTTTTAAAAATATATCTATCCAATAACTTTCTTTTCTTTTGCTTTCAATCTTTTTATTAGTTAATTTTTAAAAACAAAATACTTGATAGAAATGACTATAGATAGTGAAATTTTAATGTTAAATTCCAACTAGAGTAGTATTTGGGTTTGTTTCCTTTTATATTAATTAAGTATTCAAGATTCTTTCTTCTTTATAATATGAAAAAATAAAAATGTGTTTGGGTATATGTTTCTTTTTTCTTGTTTTTATTTTTTGGAAAAATAAAGACATGTTTAATTGGTATAAGTATAACCATTTTACTGTTTCGGATCTCTAAAATTTTATATTAAAAATTGTAAAAGTTTTACGTGAGAATAAATATAAAAGATATTATGCTATACTTATTCTTGGATATTATACTTTTAAGATGGAAAAAATGACAAAATAATAGTTCTATTTTTTTTAATATTGTTATTATTCTTTTTTTTTTTTTTATGCTTTGCCCAGGAACAAGAAAAAACTGAATTGTGTAATTTCCAAACATTATTTTAGAAACAAAATTGTTAAAAGCAAAGAAGAAAATTATNTTCTAGTCTCTCAAACAGTCTTTTATAATTAACTCAGCCCCGACTAAGAGGTACTAAAATGAATGAATGAAAAATAATTGATTGGTAGGAGAGGGAGAGATAAATCTTGTCCCAAAAAAAAAAAAAAAAAAAAAAAAAAAAAAGACACGAAACACTTGTTTTGCTTACAACTAGAAACAAATATATATATATATATATATATATATATATATGAATATTATCAATACTCAATAGACCCGAAAAAACAACTTTAAATTTTCAATCATGGAGGCTTGAGGTCGTGCGTGTGGCGAAAACTTTAGTAAAGCAACCATGAATAGTCCTAAACATTAAGAATTAGGGTTATAAAGTACATCAAATTTCTGGGAACCAATAAAACTCTTATGCTGGACGGTCTCACTATTGATTTTTTTTTAAAAAAAATACTTCAAACATTTTCAAGATTGATAGTATGGATGTGTTCCATGATTTTTTCGTGAATAGCAAAATGAACAAAGTGGTCAATGCTACCTACATTTCCCTCATTCTAAAAGATGATCCATTCCCATACTATCTCTAATAATCGACCCATCACCGAACTACAACTATTTACAAAATCCTGGCCAACGTCCTTGCTGACGACTAAAAATTGTGTTGCCAAATACTATTGCTCCCAGCCAATCGACCGTTATCCATGGAAGGCAAATCATTGATCCCATTCTCATTGCTAATGAGATTGTTGACTGTATATATCCTTTAAGCAAAAAGGCACTATTAAGTTCGACATTGAAAAAGTTTTCGACAAGATCATTGATTGGGATTTTCTCCTATCTATGTTGTATTTTGTTCTTTCAAAAATCCGGCTAAATGAACTCATCTGACTTCCATGTTCGATCAACAGTAAATTTGTAATTTGAGGAAAAAGCTACCTACAAAACAATCAAAGAATAACAAACTAATGTGGTGCTCACCACAAACATTTTAATGCTAAGTCAGATCTTAGTACAAAGATCAGAGCAAGCAATTTTAAGGGAGGAGTTGAACTTACCTTCAGTGGGGCTGTCATGCTTTATTTATAGTGGAGGTCGGGGGTCTTCCTTACCCCGTTAGGGTCAAAATTTTATCTCCTTTTCCTATTTGGAAATCGAACGCTCAATGTTTGGTTTCGAGCCACTAGGGATGTTCCATAATAGAGAGCCAATCTGGATTGGCCTCTCTAAAGGGATTTATTGGGCCTCAACCTCGACCTCCGAGTCTGAGGCAGGCCAATTGGGCCTTTCAATTGTTTTTTCGCTATTTGTAAGGAACTCTTCTAAGTCTGGTCTCTTGCAAACTTGAGTCTGCTTTTAGAAAGGTAACTCTCCTTATTTTACTTCTATCATAATCTTTTACTGTTCCAGAATTACCTATGACATACTTTAAAGGCTTCAACCAGCGATGCATTAATTAGATTCTAGCTTTCATTTCAAGGAGTAGGACTTGGAGGAGTGAAATAAATGAAGTTCATTTTTTATTTAATTAAAAAATTCTTAAACACTACAAATTAAAAATATCAATTCCATGACTTGTTAACTTTTTAATTTTTAATATGTGAAATCTGCTGCCAACCAAATTCTTGAAACTAAACCATTTCCTGTCCCAAAAATTATCGTTGCCTCCCGCTACCCATCAAACGAAAACATAGTAAAGCAAAAGCTTTGTAAGCCCATAATTGGCCAACGTCTACCACCCATCTCTTCTTTTTCATACACTTCACAATTTCTCTTTCTTCTCTCCTCACAATTTTAGCCATGCCAGTCAAAGAGCGAAAAGAAAGACAAAATAGAGAAAATTAAGGGAGGTTTTGAAACTATTTGATTTTTTATTTTGGTTTTTGAAAATTAAGGTTATAGATATTACTTTTACCTTTAAATTTCTTCTTTTGTTATTTATCTTTTATTAATGATTTAAAAAACTAACTCAAAATTTGAAAAGGGTTATTTTAAAATATAGAAAAATGCGATAGACTACTATCTATATCTATCTGTGTAATGATAGACACAGATAGTATATCACGATCTACCGCAATGTATCGCATATGGACTATGATACTTTGCTATTATTTGTGAATATTTTTAATAGTTTTTTCATTTAAAATAATTTCCCTTTTAAAAACTAAAAAGGTAACTTTTAAAAACTTGTTTTTATTTTTTGAATTTGGCTAAAAACTCAACTATTGTATCTAAGAAAGAAATATGCAAATCATTGTAAGAAATGAGGAAGAAATAGATTTAATTTATAAAAAAAAAAAACGAAAAATAAAATTATTATCAAATAAGACGTAAGTGAAGATTATTTCAATTTTTTTTTAAAAGGAAATTTATGTTTTACCTCTTCACTTTTTAACTATGGTTTCACATTTTTTTCAAAGAAATATTTTATTAGATAAAAAAAAAAAAAACGTTTTTAAAAGAAGTTATTTTTATCTAAATTGTTTTGATAAAAAATAAATTGTTTAAATAAATTCTAAAAGTATTTCAAAACTATTTTGGAGGTCATCAAACATTTCAATTTTTTCTACTAACTTTTTAAAATTAAGCACTTAAAAAGTTAAACTAAACACACTAAATATATATAGTTGTCAAACCAAACCTCAAATCCAAGTGCTTACAATGGTTCAACAATAACTTACATATGGTACTTTAATACCACATTGGATAACATGGAGTATCTCACATATCTCAAAACTAATTGACAATAAAATTAGTATTATATATCTAATAAACTAGTTGATAATGGAATGAATATATTCTAATAAACTAGTTGATAATGGAATGAGTATTCATATACCTAATAAACTAGTTGATAATGGAATGAGTATTCGTATATCTAATAAAAATACTGTGATCCTTCAATTTTTCTAATGTGATATCATTAAATAGTGTATTTATTGTATTAAAAAAAAAAAAAAAAAGGAGAGGAGAGATTTATTGCACAAGATTGGTTAGTGATCAACTTCAAACTAATTTCTCTTTTTCCTCTTCATTTTAAACTTAAAGACGCCAACTTTACGACAAAAATATGGATTCTCATTTTCTGTTTTGAGTCATAAATCAGAACTTTTGTTCAACCAATCAAAATTTTGCTTTTAAAATTAGGTTGAGAATGCAACCAAAGTTTTACATTGATTAGATGAGGAAACAAGTAAAAACAACTATCTCTAATAGTAGGTATGACTTACAATGTATTTGGGATGGTTCCAAAAACAATTCTCATGCTCAAAGTGGACAATATCATAGCATTGTAGATGTATGTGGAGGTTCATTGTCCCCAGTAAGTGTGTTGGGAATGTGATCAAAATCTCATATTAGCCGTATAAGGGGATAATCATAAGTTTATAAGGGATGACAACTATCTCCAATGGTATGAGACCTTCTAGATGAAACCAAAAGCAAAGAAATGAAGGTGAAGAGTGGAGAACAAAGAAATTAACGAGCCTCAAGAGGTTCAAGGTATGGTACTTTGTTCGAAGGGAATATTGTTGAGAATGGAACGAAGTCTCATATTGAATAGATAAGACGATGATATCATGGGTATATAAGTGAGGTTTTTTTTTAGTAAATCAAAAACAAAATCATGAAAATTATACCCAAAGTGAACAATATAATATCACTTTAAAGAAATTTGGAGGGCCATTGTCTTCAACCATCACAAAATGACAAACTTACTCGCCACTTTAACTCTTTTTGTTGAGTATAGTATATATGGTCCCATAAAAGGGGAAAGATAAAAGTACATTTGTGTTCTTTATGCTCTTTAGAGAAAGCAGATGGTCTGCCTAGTAAAAATCTCTCTTAAACTTAGGGTTCCTTTTCCATACTAATTTAATAACAAACTTTATAAACATAGCAACAATAAATAAATATATTAATAAATTTTAAATATAAAAAATATTATGCTATACTTATTCTTAGATCTTATACTTTTACGATGGAAAAAATGACAAAATAATACTTCTATTTATGTTGTTTTATGTTTTGCCAAGAAAACAAGAAAGAACTAAATTGTGTAGTTCCCTATGCAATTTTGGAAACATTGTTTTAGGGGGAAAAAAAAAGGTTAAACCCAAAGAAAAAACATAAATAGTCACTGAACACTTGTTTTGCTTACAACTAGAAACAAATATATATATATGAATATTATCAATACTCGATAGACCCGAACAAAAACAACTTTAAATTTTCAACTATGGAGGCTAGAGGCCGTGTGTGTGGGGAAAACTTTGGTAGAGCAACCATGCATAGTCCTAAACATTAAGAATTAGGGTTATAAACTGCATCAAATTTTTGGGAACCAATAAAGATCCTATGCTGGACGGTTTTAGTATTGATTTTCTAAAAAATATTGGAAGATTTTCAAGATTATAGTATGGATCTGTTTCACGATATTTTCACGAATAGCATAGTGAACAAAGTAGTCAATGCTATCTATATTGCTCTTATTCTAAAAGAGGATCCATTCCCAAATTGCTTCTGATAATCGACCCAAGCTTGACTACAAGTATTTACAAAATCCTGGTCAACGTCCTTGCAGGACGACCAAAAATGGTGTTTCAGAATACTATTGTTCCCAACCAATCAACCTTTGTCCATAGAAGGCAAATTACTGATTCCATTCTCATTGCTAATGAGATTGTTGACTGTTGGAGATGATATAAGCAAAAAAGCACTTCTTAAGCTCGACATTGAAAAAGTTTTGGACAAGACCATTAATTGGGATTTTCTCTTATCTATATTGTATTTTGTTCATGGCACAATCCGGTCAAATGAACTCACATGATTTTCATATGCGATCAATGGTAAATTTGTAATATGAGGAAAAAGTTAGTTGCAAAACAATTAAAGAATAAGACCCATCGGTGTGGTGCTCACCATAGACACTCCAATGCCTAAGTCAAATCTTAGCAGAAAGGTCATAGCAAACAATTTTAAGAGAGGAGATGAACTTACCTTCAATGATGTTGTCATGCTTTATTTAAAGTGGAGTCGAGGGTCTTCCTTATCTCTTTAGGGTCAGAATTTTGTCTCCTTTTACTATTTGGAAATTGAAGACTAAGGGTTGGATTCTAGCCACTAGGGATGTTCCATAATAAAGAGTAAATTTGGCCTCTCTAAGGGGTTTGTTGAGCCTCAACCTCGGCTTCCAAGACTGAGGCGGGCTAACTAGGCATTTCAATTGCTTTTCCCCTATTTTGAAGGAACTCTTTCAAATTTGCTTCTTACCAAACTTGGGTCCGTATAGAATAATAAGTAACTCTCTAGTTTTACTTTTATCTTAATTTTTACTCCTCCAAAATTATCCCTGCAATATTTTAGAGGCTTCAACAAGCCTGTGTTAATTGAATTCTAGCTTTCATTTCAAGAGTAGGAATTGGAGAAGTGAAATCAATCAACTTTATTTATTTATTTATTTATTTTTGTTTAAATCAAAAAATTCGTACAACTTAAAAGTATGAATTTCATAATTTAGTAGCTCTTTAGCCGTGTGAAATCCGCTGCGAACGATATTCTTGAAACTAAACAACTTCTTCTCCCAAAAATTAATAGTGAAATATTGGTTGCCCCACGCTACCAATCAAAAGAAAACACAATAAAGCAAAAGCTTTGTAAGGCCCATAATTGGCCACGTCTACCACCCATCTCTTCTCTGTCAATTCATTCATACACTTCACAATTTCTCTTTCTTCTCTCCTCACAATTTTAGCCATGCCACCAAAGAGCGAAAAGGAAGGCAAAATAAAGAAAATTAAGTGTCAGTTTTTTCACTTTTTTTTTTTTTTTTTAGTGAAATTTATGTTTTACTTCTTCACTTTCTTTCATTAGGATAATTGTATTGGTAACAATTTTGAGGAAATAATTAAGTATATAGCAATACTTTAAAAAATGTTAAATATAGCAAAATCTATCAAAATATTTTTTAAAAATTTCAAATATAGCAAAATCTATCCATAATAGATCTATCAATGATAGACTCTTACTAGTGATATGGTCTATCACTAATAGACTTTAAAAGCAAAATCTACAATTTTTTATGTTTGCAAATTCTTTTACATTGTGTTATTTCTACAAATAATTTGAACTTGATTACTATATTTACAACTGCCCTTTTTAACTACTGTTTCACATTTTTTTAAGAAATATTTGAACTTTCTCGGCAAACTCTTAAAAAAAAATTTGAAAACAACTTTTTTTATTAAGTTTTTAACTTGACTTGGATTTAAAAACAAAATTAATAGGAATTGAAATATACAACATAGAAATCTATGGGTGGGAGTAAAGTTTATAATCTTAATTTTGAAAAATTGAGGGTGATAAATAATGTTTTTCAAAAAGTTGTTTTTATTTAAACTCTCTTGGTAAAGTAAATAGTTTAAAATAAAATTTTAAAATGTTTTAAAAGCTATTTTGGATAGTTATTAAACACTTCAATTTGTTCTAAAAAGATTTGTTTTCAAAATTAAACACTTGAAATGTTAAACTAAACATACGCTAAATATGATTGTCAAGTCAAACCTCAACTCCGAGTACTTACATTGGTTCCACAATAACTTCAATATACCCAAAGTGAAAAATATAATTCCTTTTTCAACCATTACAAAATGCCAAACTTACTTGCCACTTTAACTCTTTTTGTTGAGTATAATATATATATGCTCCCATAAAGGGGAAAGATAAAGTACATTTGTGTTCTTTATGCTCTTTAGAGAAAGCATATGGTTTGCCTAGCAAAAATCTCTCCTAAACTGAAAAATTTAAAAAGATATCGTGGTTTTATAAATTATTCAAGAAAATATTGTAGTTTTTAAAATATTTATGAAAATATTATAGTTTTCATTGGGAATTGGAATTTGGGGAATGATGTTTGTTTTTTTTTTTCATCTTTGCTTGGTCAAGGGTTCAACCCTCGATCTTCTTTTTTTTTTTTTTTTTTCTTTTTCTTACTCGAC
>QLSR01000298.1:97113-144730 GCA_031780015.1 Citrullus colocynthis
TCAAACTAAATTTTGACTTTAAGAGCATGTTTTTATTGCTTTTGGAGTTTTCCAAATAACTACGGAGCACTTTGGAACGTTAGGTAAATATTATTCTAGTCAAAATATTTATCTTTTTGTAGATAACAAGATTCTAGGCCATTCATGTGGTGAAGAGATGGATGAGACTATGAGTGAATGGTTTGCTTTATCATTGGAAGCTACTAATAATGTTTTATACATTTTTGCGTGGTTGTTATTGATAATTCTTTATATACTTTGGATATGATGTTGATACTAATTCATGTGGTGAAAGATGGATGAGATTGACATTTTTTGGCAGTCAACGAAGGTCAAAATTGTAGTAGTGTCGAACATTTTAGATTTTGGGGTAATTTTTTTTTTCTTTCTAATAAGTGTGTGACTAACGAAATTTCACTCATAGGTGCAGAAGATACAACTTCTCTTATTTGAGGTCCGAAATCGTCTCACCCTCGACGCTCTACTCTCATCACCGCTCGCCTCACCCACGCCATCACCAAGGTATCAAGTTATTCCTTCTTTTTCTTGCGTTAAATCTGAAGGTGGTATAAATAAAGTTGGCTTGCTGGAGTGATTGTTTTTAAATAGGAATTTGTTAGAGCAGTATGTTGCTAGGGGAGAATTCTTCGGCACTTTTTGTCTTTGTTTTGAGCTGAGAAGCCATGCTTAGGTGTCCTTTTACAAACTTTGAGATACGAATTGTGCATGTACCCAATTCTCATTTCTTTGTAATCGGTTCTGCATATCGAAAGCATGCTACCTAGCTAAGTAAACTTGTGTCCTTTATGGAATAGTATGTATGTCGATTTGTATGCACTTTGTAAGACGAGCTGAGGTTGGAACTATCACTTCGGCACTTTTTGTCTTTGTTTTGAGCTGAGAAGCCATGCTTAGATGTCATTTTAGAAACTTTTAGATACGAACTGTGCATGTACCCAATTCTCATTTCTTTTTAATCGGTTCTGCATATCGAAAGCATGCTACCTAGCTAAGTAAACTTCTTTAATTAGATTGCCATTTATAACTTTNCAGCAAGATTGAGGTCATTTGTTGACGTTTCGAATTGTCACTACTGAGGTGTAGATTTGTAAAAATTTTACTATTTACTATTCAAATTAGTGTGACAGATATAGTTTGTGACATTGGAATAGTTCATATGGAATTTATTGCTTTAGGAGTTAATAGTGTTCTCACTCTCTAAATATAGTTTCAAACTAAATTTTGACTTTAAGAGCATGTTTTTATTGCTTTTGGAGTTTTCCAAATAACTATGGAGCACTTTGGAACGTTAGGTAAATATTATTCTAGTCAAAATATTTATCTTCTTGTAGATAACAAGATTCTAGGCCATTCATGTGGTGAAGAGATGGNGGGGAAGATTTAGCCACACACAATGTTAACAACAATTCTCATCCTGTGTTAAATGAAAACTATGTGGAATGCGGATACGATACATGCGTGAGATAATATTATCAGGAACCACATCAATTTTAGATATAGTACGTATTACAAATTCATACAAATTGAAGTTACGTATTCAGTGCTTCGAGTTTATTTCGCCTTCTTTGTTTATAGATGAAAGGTGCGCCACGTACATACTCACAAGATGACATTGACGTGGTACGAATTGAGTGGGCAGAGTATGTGGGATCGCACATGTTCTTCGCATAGGTTTTGTGGCAGTAATAGTTGTTGGAGTCTGGAGAAGACAGAACTTTTTTTTGTATGGAGTACTTATATTTTGTTGCTCAATATAGAATTGAATGCATTTGCGAAATACCTTTTGTGGAGTTGAAGCATGAATTAAACTGGTATGGGTATGATCGTTAAATGTCGTCGTTTTTTTGGAGGTATTGTAGAATTCTGGTGTGTTTGATCTGTTATATAACTCCATCACTAATTTTATATTAACATTTATATTTTTTGTTTGGAAAAGGTTGGCATGACACATGATATTGTCTATGGTTGGGTAACATCACAAGTGATTTTTTGCCATCGAATCAGAGAAAAAAACTTTCAAAATGATTGTTAGCAAAAAGGTAAAATGGGGGTGATGGAAGTGTTATGGTTTTGTTGGATTTGTATTATGTTGATCTTGTTATTAAACTTTATAATTTTGGTTGACTCTTACTCTTCTATATTTATCTTATTTGTAGTTCGTATTTCAATATTTTGAGAACAATGTTATGTGGAAGAAGTAGGTCGGAGGAAGAAGTTTTGAAGTTGCAGTCTTTTTTGGTGCTTAAGAGGTATATATCACATAACCTACAATTATTCGTTTATTTCAATTAGATTATATTGTCAAGACCTCAGTTCAAATATTGGCTCACATTACTAGATTTAGGTAGGCTTAATTTCTTCTTATAGTTATTAGAATTCTTTCGAAATAGTTATTAGCATCGATTGACACTGGATTTGTCTATGTTGTGGAAAATTCCCTAATAGTTATTACANCCCCCCCCCCCCCTGCTCCTCCTCCTCCTCATCCTCCTCATCCTCCTCAGCGAAGCAATCAATTCAATTAACCCTTATTCTTTCTAGTAGAGTAGTGTATAAGTTAAGATTGGAGGTTATTCATGTTATTAAGGTTAAAAAGTGAGATTATAATGTGATATAGTATATATTTATGTGGCTATATTGTGATCCTATGCATAATTTTTGTTTGAAAGTGTTCATCGAAGCTTACTTGTATTGAGTCAAATTCTAAAATGAATGTTTTTTTTTTTCATAGGGTTCTTGGACAATGCCATTGGAGCAAGGAAGCCCACCAACCAAGATATTTAAATAGGTGTTGTATATATATTTTTTGGTATTATGCCAACACTTAGTTGTAAGTACTGAATTTGTAAATGATGTACCTAGAGTTTGATTACTAGCTAGCTTCCTTGTATTAACAATTGGAACTATATTATTATATATGAAAGTTATTTTTTATGTTCGTGTACACATTTTGTGTTGAAACTGAAGGAAACACAGGTGTAATAACGTATATCGTGGTAATGGTTTCTATGATATATGACAAAAGTCATGGTATGAAATTAAATGACCTTAAAAAAATGTCATAGTTAATGTATTATTGACATTTTAAATGTGTCATTATTTGTTTTGCGATGACAGAAGTATAATGTCAACGTAACTCTTTATTTGACAGAAAAAAGTCAACATTTTGATTTTCTAATGACGGTATAAAATTGTCATAAAAACCGTTTCCATGACTTATAATAAATGTCAATATATATTTATTGTTGACTGTGCCTAGAAATCATGAAACTATCAACGATGACTGATTTCTCATGTGTCATCTATACACTTTAGATGATGGGCGATTAAATGACTAAAAAAAAGAGTCAAGAAATGTGGTAATGACTGTTTTTTAGAGTCATAGAAGCCTATTTTTGTTGTCATATGATTGATATCAATCATATGATCATCTGAAACAACATAAATCTCAAACACTTGTCTGCCATTTTCTAAAATAAAGAAAACAACAATATACATCACTAACTACTTAACTAAAAACTCTAATATTAAAAAAATCTAGTAATATTTAAAATGCAACGAAAATATAAATTTGTACTAAAAAATTAAAACTTTATGTAATACTAAATTTAAAAAACAAAAAGAACATTAAAAGGTAATATTATTTTTAAAAAATTCTAAAACTAATATTATTTATTTTAATAAAAATAAATATTATTTCTTCTAAAAATCAATATTATTTAAAAAAAAATTAGTACTATTTTTTTAAAAAAAAGAAGTTCTTAATTTTGTTTTTGAAAAATTATATAACTAAAAAAATATTGTTTTTGAAAAATTATATAACTAAAATTTTTAGTTTTTTAATTTTTTTCAATTGAGAAACTAATATATATATATATTAACAAAAATACATTCTAAAATAAATTTTTTCAATTAAAAAACAACTTTTTGTGTTAGAAAGATATAACTATAAAATGCAAAGCAAAGACAAATTATAAAAATATTATATTAAAATTATCAACATGGTAGATCTAATATAACATTAACATGGTAGATCTAATATAATATTAATATGATAAATCTAATATAATATAAACAAGAACATTAAATTATAGAAAAAAATCATAACATCAATATATAAATATTATTCAATTCAAAGACTATTAACAAAATAAATACGAACATTAAAATGACATATTTAGCTTAAAGTGGTACGTCTAGTATAATATAAATATCAGAAAATGAAATGATAACTTACAAATTCAGCAATGGTTTACTTTTTTCTCTTCCTCGAAGTGACAACGATCGATCTTTGCTTTCTAAATAGCAACAAATACTGCAAAAAAAAAAAAATAGCATGAGAATGGAGAAAAAAATTTATATTATCTTAAAAAAATATATATCGCATAAATCAAATTTACAAACCTCATAAATTTGGAAAAAAAAAATGAGTATTCCGATAGATCAAATTTTTTAGGAAAAAAAGAGGGAGAAAATTTGGAGAAAATGGAGTATTTGTGAGAAGTTGCGAAAATGAGAGGAAATAGTGGGAACTGCTTGGATTCGGAAGGAGGAGAAGCAAGGAATTGGAAGAAGAAATAGTGGGAGGAAGAAAAGGGTGGCGCAACATTTAAAGAGACTTGGTCAGGGGTTGAACCCTTGATCATAAGTCACGGGCAATCAGCAACGGCAGCGGCAGCGGCGGCAAGGAATCTCTACAATGATGTGACGAGACTTGCAGCAGATTCTCTGCAACGACGCAACGACGGGAAGTGTGGTAGAATCTCTGCAACGACGCGACGATACCTGTGGCGGACAGAATCTCTGCAACAGTTTCCACCTGTGGGTCTGCATTGGTAGAAGGTTGAGGTCTCGACCTTGCATTGGTCGAAAGTTGAAGCCTCCTTGCATTGGTCGAAGTAGGCCTTGCATTGGTCAAAAGTTGAGGTCTCCTTGCGTTGGTTGAAGGTTGAGGCCTCTTGCGTTGGTCGAAGTAGGCCTTTCGTTGGTCGAAGGTTGAGGCCTCCTTGTGTTGGTCGAAGGCCCACGTTCGTCGAGGGTTGACGTCTCGACCTTTGCCTTGGTCGAAGGTTGAGGTCTCATCCTTCGCCTCTTTCCACTGTTCAATCTTCTCTCTCCTCCCAACTACCATATTTTCCTAAATAGTTTCCAAACTACAATATTTTTCTAATTATTTTTACTAAATACAATATTTCAATAAAAGGTCCTCCTAAACTTAGGGTTTCCTTTTCCATACTAATTTGATAACAAACTTTATAGATATAGCAACAATAAATAAATACATTAATATAAGAATAATTGCTTTAAATGACAAAATTACTAAAAATATTTACAAATATAGCAAAATGTTATTGTCTATCACTATAGACGCCGATATAAGATGATAGTAGTCTATGAATGCCTATCAGTGATAGCATGACATATTTCAAGATTCATAAATATTTTAGCTCATTTTGTTATATTTGAAAATAACCCTAAATGTAATAAAAGACAAAAAAAAAAAAAAGTATATAATCCTTTTTTTTTTTAAGAGAAAAGAGAATTTATAGTGCGATTTTGTTATCTTGTCAAATATAAAATCTTATAAAATTTATTATCCTTTTAATTAGGAAAATTATTATAAATAGAAAAAAGATCAAACTATTTACAAATATAGAAAAATTTCACTATAGACTTGCGATAGAACTTTTATTGCTTAAGGGATAAAAGTTTATCGCGGTCTATTGCTCAAGCAATAAAAGTCTATTGCAGTCTAAAGAAGTTTATCACGGTCTATTGCTCAAGCGATAGAAGTTTATTATAGTTTATTGCTGATAGACAATAAACATTTTTCTATATTTGTAAATAGTTTTGGCACATTTTACTATATTTGAAAAAAACCCTTTTACTTATCCCAATTTGGATTAAACTCAAACTTTCCACTATCCAAATAAAATTCAAATTTCTCTTATCAACTTGTTTTAATTTAATTATTTTCTCCAAAACTAAAATTAAATAACAATAAAAAACCAATCAATTAAAGATAATTAATTTGAATTTACATGAAAATTTGGGATGTCACTAAGAGAGGAAAGCGGCAATTGGCAACCAACGACAAGACATGTGGCGATCGACAGAGGTATAAAGTGGTAGAGAGGTGGAGCAGTAATCGGCGGCAGATAGAAAAGGAGAGAAAAGCAGAGACCGATGACCAGACGTGTGGCGATCGACAGAGGTGATTAGTGGTTGGCGGTGGTGGTGTGGAGAAATGTTTGCTACGAAGAAATGTTTAGATTTTTTTTTCCAATTTAAGTGTATCATTACAAAATATATATATGAACACAATCAAGTGCATCATTATCAAGTTTATCAATAGTATATCAATCAAGTATATCAGCAGTATATCTGTCAAGTGTATCAACATTATAAAATAGTGCATCATTATCAAGTTTATCAGCAGTATTTTAGTCAAGTGTATCTACTATCTAGTTTAGCAGTAGTATAAACAACTAAATGATTGATAAATTTATCAGCAGTTTACCAGTCAAGTACACTATTTTCAAATATATCAAGTACATTAGTCAATTGTATCAAGTTTATCAACAATATTAAACGAGTGCATGATTAATAGCGCCTAAAAAGAGTTATCCTTCTTGACTTTATTCGGGCACGTTTCATAAAGTTATAATGTTATTCCTTGAATTTTGTAGGTTTTAAGCATGAAGATTGTAAGACGGACCATCGGGGTTAATTTAGTGCGAAAATACGTCCAAACGAAACTTCAAAAGCATAAACCAAGTGAGGGGGTCAAAATGACCAAGGAGCGCAGTTGCTCTGTGCTCTAAGCTTTGCTTTAGCTCTCAACCCGAGAGCTATTTTCATGCAACGTCACAACGCCTTAGGGAAATGTAGTGAGCCTCTGAAGTTTGACGGAACTCCACGCTCAAGCGTGCACGCCTCTTCGTTTGATGAGCTAGTCGACAGCGTCACTACGCTTGAGACTGGTGCTATGATTTCTTTGTTGAGAGTAGCACGCTACTTATGAGAGTAGCGACGCTCCTACATGTTTTATAAATACTCGTGAATTTTTAGGTCATTTAATAGAAACCTGAATGTTAGCTATCATAGGTTCTGATCTTCATTTTTTCCTCTCTCAATCATTTTATATTTTCCTTGTAATTTCCCTCATCAAATGGGAGTTTTCTTCAAGACTATGAGTGACTAGGAATAAGAATAGGAAATCTTACTTGAGGATAAGATTTCAAGGCTTCATTTTTCTTGATGGTTAGGTATTGTAAATTCTCTTGAGTTTTGAATTTCTTATTTTATTGAAGCAGTTTGATTGAATTGACATCTCTTGATGAATGCTTCTTTAATTGCAATGTTTATTTGGCACTTAGCATTAATGATGAACTAGGTTGCACGATTAGGGATAGGTGTTTGATTATGGACTTTTCCACTAATTTTGCATTTACAAATTAACTAAACTCAAGTAAAAATTAAATGTTAGATTAGGCTATCCATTCACTCATTCATCACAATTGCAATCTCGCCATTCTTAATGCGAATTTGGATTGTTATCTAGGCCGCTTAGGTAGAAGAATTTAGTTGAAATTCAATTTGCTTGATTTGATAATTAGGGGCATTTAGTTATGATCATTATCATTTGATTGTGCATTTGCTTACAATTAGCCATGATTTCTAGTGTTCGATGATAGAAAGTAAGTCGAATCCATTCCTATCCCCTGGTATTTTTCTAATTGGAATCTTCCAAAAATATCTTGTTGTTTAAATTCCTTGCACTTTTCCTTACGTTTTTAAATTCTCGCATGATCAACAAAACACCTCCTATTACTATTGAATTCATAATTACTCTAGATAAGTCATAAATTCCCTATGGTTCGACCTTGGTCTTGTCATTATTATTGTGCCTTGTAGTAGCAATTGTATGATCGATGCTCAAAAATTTTATTATGGTTTACGACAACATTCAGTTATTCCAGTTTTATTCTTTTTTAAGATAGTAGCCAACCTCCTAAGTTGGGGGTGTTCGATGGTGACAGGGCGCTCAACGCTAAATATGGTTGATGGAACCAAATAACGTCGAACATAATGACCATAAAAATTTATGCTACCTAGAGGCAGCCAGAATTTATATTTTATTTACTTTCATAGTGTAGGTTTCTTTTCAGTTTATTTTTTATTTTTTATTAAGCGCACTTCTTTCCATATTTCTTGATATAGATTTAGTTGCTCATGAGAAGTTGAGAGAGATATTTTTGTGAATCAGGCATCAGCGACATCCATTGGACCAATTTCCAGGAAGATTTATGTTTCCCTTTTATTTTGCTCCTCGCTCTTAATTTTTTTTTTTTTTATCATACATTGTGGACAATGTTAGATTTTAAGTTGCGATGGGGATGTTTGTGTCCTGGCTGGAGCCCTTGAGCGTCTAAGCTCGGGCTATGTGTGTGTTAAATTGCTTATTTGCTCATGTTTATGCTTGGTTCCTTATGGTGACTAGTCTATGATGCACTCTCTTTGATTTTGTCGCATGATATGATGTTTTGAGATGAGTAATCATGAACTTTAGCCCTTTTTTCTTAAAAAAAAAAATCTTACTTTCCATGCATGCTTAGGTTCTTTGTCTGCCTATATTAAGTCTCACATGCTTAGAATTGTATCACTTAGCTTTATATTAAGTCTCGCATGCTTAGAATTGTATTACTTAACTTATATTTTTGTTGTCACTTCGATAGGCCCCACTGATTTGATAGTGTCTTGTATGATAGGTTGTAATGTAATACTGAGAATGAAAAAAATGATTATATGCTTACTAAAAAATCTATAGAAAAAGAATGTTATGCTGAAATGAAATATCATGAAAAAGATCATAAGAAAATTAACTTGTAATAGTATGCATGACTAGGGTTAGAAAGAGCTACCTTTGCTATGATTAGCTAGGACACTTTCAAGAAAAGAGTGGGTATAGTTCCCTACAGTGATGTGTGAAATCTAATACCCTAGGTAAAACAAATGCAAGTTTAGACCTTAGTTAACATATTACTACTTTAATTTTTATTGGCACTTGATAAGTTTGTGCATGAGCTAGTGTAGAGGGCTATTTAAAACCATTCCGAGATGTTAGGACCTAATTAGTAAGGCTTTGAACTCACTCTTGCATGAATATATTTAGAATTAATTTTAAATTGTGCTTCTATGACTCATTATGAATTGATTCATTGTTGAGTGTAAGTTTAATTTTAGGAGGCTGTCAAGACTTGAGTAATGAATCGTGCATAATTGAGTAAACATGTTCCATGTGTGACTGTGTGTTTTATTCTACCATGCTCGAGGATGATCAAGAATTAAGTTTGGGGTGTTGATAGAACCAAAATGGGATATCTAACTCTGCGTAATTTGAGGTTGTCCTTTGATTTTATGTGTTTATTTCGTTGTTTTATAGATATTGAGCACCTAATAGGTAAAACTGGGGGTTAAAGCTGAAATGGAGCCAAAACAAAGCTGAATTGCATCAACCAATAAAGAGAGAGAGAATATGCCCAAAATGGCCTTAAAGTCATCGCGCAACAGTGTTGCCTAGGCACTTTTTTCTAAGAGAATGGATATGGTGAAAGGCCTCTGGTGCCACGAGGCTACCTTGACTGCAGTGCTCCGAGATTGTCGCATGTAATCGCAACAGCGACCGCACCATCGCGATTTTATAAAAGAGCCTAAGCTAAGGCATCAGTCTTCCAATCGTCTCTAACTCGATTTTCTCTCCACTTTTCTTCTCTTTTTCACCTATTCTTGTATCGAAACTCTATTCCATCGATTGGCATGTTGACGATGGGCTAAGGTAACATTCTCTAGCTTGGGTTTCTAAAATTTTTCCTGTCATGTAATTGGTTGATTTTGAACCAAAGTTTATTGTATTTGTTGATTCAATTCTAAGTTTATTGCATTACGATCATTTTGTTGGACGCTTGGGAATATTCTGATAACTTCTTTATGATTAATGTTCAATTTCTTACATTTTATTGCATGTTAATCGTAGGAAGCAGTAGGTTAGGTTAACTTGCTAATCAAATTAGAAAAGTATTGATCTAAGCAACCTCGAATTGAACCAAACAAATGTTTAATTAGGCGCTTAAAAATTAAACATTCACCCTAATGTTCCCTAGATCTTAATGCAATTAGGCCAAGTTCAAAATGCATGCTTTTATCTTTTCAAGTTGTGTTAGTTAGTTGCTTAGGACAAATTAATTAGACTTTCTAATCAATTTGGTTAGGTGTAGGCAATTATTAAATTTCGATAATGAAGAATCGATGACCAATTATATTGAATAGCAAAATCTATTACAACCCAATCTAGACTTTTCTCATAGACCTTTGCAGTCAATAGCTGATGCCTCCATTGCAGGAGGATTGATGGACAAACCTATACAGAAGCAAAAACTATCCTAGATAGGATTCTGAGGAACACCAACAAGTGGGTCGATGATGGGTATGATATGTGCTTTATGGATAGATGCAAGGCTCGCACTGGAATGATCGTGGCTAAAGATGCTACAAGTTTGGCGGCTCAGATGACAACTGTGACATCGCTGCTCAAAAGTATGGCATTGATTAATGATGGAATAGCTGGTCCTTCCGCATAGGTGAATGCAATGAATCAGGTGGCGGTAATGAGCTGTGTGCAATGTGGAGAGGCACATTTGTATGACATGTTCATGCACAACCCATAATCTGTGTGTTATGTGCAGAATAACCCATATAGCAAAACATACAATCTCGGTTGGAGGAATCATAATAGCACCACAAATGTGCTATTTTGCTTTGCCTAATCCGAGATTATTCCTTAGTTTTACTTGTTTATTTGGCTATACTACAGATATTGGGCACCTTTGAGGTAGAGCATGGCGATAGCAATGAATTGAAGCTAAAAAAAATTGGAGCTGAAATGGACCAAAACGGAGTTCTATTGCATCAACCGGGAAAGAGAATTTCAAAAAGACCAATTTTCTCCTAAAGCCTGAAAAACACTCGAAAAGTGCTTTTTATCCTCTTAAATTAGGAGTGTTTTTATTACATTTCATGTGTTTGCTAGTGGTTTTCAGGTGATTAATTATGGCAAAAACTAAGTGTCAAAGGCTAAAAAGACCAAACCGAGCCAAAACCAGAAGAAAAGGCAAGAAAACCTTAGAGGCAGGGTAGCGCAGCTGAGAGCGTCGCTGCACTACCCTCGGCGCTCTCAAGTCGAGAGCATAAAAAATCAACAATCAAATAATTAGACAGAACCTAATTGCATTAAGTTCTATGGAGAATTAGGCAGAACATTTAACTAGAAAGGCCGAAATCAAATATTCTATTGATTCAATTCTAGGTTGATTAGAACCATAGTTATCAATTTAGATTCGCAAACTAATCTAACCTATTGCTTCCTATGATCAACATACACCAAGTGTCATGAATTGTATATCAATCTAAAGCGATGATGTATTCACCAGCGTCTACTAAGATGATCGCAATACTTTAAAATCCAGAATCAAATCATGCATACAATAAAATTTAGTTTTAAAAAAACTCATAAGAACATTAAAGTGAAAGAAAATCCCTAAAAACTCAAGCTAGAACTAAGTACCTTAGCCTCGATACATCATAATGAGCATCCAAGAATCAAGTTCATATAGGAAATAATCAAAGAGGAGAAGAAAATAGAGAGAAAGTGATGAAGAAATCGGCTGGTGGCTTTCTCACTAACGTAAAAATCGTAATTTTCCCTTATAAAGCAGTTGGAGCGTCACGGCGCTATCGCACATATGCCAACAATTCTTCTCGGGAAAAAGCACCGTTGCACTATGGCTCAAGGGGCAAATTGGTCTTTTTGGAGTTCTCTTTCCTGGTTGATACAATAGAATTTCGTTTTAGTCCGTTTTAGCTCCAAGTCATTGCTAGCGCCTGGCTCTACCTCAAAGGTACTTGATATCTGTAAAATAGCCAAATAAACAAGTAAAATCAAGGAATAATCTCGGATTTAGTGGAGCAAGATAGCACATTTATGGTGCTATCAAATCACCCCAACTTTTCATAGGGAGGGAATCAACAATAGCACGCAGACCAAGGGCATGCATCACAACTGCCAAAAGGTTATCCTCCTAGCTTCCACCAGAATGTTCAAAACCAATAAAACATTCCCAATATCGCTTCTAGCAAGCCCCTAGCTCATCATCATCCTCGTCTCTCGGATCCTTATTGAAGGAATACATTAACAAGAATGATGTCATGCTCCAGAGTTAGGCCACAACAATTAGAAATTTGGAAATCCAAATGGCCAAATAGCGGGTCAACTTAAGAATAGAACGCAAGGAACATTGCCAAGCGTTATTGAGGCCTCGAGAAATAATGGTAAGAAACAGTGTCAAGCAGTGACACTGCGTATTCCCACTAGAATGCTTGATTATGGGAGCCGAATAGATCGACAACAGACAACTCTGAATTAAGCAAAGCAAGATAGCACGTTTTCGATGCTATCACCCTCCAAATATCTCCACAATGGTATGATATTGTCGACTAATTCGAATATAAATTATCATTGCTTTGCTTTTGATTTTCCCCCAAAAGACCTTCATACCAATAGAGATATTTGTGTCCTCACTTGTATACCCACGATCATCCTCTTATCTAACCAATGTGAAACTTTGGTCGCATTCCCAACAATCCTCCCCCTGAACAAAGGACCATCGAGTGTCCCTTCAAATAGTCATCCATCCGTCTAACTCTTATTTAGGCTAACTCCTCTTTACCAGAGCACATTGCCTATCCGATAGAGTTCCAATCACAGATCACACTATGACCACTTTTGCGGCTCCACTACATCTTTATTTGACACTTGAGGATTCTACTAGCATGGCTTAGATAGGGACATGGCCCTAAAACCAACTTCAACCATAATTCAATTAAAGTCATGATATATCAGTTATATAAATAATATTTTTTGAATAAAGTATATCAATTGATTGATATGTCAACTATAGTTTGTATATCAATTGGAGTTTTTTGACACAAATTATTAAGCATGTCGGAGTTTTAATTAATACAATCGTCAAAATTTATGTGTATAACGGATTATTTGAAACAAATGTTTTTTCATTTATAAAAATAATTGGTCTTTTCTATTTTTTTTAAAGAAATAAACATTCTTTTTTTTTTTTTGTCTAATAAATGAATAAAACATACATTTTTTTAATTCAAAATAATTTTTTTGACACAATAAAAAGTTTAAAATGTTCATATATTGTGCCTTTCTCATGATATATAACCAAGGTTTAAAATGTTGATATCAACAAAAATGTTAACATCTCAATTTTACAAAAATATCATGAAAATATTAATAAAAATATTGATAGATATATTATATTTTTGGAAAATTATAAAAATAAAAAATATTTAAATTAGTAAATAAATATTAGGATATTTGTAATAGATAGCAAAATAAGGGGGAAAATCTAAAAATATAGCACATCTTTAAAATATTTGCAAATATGACAAATGTTGACTAGTTAACTTTTGAACTTTTGTGATTTCCAATTTTGCCCTCCCTCGTCTTGCACAACTTCTTTTCTTTTCTTTTCTTTTCTTTTTTTAATTTTCTTTTCCAACTTTTGTTTCCATCTCCCCAATCTCCTCATATTTTCTTATTCCTTCTCTTTTTTTTCCTTTTTTTTTCCAATTTTTCTTCCATCTCCCCAATCTCCTTATATTTTCTTCTTTTTCTTTTTTTTTTTTTTTTGGGGGATTAGAAAATGTACAATTCATAGGTGACTTAACACCAACAAGTCAATCATCAAGTTTGATTATTATAACGAAACGTTAAATATAAATAGCAAATGGAAATTGATTTGAAAGAAACTAATTTTTTTAGACCTCAAATTTGCACCATTTTTCATAAACATTTCTTAAAAGTTAGAAATAAGATACAAGAATAGTTATTAAGCAAGTATATTTCTCACAAAATGAGAAATGAGAACATTATCAACTGGGCCAATATTTTTTTTCCTTTTTATAGGACCTTAGAAAGTATGAAATCTAACAGTAATAAATTTCTATCACTGATAGGCTATGATATCACTATTATAGTCTATCAATGATAGGCTTCTATTGCTGACAGACTACTTCAATCAACGATAGAAGTTTGTCAGCAATAGAAGTTTATGACTTGTAGACTTTTATCCACTAATATATACTAAATTATTAATAAATACTCAAGATAAAACTAAAAGTCTAAAACTAATAGAAATCTATTAGTAGTTATCAGTGATTCATTATTATTACATAATAATATAAATCTATCAGTGATAACCACTAATATACTTATAACTTAGTCACTCAAAGAACTCTATCATTGATTGAATAATTCACTAGCTATCACTCATGTTTTTAAATGTTAGAAAATAATTCACTAAATATTTGTGTATCGATAATATCAATTATCAGTGATATTAGTGATAGGACCTAGATAAGTGATATCAGTCATATTTATGTATTGGTGATATTGAACTTAGGTAGATATTAGTGATAGAATTTTATTATTGATAATCATGATAAAGGTTTCTCAATAATGGCCATTGATAGCGTTGGGTGTTAATGTTTCAAAATTGATAGTTACTAATGAAAGTCTATA
The DNA here is from genome assembly GCA_031780015.1 of Citrullus colocynthis. Taxonomy (NCBI): domain Eukaryota; kingdom Viridiplantae; phylum Streptophyta; class Magnoliopsida; order Cucurbitales; family Cucurbitaceae; genus Citrullus; species Citrullus colocynthis. The sequence continues at coordinate 111,797 of QLSR01000298.1, forward strand.
AGAAATAACCACTAATATTTTCTACTATTGATAGCTTAATTTTTTATGATTTTCTTCCACAATTATTAGCCATTTATAGAAGTCTATCATTGATAGCCGATTTAGTGGAATTAATTAATAAAGTTGAATCTTGAACTAAAGTGTAACTGACATGCCTAGAAGTTATCACTAATAGCATGTTATCAGTGGTAGAAGCCATCAATGATAGCATGTTATTTGATGGTAAAAATGAATGACAAAAGTTATCTCTAATAGCATATTATCAGTGATAGAAGCTATCATTAATAACCACGATATAAGTGATATCAGTGATAGAAATTAGGTGATATCCATATATCGATGATATCGATGATATAAAAGTCAATTCCATTTGATGAAAGTCTATCATTGATAGCTACTGTTAAAAGCTATCGGTGATAGCCACTAATAGAAGCTATTAGTGATATGACTTAGGTAGATAATGATAGTCACTTATAGACCTCTCGTTAATAGATTTTTATCATTTATAGCTTTAAATATTAATCTTTCAAAGTTGATAGTTTCCTTTCAAAGTTGATAACTACTCATAAAAGTCTACTATTGATAATTACTGATGACTTTAAGTACTAATATTTCAAGTTTGGATTCCAATTGATAAAAGTGAATCAATAATAGCCACTAATAAATGATATCAAATTTAAAGCTAATATTTCAAGTGTTACTATTTCAAGGTTGTATTAGTATTTCTTAAATTGAAAGCTATCACTGACAGCAGCTATCAGTGATAGCCACTGATAGCTATCGTTGATAGTTTCTATTAGTGATAATGCGATAGCTTTGAATCTGAGAAAATCGGAAGAAGAAGCGTGAAATGGTGAGTTAAACATGGGCTTTTTCGTCATTTACCACTATGACTATCACTGATAGTTGCTATTAGTGATATCTGACCCTAATTTTGTGGTATATTTCTAATATGTTTTTCCTTGTGCTATATTTTTTATTATTTTGGGTTTGATTTCTATTTGTGCAACCAACCCCAAATATTATGTGCTTTTCTTAACAAGTTAAAATGTTTAGTATTTATATTATACTAACATTGGTGACAATTTGTTGCTTATTTTTTCTATGCTTCATAAATTTTTTACGATATAAATGAAAATGTTGATTCATCCCTCATATTGGTGTTGAACCCGTGCAAAATATAGAAGTATCGATGGAGATATCAATGCATGTAGGTGAAAATTTAATACCATATGCATGCATATAACTCATGTATATGAACAAACAAACTTGACCCAACCATGGAGAAACTAGCTAAGGTCTCGTTTGTTAGCTATTTGGTTTTTTATTTTTGAAAATTGTGCTTGTTTTCTCACAATTTCTTCCTCAAGGTTTTAATATTTTCCGATGTAAACATTAGAGTTCTTTTCTTAGCCAATTTCCAAAAATGAAAACAAGTTTTCCAAACCTACGGCCTCGTTTGGTAACCATTTCGTTTTTTATTTTTAGTTTTTGAAAATTAAGCTTATTTCTTCCACATTTCTTACAATGATTTGCATATTTCTTAAGTACAATGGTTGACTTTTTAGCCAAATTCCAAAAACAAAAACAACTTTTTAAAAGCTACTTTTTTTTTTAATTCTCAAAATTTGGCTTAGTTTTTTAAACTATTGGTGAATAGTAGATTAAAAAGGAAGAAATTTGGAGGTGGAAGTAGTGTCTTTATAAGCTTCATTTTCAAAAACAAAATGGTTACAAAACAGAGCCTATATTATTCTAGCTTTTCAAAATTTAGCAATGATTTTGAAAACACTCTCAAAATGACAACAAAATATAGAAAGTAGTGTAAAAAAAACTAAATGGTTACTAAAAGAGGCCTATATAACTTGAGAAAAGCCATTTATTATTTATGTAAACTTATAGAACATGCATGCCTAACACCTAATACCCTGATAATAATAATCTGGGTAAAGAAAAAGAAATACAAATGATGATACACCAAATGTAACACATATGATCAAAAACTTTATGGTAGTAAATTTTATTGCAAGAGTAGAGCTATTAAGACCCTCAATATTCATAATAATTATAATTACATGTGAGACCGACCATGGCAACATTTGAAGCTGATACCTGTGTCCATGAAACGAGGACATTCAGGACAATTCACAACCATCGGAATCCATCCACTGAATCCTGGAAGAACCACTCGATCACATTGATGAGACTTTAGAGCAAGTTCATTGAAATAATCTCTGAAAGAATCAGGGAAACTTTTAATGTTTAATATTTGTTTCCATTTATTGAAGTCTTCCAAAACTGCTAGAATCAAATTCCCACGTCCAACAAGAACAGGTTCAGAGCCCACAGCTAAAATTCCCCAACCATTTTCATTTTCATAAGATATCAATCGCAATATATCTTCTGTTGTTTCACTTGCACTTGACCCTTTTATTTGGCTTTTTAATATGAAGAAACCCCATTGTGTTATCCAAAAACGAGACATGAGTTTAGGGTCATCCTCTCCTTTGTTGTTCTTTCCTATGCGTACAATCTCGAATGTTACTCCTTTGCTTCTTATCCATGGATCGGTTTTTATGTCACTCACTTTTTCTTCGAATTGTTGGATCCAATTTGGGTCTTTTCCTCCATAGAATATAATACTCTTTTCTTCGTTGATCTAATTGAAAAGGAAAAAGATATATATTTATCTATCTAAATGTACATAGAAAATATTGGGAAAGATTCAATTTATAGTCTCAACTTTTATCCATACTAATAAGAGCAATACTTAGTGGAACCGAGCTTCACCTAAATCTATACTTCCCTTTTTCACCCACACAAATTAACAAATTTTCATTGAATGCAGCAGGGCTGCATAATATATGGGTACAGCCTGGCTGCACCTAAAATATTCTCCTACTAATAATTATATTGATTTCAACCATAAACTTTCATGAGTTGGTCAATTTAAACCCTCCACTAATGATTTGTATAGCTATTACTGGGGTATCGAAAAGTTATTTATAGCTATTTTCATTTCATTTCCTTTAAAATGGACTTAAAATTTAAGTCTGTTTGATGGCTACTAATTAATTTCTTTCAACAGGAAAGTAAGGGATAAGAGAGATCCATTTAGATTCCGTTTTATGGCTATTTAGTTTTAGTTTTTAGATATTGAAAGTTGAGCTTGTTTAACCATAATTTCTAAATCATAAGCTCCCTCTATCCTCATTTGAATTCTTGGTCAATTTTTAAAAATATATATATATATATATATATAGTTTTCAAAATTTGGCTTGGATTTCATCGCATGAGTATCTTCTTCAAAATATATATATATATAACCGATGTTCCAACAAAAGTATCACATAATTGTTTCTAAACAAATTAAGGGAAGATGAAATATGCTACTACCATTATCTTTTAGTCTCTCTTTAATATTACGTTACTCTTTGCTTCTAATAAAACTTATTCATTTGCGAAAATTGTGCATTATCAATTTTAAAATAAAATCCTAACGGGAGATCTAAGAAATTAATTCTAATTGTTTGTTAGAATTGTTTTCAAATATAATAAAATAAGCCTATTTATTTACAAATATAGGAAAATGTCACTATCTATTAGTGATAAAATAGTGACAAATATCTATTAGTGTCTCTATCACTAATAGATAGGATTAAATGATGATAGATAGTGAAATTTTGCTTATGTATTTGAAAATATTTCTAACAGTTTGCCATTTAAAACAATTACCCTGATTTTCCCTTTAAAATTAATATAAAAGAACTTTGACTCCTAAATTTGTCATGTTCTATGAATTTGGTGAAATTGTAATTTATGATATGAAATTAAAAGTTTAATGTCTAAATTGATAGAATATCAAACAAGTACAGGGGCAAATTTTGAAATTGGAAAAGGAAATTTACTTACCCAATTATGTAATCTTGGGTGGTCAGTAAATTTGAGGATAGTAGAGTCTGGCCAATTCTTTTCCAATAACATGTCAATTTTTCTATTGGTGAAGGGAACAGCCTCAGATCCCCAAACTCGAATTAAATGGATTGCATTTGTGAATTCCACTTTTGAGGTTGAGTCAAGAACAACTACTAATGGATCATCTCTTAGTTGCCAATTTTCTTCTAAGAATCTCCATCCTGCAATTTTTGTAGTAAATTGCACTATATACCATGGCATTTTAGATATCACATACTCATACCTTCTTCTATTTTCTTCATCTGGATCATTTGGATTGATAATTGGAATCCAAACGATCTTGTATTTATCCTCCCTACCCAATTCATCATAAACCAAATGAAGAGCTTTGATATCTTCTTCTGAAATGTTCAATCCAGATATTACTAATACCACCTTCTTCCTTCTCAAACCATTTTCTATGCTGACCTGTATATATGTATATATGCATTTGTTATGAGATGTATAAATCAAATTCAAAAGTTTAGGCCCCATTTGATAACAATTTGTTTTTAGTTTTATGCTTTTAAAAATGTTGGTAGTTTCTGTGAATGGATTTCACCCCTCTTAATAAAAATATTTGAATTCTTTAGTAAGGTATGCATAAAAATAAAGAAATGAAGAAATTCATAGCTGGAACTAATATTATTATGAGCTTAATTTTTTTTTTTTCTAAAAAAAACTATACCATTATAAAAAAAATAATTGTTTTAAATGGCAAAACTGTTAGAAATATTTTAAAATATAGAAAAAAAACCCTTTTCAAACCGATGATAGTGATATACTATGAATGATAGAGGCTAATAGTTTATTATGATAGACAGTGTAGACTACTTTTTACCATCTTACTATATTTATAAATAAGTTGGATAATTTTTCTACATATGAAAATAACTCTATCAAAAAATAGCCAAGAACTTGTTTGATAAAAATATTATACTTGCTCCCCCACATTTTTGTTTAGTAATTCACTTCTAAAAACATTTTTAATCTTAATATATATACACATATTAAAATTAAAATTTCAATAAAAAAAATGTTGTTAAATGAGGTCTAAAAGACCCAAAAAGGATTTTGACCTTTCTTTTAGTCGAGCCATCTATGAAAGGCCTAGCTTCATTCTTTCCCTCAATCAACTTTGACACAACCAAAGCTAATTCAGTAGGAAAGTTTTCGATGTGATCCACCAACCACTTATATAGATTTATCTCTTCTGCATTGCAATAAAATAAATACTCATTAGGTTAATATGCAAATAATATATCTATCTATTGAAGGTCCCACCTGATAAATTTTTTCTTTCAAGTTCTTTTACTTACCATTTTTGATTTCTTGTTCAATAAGACAAAAATTAAAACCATGTTTTTTAATTTAAAATATTGCAAAATATTTTTCTATGGTTTTGAAAAAAACAAAATGGAATAAAGAAATTGAGAGCAAATAAGCATGCTTTATTAATAAAAAATAATAAAGACCAACCACATTGAAGCCAAAAATCAATAAATTACTTGTAGAGCTATAATGTATAAAACAAAAAATTGACCTTGTTGTTCTCGTAGAATATTAAGATGGGTTTCAAGTATGGAGAGTATGGAACTGATCTTCTCTGTCAACTCATTCAAATACTTCTGTGATTGACCCCTGAGATTATTGCAATCTTAATCAGTAATTTCATATTAAAACAACATTGTTAATAATGCATGAAAGTTATCAAGTTTGCTAGGTTAATAATCAATTATTTGATAATCATTTCATTTTTTTATTTTTTATTTTTTTGGTTTTTTTAATGAAAAATAAGAGGCAAGAGGTATCAGTAGAGCACTAGAATATCTCAACGAAGTTTGAATTTCTTTGTTTTGTTATCTAATTGTTAACCATGGTTTTAAAATTCATACAAAGTTTTGAAACTATCAAAAAATTAATTAATTAATTAATTAATAATAAAATAATATTTGGCCTAAGATTTCAAATGTTACCTTAAGAAAGATGAAATTTATTGTAAAAAATCTAGAGAAAAGAGTGAGATTTTTTCAGAAAAACCAAATGATTATCAAGTGTAACCTTATATATAACCATTTCTTAAAATGAATAAAGTTTCAAATGAACACTGGTAGAAAAGTGGTATAGTACTTTATTTAAAGGAAAATTATCTTAAATAATAAAACTGCTGAAAATATTTACAACTAATAGCAAAATACATAGTCTATTTGCAATAGACCGTGATAGGCTACTATCTGTGTCTATCATGATACAAATAATAGTCTATTGCGATCAATTGTGGTGTATCGCAGATAGACAGTAGAATTTTGCTATATTTATAACTATTTTGGTTTATTTCGCTATATTTGAAAAAAATCCTTATTTAAATGTAGAAAATTGAAACACAACATATATTTTAATACATATTTCTCTTGTTGACAACCGCGTTCAAGGAATCAAAACTTTTCAAAAAGGAAAAAATAAAAATAAAAACAATGGCAAGAAAATAGAAGGCAAATTATTTTGAATAACAAAAATGTTAAAAATATTTACAAATAATAACAAAATATTATCGTATATATGCAATGGGCTATGATAGATCGCGATACACTACTATCTGCATCTATTATGATAAAAATAGACACATATAGTAGTCTATCGGAATCTATTACAAATAGACAATAAAATTTTGCTATATTTGTAAATATATTTTGGTTTATTTCACTATATTTAAAAATAAATAAATAAATAAATAAAATTCCAAAATTTAACCCTTGTTTTATAACGATTTCGATTTTAATTTTTAATTTTAATTTTTTTAAATTTTTTTTAAAATTTTTACTTGTTTCCTCCCAATTATTGTGCTATAAGTTTCAAAATTCTCAAACAAACACTTTATTGTGCTATAAGTTTCAAAATTCTCAAACAAACACTTGAATTGTTTTTCTTTTTAAAATAATAAACAGAAAGTCAGTGAATCTAATCTTATCAGTTTAATACATGGATTTTTAGTCAAACTCAACACAGAAAACAAGTTTTTTTAAAATTATTTTTTTTAGTTAATCAAATTCAAAAACATTCTTTTTAAGTTTACAAAATTTCTCTTAATGAGTAGAAAATATAGATGGTAAAATAAAGAAACTTAAAATGTAAAAGTAATTTCGTCTTTAAACTTAATTTTCAAATTCTAAAAACTAATAACTAATAACAAATTTTTTCTCAAGAAAAACAAAACTAAAAACTAAATAAGACTCCTTGGATAATTAATCATTCCATTTTTAAAAATTAAGATTACAGGCATTATTTTCATTTTTTTTTCCTTTGTTATCTAAAATTTAGAAGTATTAAAAAAATCCCAACTAAGTTTTGAAAACTAAAAAATATATATTTTTACTTTTTGAATTTAGCTAAAAATTGAAGTGTTTAATCATGAACGATGAAAACCATAGTAAATAAATTGTAAGAAACCAAGCAAAATTAAAAAAAAAAAAAATGGTAGTTACCAAACATAACCTAATTGATTATCAAATAGAGAAGCTTATGTAATTAAGACCCTGTTTAGTAACTATTTAGTTTTTCGTCATTCAAGTTTGAAAATAATTAAGTCTATAAGTATCCCTTCTATCTTTATATTTTTTGCTTTATTATCTACTTTTTGTCAATGTTTTCAAAAATCAATCTAGATTTTGAAAACTAAAAAAAATAGTTTTTAAAACTAGTTTTTTTATAAAAAAAAAAAAAAAAAAAATTAGTTAAGAATTCAACTATTTTACTTTAAAAAAAAATGCAAACCATGTAAAAGAAATTGAGAAAAATAAACTTAATTTTTTAAAAAAAATAAACAATTAAATAATTACCAAATGAAACCAAAATAACACATTTTCAAGAAAGTACTTACTCATTGCGAGTCAAATACGCAGAAATTTGTGTCGCTGAAGCAACAATAATATGTATAACCCAATAAGTAACCAAAGGAATTTGGCGAATGGCAGATGACAATTCTGTAAGCTCCCTCACATCGTACTTGGAAAAATCCTTAATCTCTTTCATATATTTGATAGCTTTCATGCAGCCATAAATTAAGCACTTTGGGCTAAGAAACACTTGTCGATATTTGGGTGTGTCCAAGTGCTTTTTCAACTCAGGCACTTGCTTAATAGTGGCCAATGTTTTAGCAAGTGGATCTGTTTTGAAGTAATAGTTGAGATGCCATAAGTCTCCATAATCCATTGCAAATGCTGCAAGACTAAGAATTGCTTTTGCTTCCCATGGATAGCTAATTAGTATGTTGAGAATTTCCATTGTTGTCTCATGTGCTTTTTCAATTCCTGCTGCTTTGCATCCCAACTGCTTAGTATTTTAATCCAATTATCTTGTTAGCAAAATTGTGTAAAAGACTATTTTATTTTTTTATTTAAAAAAATTACATATGTGGAAGTAATGGTTGTAAACTTAATTTTTATAAATCAAACGACTATCCTAACTTTTTAATTTTTGAAAATTTTTGGGGACATGTAAAAAGAAGACTTTTAAATCTTAACCAAATAATGTATATGTAATTGTTGGATTCCAAGGGAATTTAATGGGTAATTTTTTACAACCACGTGTACAATATTATTTAAAGCGATATAAAACATTTGATTTAGGTTAAAAAATATAATTTTGGTCCATGTACTTTGAGACTCCTTATCCTAGTTTTTAGTCCTTTTGTATTTTAAATATCTAAATATAGTCTCCTGATGTATTTTTAATAAATCTTATTTAAAATTAGTCTTTATTGTTAGTTTGAAATTGGTTTTTATCAAACTTGGTAAAATAATAAAAATAATTATCATTCAAGAAAAGCCACAATGTTATTTTTTAAAAAAAAAAATATATACGATGGGTCAAAGGGTGCACCCAAATATCTTCACCAGTGGACATATTTTTAACACTCTCATAATTTCCCTCTCATTAGTTCAATAGAGAGATAACAACAAACAACCAAGAGGAGGGCTAGAGATAAGCCCAATCAAACATAAAGCTTAGTTGTTACAAAAAAGTCACAATGTGAATATGTTGATTTCAAAACTTATAGAGAGAAAAATAATAGGCTAACTTTTTCTAAAAATTGAAAAGTTGACAATAACTAGAGGGGTAAGAACTAATTTTAAGATTTTTTTAAAAATAATATTAAAAGAATAAATTTGAATATTTGAAAGTAGTATGACTAAAATAGAACCAATAAAAAATACAAGGACCAAAATAATTTCTAAAATATTAATTTATATGATGGTTTGTAACATGTTATGATGTGAAAAATACTCAAACCCAATAATTAAGGTTCTAGATTTTATTAGGTGATTTTAATAGAATAAAGATGTCGAGTTGATCATGGTCTTAAAATATTTTTGTAGAACCTTAACTAAAATTTAAAAACTAAAAAGTATCTTTTAAGAAAAGAATTTTATTTATCTATTTATATGTATTTGATTAAGATTTTAAATATAGCAAAATAATGAAATGATGCTTGATTGTTAAGGAGAAAGCTAAATATAAAATTGATCATGATCAAATAAAGAGATAAATTTGGTCACTATTATTGATTTTTCAAGAAAGTTAAAGAAAAGAAAGTTCTCATATTTAGATGAAGGGAAACGTATAGATCAAAATGAAAATAGTCACTTTTATTCAGAAAAAAAAAATACGACTTTAATGAATGACCTCACTAGAGATACGATGAAGAGTACAATGGGGTAGATTGAGTGATGCAGCATAAGAGTCACTACCAAATGCTATACGCCCTTCAATTACCTGCAATCCAAACAAATTATATCATACAATATAATTATTTAAAAAAAAAATACTTAAAATTATATCATACAATATAAGAGTCGATTTGGAATGACTTTTTTAATTAAAAAAGACATTTAAAATACTTAAAAAGTCATTTGAAACTGCTATTAAAATATAACAAAAGTTAAAAGTATATGAAAAAGAAAATTGTTTATAATATTACTCGAGAAACACTATCAGTTATTCGATCTGCGGTTATAATGATGCTGTCAACCAATAAGATATAACCATCGGTATCAATTTTGATTTTATCATCCTCGCGATGTTTGGTGTAAATATCATCTGTAACAACATCATCCGTGAAGTGTTCAAGGCCGAGCCCCTCCTTGAGGTTTTGCAATTTGGGATGAACAAGTGAAACGGGTTTCTTGGGCGGTACTAAAGACATGGGTGCACAAAGAAATGAAATATAGAGAAAAAGAAGAAGGGGTTAATTTTGGTTGTTTATTTGATTTAGATTTTCTATTTATAGGTCTTAGAAGAATGTGAATGAAGAGACAATATTAAAGAGAACCCTGGAAATCCACAGCTTCATTCCAAAGAATAGAATATGTTATAACTAGGATTGAAATTTGGTTAAAGTATAAAATGAAAACCATATGCTATCTTCCCTTGTACTGATGTTATATTATATATGTATATATTTCTTTTCTTCTTCTTCATTAATTTTTAATTGGTTTGAATGAGAAAATGTACCTAATTTAGTCATATCTTCGAATTTGGTTTACATTTCATCGTTCATGAAGCTTTAAGGTATAAGATTCAAAGTTATTCGAATTCGACATATGATGGCTCTGACATTTACCTACTTTCTTAATCGTGCTCATGCTACCTTGCTAATTGCCTTGATCTACTTGGCAAGAGTGAAAATTATCTTCATAGACAAACACAAAACTCCTTTCAACTTGCTTTATCCTCGCTAATATGATTTCTTTAAAAATTCTTTGGAGGTCATCAAATTGCTCTAATTTAAGGAATTTAACTTTAGAGCTCCTATAATTGAGTCACAAAAAAAGAATTGTGTACTTTATTTATTTATTTTTTATATTTGCGAGTGTTAAGGTCAGCTTACGCATACCTTGACCAATATGTAATTACTATTTTTTTTTTTTTTTTTTTTTTTTGTGGGTGGTCCCTATTCATTTATGTACCCCTAAAAAGTTAAATATGGATGTGAACAAATTTTTCCTTAAAAAGTTGAAAATAACTAAATTTACATATTTTATTCCAACTAAAAAATAAACATTATAGACATCTTAGATGAGTTGTAAATCTTTATTATAATAATGCTTAATTATCTTCTAATAGGTGATAGTTTTGTCGAAATGTTCAATAAATTAAAGCTATTTTAGATTATGTTTATGTTAGATATGAACATAGGAAGAAAGAAAATACATATTTTATACATTTGCATTCGTTATAAAAATTGTTCATGTTAAAATTAGAAGCTAACAACAATTAAGTACACGTTTAACTAATGCTGTGTGTATATATATATATTTTAAAAAATGAACGTTTAACTAATTAATGAATGAAAAAATTGAAGAAAGGATTTAAATTTTATACGAGATTTTTCTTTTTCTTATTAGGAAAAGTTATGTTCTCGTTTCTCGAAGAAAAAGGCTAGATAATTTGCATATTCTCTAAAGCAAATAAAATCTTCTCACCTTTCTTCTCAAATAATAATAATAAATTAATTAATAAACATGTCCCACGCCCCCTTAAACTTTAAAAAAGAAAAAAAAAAAAAAGAAAAAGAAAAAACGACAATGAATGTATCATATGCTAAAGACAAGTTTGTTGATATTTTTTCTTTTAAAGTTTGATAATCTATGAGATGATGTTTAAGTATTTTGGTCTTCTTTTGGCTAGGAAGAATATCAAATTCAATACCAAATATATATATATATATATTGGAAAACATACTTAAACAAAAAAGATCTGGAAGTTAGAGGAATTAAAGCTCCCCAATTTAAGAAATAGTGGTTGTTCAACTAAAGTGAGTTTAGTTCAACAATAATTAGCATGTAATGAGGTCAAATCTCTATAGCTAAACTTGTTATATTTAAAAAAAAAAATAAAATTGTTCAACTAAAAATGATCTTAAAAATTTAATCACTATTTAAGTTGGGAAGAATTTGATAAAATATATAATTAATTTTTTTTTTCTATGTAGAAAATGGATACTTCATTAACCGGTCAAACATAAGACAGAGTTGAATTAAGTGCATATTTGGAAGTGATTTTAAAATTGTCGAATGCTTAAAAAACATGTTTTATAATAATTTTAAAAATGACAAAAGTGATTTTAATCATTTTAGAATTCCTCTCATCAAACATGTCTTAAGTCAAACTGAAGTCTTGTTACATGACATATCAAAAGTGATTTTGGTCATTCCAAAATCACTATCAAACATGTACTTAATTATATTTTCCAACAAAGAGAAACCATATAAATTTGACATGAGTTTTGTTTTAAGTCAGGTAGAGAGAAACCTAATATGTATGAAAAGAGAAAAAAATTCTAGGACAAAGATCCACTACAAGTTTCAATTTTCCCTTAGTTTATGTTATTGGCATAAGAATGACCATACATGGCTAAAGCTGATTTGGAATCTATTCTTGCCTTAAACACAGACAGCTGATGATCCCTTGTGCTTTCTACAAAGGGACAAATATCTCATTTTTGTATGAATTAAATCAGTGATAACTTCCCTTTTTTTCACCCTATAGAAGTAGAAAGTGCTTCTTGCTGTCAAAGTGATTCTCATTATTCCTTTAACTGTCTGGACTCTTGAGTAAAGAACAGGATGTTTTCTTACAAAGCACAACCCAACCCAATGATGATGCTAATTTAATTGTTTGCTGTCCCCATCAATGATATATATTTTCAAGAAATCCAATGAATTGTAATCTTCTTTCAGAAAATTACTCCACCATTACATAACCTGATTCTTGCCTTTTTCTTGTCACATTTTGTCGAGGTTAAAGGGTTAATAGGTTGAAAAATATTGTTATGAAGAATTTATTCAAACGGGTCAAATATATCACATGTGATAGTTTAAACTTTTGAGTTTAAAAATACTTTAAGATAAGATTAGAATATTGGGAATTTTGTGTTTGTAAGGCTTCATACAGCATAATAAAATTAAGGTTAAAATAATGTTGTCAAGGATCAGGCTCTAATTCTTTGGAGGACATTATCTCACTATTGTTGTTATTTGATCACCCAATCTAAGTTTTTTTTTTTTTTTTGTAATTATAATTGCTTCTATTATTTGTATTAATTGGAAGACTTTTCTTTAGTGTATTCATCAATGAAGCGCATTCGAAATTTCCCTTTTAAGAAAATAAAACACTAGACTTAGTTAAATCCTACAACATTTACCTTGATCAGTTAAATATAGCAAAATATATATATATATATATATATATATATTAAAATTAAAATTCATTTCCATTTTTCATTATGATTTCAAATTTACAATTATTAGTGTACCAATTGTATATCAATAGTGTATCTGATATACTTATATATATGATATCAAACATAACATAAAGTATATAAGTTATACAATTCATATACCAAAATTATCATTCATATATCGTATTTACCAGCCAACCAATGCTTGTACATTTGCTATTATTCGTGGATGTTGACTGATAAATCAAACATAAAGCATATAAGTTATATAAATGATATACCAAATTTATCATTCATACACCATATTTATCAGTCAACAAATGTTTGTGCATTTACTATGCATGGACTTAATTTGAATCCTCATTCGTTTGTCATATAATATTATTTTTCTACTACATTACAATTAACTTATAATAGCTCAATCCGCCTTGTTGGTAACCATTCTGAATTAATGTTGATAAACTATTGATATATCAATGTTACACTTGTAATTGAATTTTGAACAACTACTATTGGTACACTAACGATATGTTTGAACAAATTTATTTTTAAGTATTGATAAAATAATGATATACCAATATTATACTCAAAAAACAAATTTTGAAATAATGTGGATACAATACTAATACGTGTAACACTTAAAATTTTATTTAGAACAAATTAATGCTTATACTTGAAATGAATTTTTTTTTTTGGTGATCATAATATAGAAGTAATGGGCATGTACTCATTTCTCTTCTAAGTTGTAAGTTCAAATCTTTGTACCCTATTTTTTTTTTTTATAAAATATACATATCTTTTTACTTTTAAAGTTATTGAATTAGTGATCAAACATTTAATATATAATATTAGAAAAAATATCTTTTTGGTCCCTTAATTTTGGGTATAGTTTCTATTTTGAAAAGTAGATCCAAGTGGTAGTATTAGGACCCTTAGCTATTGTTCTGGAGAAGTGACACGACCTATTAATTAATTTTAAAAATTTATAATTAATTAAGTTTCACTGTTTTTATCATTACGAAAATTAAATTTAAAATTTCACTTCATAATTATTTTAAATTAATTAATAGACATAAATGCCAATATTAAAAGCATGTATTTAGTGAATAATTTAGGTTAATAGTGTAAAATTTTGAAACCTATGATCAAATTAAAACAAAACTAAAATGTCAAAGGGTAAAATTGTAACATTATAAAATTTAGGAACCAAATAGAAACTAGACTCAAAACTTAAGGACTAAAAGTGTAATATTTTGAAACTTAGGAATTGAATAAAAGTTAGACCAAAAACTTAAGATCAAAAAGGTACTTTCCCTATATATATATTTTTTTTCTCTATTTTGCTGGGCCTTGAAAGGACAATGTGAGATGTGACATTTTTTCAATACTTCATTCAAATCTAAGCTCTAAAATCAGTCCATCGTGCATTGTGTTCTCTTTCAATCTTCATCATTGAAGGTCTATAGAGGCATTCATGACAATTAGAATATGTTTTCGGCTATGAGTTAAATTATGAAGTCTTGAGTTAATATGTAGGAGTTAGAAAGTCTATGTTTAGGGTGTAAAGTTGTGAAGATGGAGTTTTTTGATAGATGATCAAAACAGAGAAAAAGGGAGAGACTGAGTTTTTCGATTAATGTGTAAACTTTGATAGTGAATACTAAATGTTGTTGATGCTAAAAAATGGATCAACTGTAAATTTGTTTTATGGGAGAAAATCATCCAATGCCTACGAGACAAAAAAAATATTAAGTGCTGGTGTTGTGTTTAGCAACACACACTCCAATTCTCAACTCAGTCTTATGTTTCTAAGTAACTAGACAGTAGAGAATAGTAGGGTATTTTGACATAACTTCAACCAATGTTCTTGGTCGTTTTTATAAGGTAGTATAATGTAACCGATGTTGATGGTCATAATGCCCCTCTTTAATTCTTGAAACAGCTGAGTTAATTATTTGAGTGATCACACCATTATTATGCAACTAATGCACCACTTAAATTTTCAACGTCTTATTATAGGCTTGTCCGTTGTGTTATGAATATGGATGGCTTCAGCTTTAATCGCTCTATCAAGCTCTCCTAGACTCCTCTAGGCTTAGGTTTCTCTGCTCTTAGGCTAATTTAAGCTTAGGCTTCTCATGCCTAAGTTTTTCCCTTAGACTCTCCTAGGTTCCTTTAAGCTTACCTCATAGGTCCCAATGAGCTCTCTCTAAGCCCTTTTAGGTTGTCCATGGGTCCTTTTGAACTCTTTCCTAGGCTTCTCTAAGCTTCTCTAAGCTCCTCCAAGCTTACCTCACGAGTTCTACTAAGCTCTTTTTAAGCTTCCTTAGGTTCTCATGCGGGTCCTTTTGAGCTCTTTCCTAGACTTCTTTGAGCTCTCTTAGGCTGCTATAAGCTAAGGCTTCTCATGCCTAAGCTTTTTAGACTCTCCTAGATTCCTTTAAGCTTACCTCACATATCCCACTTGAGCTCTCTCTTAAGCTCTCTTGGGCTCTCCCATGGGTTTTCTTGAGGTCTCTCCTAGGCTCCTCTAAGCTCTTCACTAAGGTTACCTCTGTTGAGATTGGTGCCCTAAATAAATTGTGGGTCTCGTAGTTTGTAATTTATGTCAAGTTATTTATTTCATGAATTAAGAGCTAATTTATTTGACATGTAGATTGCATTTTCGATCAAATAAACTAAGATCCAAGGTTATTATATGTAACTTGAACAGTATGTAGCAGACTTACAAGTAGATCTTGTTCAAGTAATAACCTAAAAGGTCAGAAGTATATGGATAAGGTTAGGTACCTTATCCTGGTGACACTGCGGATACAACCCACTTTGTAATTGTTACAAGAGTTGTAAGTGTTACAAATGATTTGATCCAAACCATTCATGTGTAAACATGTGAGTGGAGATATCCTATATAAAGAGTTTATTTAAGATTGGATGATAGTATCGTAATGTGTTATCATGCTTCACTTAATCCGAGATTATTCCTTGATTTTACTTGTTTATTTGGCTATTTTACAGACCTCGAGCACCTTTGAGGTAGAACGGGGTGCTAGTAATGAATTGAAGCTAAAACGGACCGAAACGGAGTTTATTGCATCAACGTCGAGAAAAAAAACTCCATAAAAACCAAAATTTCCCTAAAGCCACAACACAACGATGCCACCTAGGCGTCACTGCGATTGCAAGGACGAATTGGTTGGCTAAGCATGACAAAGCCGCAACGCTGCATTAGAGCGTCTCATTGCTTCAAAGTTTTGTTGCGCGCGATAGCACCGCGGCGCTCCGACAAGATTATAAAAATTAATCCTTCGATTTTAGTTGAATAATCAGCCACTAGCTGATGAAAGCTCAAATTCTCTCTACTTTTCTTCTATTTTTATCTTGTTTAGGCGCTGAAACTTCTTCCCATTAATCGGTATGTCGATTATGTGTTGAGGTAACTTAGTTCTAGCTTGGGTTTAAGGGATTTTCTTTCACTTTAACATTCTTACGAGATTTTGAACTGAATGTTATTGTATGTGTGATTCAATTCTGAGTTTTTTATGTATTACGATAATCTTTATGGACGCTGGTGAACACTATGATCATTGCTTTAGATTGATATATGGTTCGTGACACTTGGTTGTATGTTGATCCATAGGAAGCAATATGTTAGATTAGCTTACGAATCTAAATTGATAAGTATTGTCCTAATCAACCTAGAATTGACTTAATAGAATATTTAATTTTGGCATTGTTGGTTAAATATTCCGCCTAATTCTCCCTAGAACTTAATGCAATTAGGATAAACTTGAAATCGCATGTCTTTCATCGATTCAATGTATTCTAATTCGTCGATTAGGACAATTTGATTAGTCTTTCTAATTGAATTGATTAGCTGCAAACCACAATAAATTCGGCAACGATGACTCGTTGATTAAAACGTTGAATAAAGAGAATTTCATAATAACTCAAGCTAGACCTTTCTCAATTAGATTTCATCTTTTTTAATTGTTGCTTTGTTTATTTTATGCGATTTAATTTCTTTGCAAATAATCATCTCACAACCTCCTTGGTTACTATTGGGTTGTTAACTGCTTTGCTGAGAAATATTTGTGCTCCCTGTGTTCGACCCGGTCATGTCACTACTACGGCTTGGTAAGTACGGAAAATTATTTGGCATGAAGTTGGGCAACGAAATTCATCCGCCACCAGACCATGAAATGATTAATATCTTATTATAACAATGTTGATTGAAGAGATTAACTTTTCATTAAGATGACCATAGGTAACTTGATCTCAATCTTGAGTGGCTCGTGTCGTCGACTCAATAAGCCTACCATTTTGGGGATCTGTCCAAGTAGGGAGCTGGGAACATCCTTGTGGGTCTTTAGTGGAGTGACCCACATTTATTAAATGTTAATTAAGTTATGAAGAGTTTAATTCATTTAATTTCGAATTATTGGAGTTTCTAATCTATAAGTCCATTAGGTCCCTCCTGCTAGCTCACTAAGGGCAAAACAAGGATCAATAAATTTTAGAATAATTTGAATTGTTCAAATTATTTAAGAGAATTTTATATTGATCAGGATTAAATATAATGTATAATGATACGTTATAGTATATAGCTAATTATAAATGTGATTTATAATTAAAACTATATAATATGAGAGATTGTTATGAGATTTAAATATGAATTAGATTCATATTAAAACTATAGAGTAGAATTAATGTGAATGAGATTCATATTAAAACTATAGCTTAAGAGAAAGATATGCATGTTTATATGATTAAATGCATTATAAATAAATGTATGATGTTTATTTTTTAATTAATTGATTATTATTTATTTAATAATATATATCATATTATATTTTGTTTGATATAATTATATTTAATAAATAATAATTAGAGATTAGGGTTAGTTCTTATCTCTATATAACGATATAAAGATACAGGAAACTGACCGAAATACAAAACCCATAAGCTCCCTTCTCCTTGAAATTCACGTAAACTTTCTCGCGAAATTTTTGAATTCCCTGGAACAAGAGAGGATTCCACCATCCTGTTGATCCTTCCTAAGTCATAGCAAGGGTTAACATTGGCGTTGGTGATCTTGGAGGTTTTGTTTCAAAAAACTCCAAAAAATTTAGAAGAATTCTCCTCATCTTAAAAGACATTTTCTAAATTTTGTTTTACAGTATGCTTAGCCTTATTTTTCAAAAATCAATTAGGTTTCTTCCCTTCCCAAGTCAAAGATAAAACGCTTCTGAATTCAAATTCAATTCCTTCAACCTCGCTGGTTAGGCTCTCCTGTGGTTCCTTTTGAGCTCTCTCCTAGTCTCATAGCTCCACTAATTTTACCTTGTGGGTCCCATTGAGCTCTCACTAAGCTCGCTTAGGTTCTCCTACGGGTCCTATTGAGCTCTCTCTTAGGCTCCTATGAGCTCACCTCATGTGTCCCATTGAGCTCTCTTTCAACTCTCTTAAGTTCTCCCATGGGTCCTATTGAGCTCTCTTAGACTCGTATGAGCTCACCTCATGATCAAGTTCTCTTTCAACTCTCTTAGGCTCTCCCATGGATCCTCTTGAGCTCTTTTCTAGGCTACTAGCTCCACTGAACTTACCTCAGCAGTCCCTCTCTCATACGAGTCCTCTAGCTTTCTTAGGCTCACCTCATGGATCCCTTTAGGTTTTCCCCTAGTTCCTTAATTTTTTCAAAATTTCTCATGAGTCTTCTAAGCTCTTCCTATGAATCCCATTGGGCAGGCTAAATTTACCCATAACAAATATTTAAAAGAAAAATGAAAATTTAAAAACAGACATATGTACTTAAAAATGACTAATTTGTAACTATTTAATTTTTTTTTTTAAATTAAGCTTATAAAAAAAAATTCATCTGATTATTTTGTTTTATTATCAACATTTTAGGAAAAGTTTTTTATCAAAATAAAGTTTTGAAAACTTATAATTAAAAAAAAAAAAAAAAACATAGTTTTTAAACAATATATTCTTATTTTTGAAATTTCACTAATCCGTTCAATCTTTTTTTAACAAAAGATTAAAAAGCATGGTAAGCAAACTTTAAAACGAGCAATAATAATAATAATAATAATAATAATAATAATAATAATAATAAAACAACTAAATTGATGCCAAAAACCAATTGTGTTTCAACAAGTTCTATTTTTTCTTCTTGCTTTTTGCAATGTACTTGTAATTTGATTTCTAAATCATTACGTTTTTCAATGATGGGGAAAGGAAAAAAAAAACTAATGTGCTATTTAATAACTATTTGATTTTCTTTTAAAAAGAAAATTAAACTTGTAAACATTTTCCTTCATACACATTTGTTTTGTTATCCACTATGTTAAGATTTTAAAAAATCAACTAAGTAAAAAATTAAAGAAACTAATTTTCTAAAATTTGCTTCTGTTCTTAAGAATTTAAATAAAATGTGTTTCTTAATAAATGTGAAAATTATTGTATGAAAAAAGCAAAATATAAAACGAACATCTCATCTTATGATCGACCATTTTGGTTTTTATTTTTGGGTTTTTTGTAAAACAAAAGAGTGTATACGTTTGTTCATCAATTTTTGTTTTTCGTTTGCAAACATGTTGGATAATTAGTTTTGGTTTTCTGTTTTCTAAAGATAATAATGTTGTTTGGTAATTGGTTTTTTTGTGATATATTTCTTTATTAAAAATAAAATAAAGAGGCACTTGCAAAAAGAGCAAAACAAAATACATTAATTAAGTTTATAGTTTAACTTATTATTTTTGCAAGAATGACCAAAAACAAATCTAGCCCGAGTAATACACATGATACACTTGATATGCATGTTACACTTGATACGCATGTGTAATACACCCAATACACTTGTGTAATACACCTGATACACTTGATACATGCTTGATACACTTGATACCCCTTAATACACTTGATACACTATTGTCTTATGTTTGATATACCGTTGATACACTGATGTCTTAAGTTTGATATGCTCATGTATTACTAAGTATCTATTGATTAATGTTTGACACACTCATGTCTTTTTACTACTCAATTTCCTAAACTTTTTTATTTCATTCCTGTTTTGTTACTTTTCCTCTCCCCAATTAATTTGAAAAAGAAAAGAAATCTAAACAATGCATTTGAAGTAAATACAATATTTTTCAACAAATTAATTTTAAAAAAATGTACTTTAATTGATGTTATACTGATGTCAGAATATAATATTGGTATATTGTTAATATACTGCTAATGAATTTTATTGGAATTATGTTGATACATACTCATGTATACTATTGATACATCTAACTAACATATTGTTGATATTGTTAAAATACGGTTGAAATTGTTATAGGGATTGTTTTGGAAAAACAAAGAAACAAGAACAGTTTGAAATTATTATAGAAGAAGAAAAACATATAAAAAATCTTAAATTGTAAAAATATAAAAGAAGAAGAAAAAAAAGAAGGTTAAGATTGTTATAGGGACCATTTCGAAAAAATAAATAAATAAAATATCAAAAGTAAAGATTTTGTTATATATGCAAAATTTAAGTGTTGAAAATTTCTAAAAATGAAACTATCTCTTATAATTCATATTAAATATTTATATTGACATAACGTGTTCGTAAATAACTAATCAATTAATAAAAGTGAATTTATAAAAATAGCAAAAATAACGATCAACTTGTGCTTGAATTGTAACTAAAAGTTTATCAGCAATTTCATTTGTAGGTGCTTGGGTTGGCTTTTACTCCAATTTTAGAAGAAAATAATTTTGATTTTAAGCTGGCAAACTTTCTTGAGAGCATAGTAAAAATACAGATAAATTGTTTAACATTGAAATCTCTCGTCTTTGAGTTGTCATTACGTGTCTAAATATATTTATAAAATAATAGTTTAACGACCCTTCAACTTCTATTAACAACTTTGTAGCAAAAGAAATTGTGATAATTATCCAAAGGATGCAATTTGATGAAATTGGAACTTCATGTGAAAATTGATATAAACACATGACAAATCTAGGAGAAAAAATGATTTTTTTTTCTAATATAGTATTTAAAACAATAAAATAATACATTTGAACAATATCTGCTTGTTATGGATGATTTTGGACCAAAGAGTATAATTGACCTCTAATGCAAATAGGAACAACAAAGTCAAGAAAAGAATACGATATACAGGTCAATAATGGCAACTTAGAACTAAAATGGGCTTTAGAAAAGGGGTTAGTTTGGGTCTTGGCCTAAGCCGATATGCTTGGCCTCAACCAGCTCGAGGTTGAGCCTTGTCAAATGTCTAACAAGGGATGCGTAAAGCATGCCCCAACCCGAGAGATCATTTTAGGCTCGAAATATGGCTTAAGGGAGATGCTTGGCCTCGACGACCCTAGCCAAACGTGAAACCAGGCACGCCCCTCGGGCTGGTATGTTATCTTATTATCCTGATGTGACTCTGAAACTCCTAGGGAACAACCTAGGTCAAGTTTATCAATAAATATTTTATCAATTTTTATCAAAAAGATTTATATTATAACTATAGGTTAAAATTTAATATGAATGAGATTCATATTAAAACTATATGTTATGAGAGAAATAAACATTTGAATATGATTCAAATATGCCTTGTTAATTAATTAATTGAATTAGGCATTTAATTAAATATGAGATTTAATACATTAATTAATTAATATTAATTGATTAATTAAATTTAATTAATTTAATAAAGATTAAATTAATTAAGTGGGAGATTGGGTATGGTGTTTTGTTTACCACTTCACGTTATTAAGATGGAAGGAGGAAGTTTATTTTATGTAAGTTGGTTATTGTAGAGATAATCTCAATACTTCCTCCTCACTC
Source organism: Citrullus colocynthis (assembly GCA_031780015.1). NCBI lineage: Eukaryota > Viridiplantae > Streptophyta > Magnoliopsida > Cucurbitales > Cucurbitaceae > Citrullus > Citrullus colocynthis. Next base: position 133,837 of record QLSR01000298.1, read on the forward strand.
CCTATCAATCTCTCTCAAGACTTTACAGAGAAAACAGTTTTCTTTGTAAAAAATCTCTCCTTCTAAAAAATTTTATTTTTTTTCTTTTGAAAGTCGATTTCCACAAACCGATCCTTGCTAAGAGAATAGTCAGGAAGACCCTATGGAGGTATCACGATCAAGTCCAAAAGGAGATTCGTTGTTGTTCGTTGAGGAAGGACTCTTGTAATTTCTTGAATAAGAATGTTTTCAAAGGTTACTTAACTCTCTTCTTCTATGTATTTAAGTTAAACATACTTAGCCTACTACATTCACAAGGTATATGTTGTGATTTTTCTGTTCTATGTTGTAATTTCCAAACTAAAATCGAAAGCAAATTGACCACTCGCTTCTGTTGTGAGAGTCGATATCTTTAAATATATTATAATATAAAGGTACTTTTTTTTTAATAAGATTCAAATAATAATTAATCCGATATGACCCACTTTGTGGTAAAACTCATCCTATGTGACCCAATTTTCTGGAAATAAACCCACAAAGAACTTCTTTTGAAATGCTGATTTTTGGAAATTTAGGTTTTCGAATAGTTCGGGGTAAAAAACGGAAAAGAAAATCCAAAATTATTAAGGTATAGGAGGTCTAATATGTGAAGGAAATATCTGAAATCAGAAGAAAAAGAATTTGATATTTGTTTTTTCTCGTTGTCATTTTACCCCTAAGTTCATGTTTCCCGTAAATTGAACGAGTTGACGGAAAAAGTGACAGAATGCCCAAATACACACCAATTTTTGGGAAATTTGGGCATTCTGTAACTTTTCTCGTAAGGTTTCCAACAAGATCTTATGGAAAAAGTCACAGAATGCCCAAATTTCTCGAAAGTTGGCGTGTATTTGGCTTTCCGTGAATATCGTCTCGCTCTCGCTCTCGCTGGTCTCACTCTCATTAGTCTTGCTCTCTCTGGTATGCTTTCGTCTCTATGGTATCATCGCTCTAGTATCGTGAGCGAGACTTGACGATAACATAGAGGCAAAAGGATACCAGAGAAAGCGAGACCCGCAACAGTGAGACCAGAGAGAGCGAGACTAGTGAGACGATATTCACATAAAGTCAAAATATATGCCAATTTTCCGGAAATTTGGGCATTCGGTGACTTTTCCCATAAGATCTTGTTAGAAACCTTACGAGAAAAGTCACAGAATGCTCAAATTTCGCGAAAGTTGGCGTGTATTTGGGCATTCTGTCACTTTTCTCGTCAACTGCTTCAACTTACGGAAAACATGAACTTACGGGAAAAATGATAGCGAGCAAAAAACGCATACCAAATTCTTTTTCTTTCTGATTTTATACATTTCCTACACATATTCCTCCTTTACTTGGAAATTTTGAATTTTCTTTTCCGTTTTTTACTCCCAACTATTCAAAAACCTAAATTTCCAAAAATCAACGTTTCAAAGAAGTTCTTTGTAGGTTTATTTCTAGAAAATCGAGTGTGACACCCCAATCTTCAGATATGGGTTACTTATTTAATTTTCGTTTTATTTTAGTTGGGGATAAGTGGAGTTGGAAAAAAAAAAATTATTAATATATTAAAGAAGTGGGAAGAGTTTTATTGGGAAGGAGGGAAAAGATTTTTGAGGAAAAGAAGTGAAATTTGAAAATTAGGGTTAATGGTAGGTTATTTATGGTGTAGGCCTCGGTATGCGTGCAAAGAAGAAAAATTATCTCCTCCCTCTTCTACACTTTCTCTTTCCCCGAGCCCCCCTCCGCCGCTGTCACTCTCTCTTTCCCAGCGTCTCTTCATCTCCCTCTCAGTCGCCTCTCGTCTGCGACTCTACCTCTCGGCGGCTCTCTCCCCATCGATTCTCCCTCGTTTGACACTCTCTCCTGACGACGTCTCTCCCTCGTTCGGCGACTCTCTTCCTCTCGGTCCCCTGCCCTCTCGCTGGGCGTCTCACTCTCGCGACTGTCTCTCTCGGCTGATCCTTCCGCCCGCGCCTGCTGCTTCTCTGCCGCCGTCTCGCTCTCTCGACCTTTCCCGCTGTGGTCTCGCTCGGTATGCTCTCTCTCTCTCTCTCTCTCGGTTTCTCTCGACACTTTCCCTCCCTCCCTGACGTGTTTCTCTCTCAACTACTCTCCCTCACGTTGCCGCAAGTTGCGCCGCTCCGCCGCCTCTCTCCTGATCGGTCTTCTCTCTCTCGCTACCGTCGCCGCTCAATCTCTCTCTCTCAAACGACGCTGCGACCGCCGCTGTCGTCTATCGCTGGTCGGTCGGGGTAAGGCAGTGTGCTCTTGCTTGGGTTTTTCGTTGAATCTGTGGTTTAGTCTAACTGTTGGATTATTACTGTTGTGGACGTGCCAGGACTTCAACCCAAGATTTTTGGCAATTCCAAGATTTTTGGCAGGAATTGATAGTACAGTTAGGGAACTAAACCAAACCTCACTATAAGTAATTTCTCTACCGACGATATTGTCAGCGATATTTTGGATGCTTGGACTATTACCTCTGTTAAATTAGAACTGTGGAAAATTTGGATGTCTGGTTCTTTTATAAAATAGGATTGTTGCCTAATTGGGATGTTTGGACTGCTATCTCTGATAAATAAAATCTTGGATAAGTATAGCATATGTGTATCTGATCAGTATAGCACCCCTGTATGTTTATGGTTGCCTGTTGAATATATTATGTTACTAGCATGTTTACTGCAATGTGATAGATACCATGATTAATGAATTTTGTTTTGCTCTCTTTGCAAGTCCCCCAAAAAAATTCTCATAACGTCCATTGTTCTTATAAGTTTTACCTCTCATTTTTTGCCCTTTTTAATTAGGGTAATTATTTTAAATGGCAAAAATGCTAGAAATATTTTTAAATATATCAAAATGTCAGGATCAATTACTTATAGACAATATGATAGACGATAGCAGTCTATCGGTATCTATCACTTATAGTGGCATTTTCTTATATTTGTAAATAAGTGGTTCATTTTGCTATATTTGAAAACAACTCTTTTAATTAAAACTTGTTGTACAACTATTGGTAGTTAGTGAAAAATACAAAACAAAAAAAATAAAATGATAGAAGTTATTAAGATCTTGTTTTTTTTCTTATATCTATGAGAGTTTGGACCAACTTATGTGCATTTCGACTAATTTTACGGGACAACCCACTTGACCCTACAATATTTGAGTGTTAAGAGAAACTCATAAGATATTAAATCATAGGTAAGTGACCACCATAGATTGAACCCAATGTTACTTATACTCTACAAATCATTACAAAAAATGTTACACCAAATATATTATAATTTGTTTATAATAGTTCTATAAATAATATATATCACATCTTAGATTGTATTATAATACAAACAATGCCTACTAATTAAGCTTGAATTTAAGCCTAATGTAGCCACCTATTTTTTTTCCGGCTTAATTTGGTTACTTATTTATGTTTATTTCTAATTCGAGGCTAGTTTTCAAAAATAAAACAAATAATAAATAAAATTTTGAGTAATTAAAATTTAAATATATTTTATGGAGGGATGATAGAATTGGAATGGTGAGATCTTTTATTTATACAAAAAATTGTGTTTAATCAATTTTGGGAAAATCAATCACATAATATTTTTTTAAAAGCAAATCCACCGCATAATTAATTTTATTTTATTTCCTTTTAAGGGTAATTTGATTGATTCTTTTCCTAAATTAAAGAATTTGAATTTTTCTATAAATTTGGTGATCATTGGTCATTCTTTACACCAAAAAAACCCTAGATTGGGCCTCCATTTTTTTTATCACGTAGTTTTCGTCTACCTTTATTTATATTTGTTTTAGATCTTCCTTGTTATTTTCAATTTATTTGTTTACTTACCTATTTTTTGTTCATCTTATTCCTCCTTGTGAGTTTTTCTTTTTCTTTCTTTCTTTTTTTTTTTAGTTTTTTATTAAAAAAACAAAGAAAATAAAGTGTGAAAGTGAAAAAAAAAAAGGTGAAAGTTTGAGTAATTTAGGTTATTTAAAAAGGAGTTTAGTTTTCTTTTTCTTCCGTAAATTAAGTGGGTATGTGCAAGGATGTGAGATGGGCAGCTGATTTGTCGACCATGATCTCAACTTTTTTTTTTTTTTTTTTTTTTTCTTCTTTTTTCTCTTTTTTTTTTTTTTTTTTTCTTTTTTTTTTTTAGTTTTTTATTAAAAAAACAAAGAAAATAAAGTGTGAAAGTGAAAAAAAAAAAAGGTGAAAGTTTGAGTAATTTAGGTTATTTAAAAAGGTGTTTAGTTTTCTTTTTCTTCCGTAAATTAAGTGTGTATGTGCAAGGATGTGAGATGGGCAGCTGATTTGTCGACCATGATCTCAACTTTTTTTTTTTTTAATATTTTCTTTAGGTTTTCTATTATGTTTCTATTTTAACTTCTTTATTATATTTTTAATTTCTTATTGCAATCAATTGTCTTTTATATATTACATATTTATCTATTTCAGTTTTGGCATAGAATTTAATTTCAGTTTTTTCTGATCTACATTCATCATGTTCTAAAGTCTATAAACATATTGTTATAACCTGCATAATATCTCGTTTTTAATCCTTTTTCAAAATTCATTTTAATGGTTTTAAAATAATCGACAACGAAATCTAAGAAATCTGGGAGTCCAATTTTCTAGAATTATTCAGTGAGAAGTTGACTCTTTGGGAGTTCGAGGTTGATCTTCAATATGTTCTCATTAAATTTTTAATATGCTCTTGTATGTTTAGTTAATTCACTATTATGCTTCTTCATTTATATTTATTGCTTATATAATGTTCACATTAAATGTATTTAAGTTTTAACTAACCCTTCTCGAGTTTTTTTTTTTTTTTAATCCTTTTTCAAACCTCTTTTCTCATTAAAAAGAAAAAGTTCTTCTTTAAATTACACTCTTTTGTGTTTTGGAACATTTAAAAAACTAATATATTATTTCAAAAGGTTTTCTAATCAATTTTTCCAATAACGTAATTTTTAATACCGTCTTCCTTAAAAAAATTCCTACGAAGGAATCTTGAAAATTTGGAAGTCTAATTTTTAGAATTCTTGAGGTGAGGGATCACATTTTCAGGAGTCCAAGATTTGGTCCCAAGAAAAAGCAAATTTAATTAGTGTTTTTTTTTTAAAAAAAAAAAAAACCTTTATTTGTTAAAGAGCTATCCTGTGAATAATTTGAGAAATTGTAATACTTTTTCAATTTCTTGAGGTGAAGACTTATTCCTCAATTCTAATATAGCTTAATTGATGGAATTTTTTTGTCCACTTATTTTATGGAATCATTATTTTAAATATTGGAGTAATGAGAGATAAAATAAGACATTTTTTTTTTAAAAAAAAATAATAGAATATTTCCAATTCAAGATTTAAAATTTGGGCACCGTTTTCTAAACGAGTGCTAGGAGGTGCCAACACCTTCCCCATACACAAATGACTTCCAAACCCAACTCTAGTTTTCCACGGATCATTTTTATTAGTTTTTGTTTATTTTATTTTGGTGTCCAATCACACGGTAAAAAAGATTAGTGGCAACTCTTTTTTTATTTTCTTTATAATTAACCCTTTTCGAGGACTTTGGTCGCTCTACATTATCTCGAGCATGTGATGGCAGCTTGGCGACTTTGCTGGAGACGCGAGGTTTCACCTTGAGATTTTGGCCATTTTCTCCCTTATCTTGAATTGTTTTACTTTTTAATTTTATTGTATATTTTATTATTGCACACACAATCACTAGCCTCCTACCCAGACTTTACCCAATAGGATTAGAATTGAAGACAAAGCAGTGTTGACCTTTGAGGAGCTTATGCTCCTGTGCAGGCACACGAAAAATCCTCACTCAATTTGGTCAATATGTCATGTGTGTGTTGTCACGTGCCCGAGATGATACTTAATAGTGGACATCCTCTAAAAGAGTTAATTTTAAAAGAAAATAAAAAAGAGTCTCCACCAATCGTTTTTATGGTGTGATTGGACACCAAAGTAAAATAAATTATTTTTAATTAAAAAACAAAAATGGTTTGAGAAAACTTGAGTTCAAGAGTCATTTGTCTATGAGGAATGTGTTAGCATCCCATAGCACCCATTTAAAAAACAGTGGTCAAATTTTAAATTTGAATTGAAAATATTCTTTAATTTTTTTATAACAAATAATATCTTATTTTATCCCAATTACTCCAATATTTAAAGCAATGATCCCATAAATAAGTGGAACAATTTCCGTCAATTTGACTATATCATAATTGATGAAAAATTTCTTATCTCAAGAAAGTGAGAAGTTATTACATTTTCTCAAAATCCGTCATAAGATAGTCTTTAAATAAATGAAGTTTTTTTTAAAAACATTAATTAAATTCATTTTTTCTTGAGATCAAACCTCGGACTCCCAAAGATGTGATCTTTCACCTTAAGAATTTTAGGAAATCGGACTCACAAATTTTCTAGATTCTATCGTAGATTTTTTTTTTAAAAGAAAAACGGTCTTAATAACAAGTTACTAGAAAAATAATTGATTAGGAAACCATTTGAAAGCATAGATTAATTTTTGAATGTTTGAAAACACAAAAAGTGTAATTTTAAATAAAAGAAATTTAAATGATTTAGAAAGATTGTTGTGAAAGATTTGAAAAACTTAGAGAAATTTAAATTAGAAGGATTTTAAAACTTTGAGAGATTTTAGTTAGAAAAATTTAAAAACTTCGGGAAATTTTAATTAGAAATCAAATAAGACAATATGAATATTATATAAGAAAAACATAATTAAAGAAGCATCATAATCAATTAAGCAAACATAAAAGGACATAATAAGATTCAATAAAAAATATATGGGAGATCGATCTCGGACTAAATATTAACTATTTGGAAATAACTTAAAAGTATTAAAAATGCTCGAGAAATTTTACTAAGAAAGACATTAATTTAAATATGTAAAGTTACGGTAATAAAATATATAATTTAAAGAGCTATCCTGCGACATATTTGAGAAATTGTAATATTTTTTCAATCCCATCAGGTGAAGACTTTTTCCTCAATTCTAATATAGCCCAATTGCCTTGTAAGTTTGATAAACGATGGCTCTCTCATAAGTTATTGGAGAAGGAAGTTGAACTTGGTTGGTCACTCTACCAGCAACAGGGGCGGCCAGGATATGCCTTTATGAAAAAGTTGAAAGCTCTATCATCTAAAATAAAGACATGGAACTTACTGACCTTCAAAAAGGAACAGAACATGGCTGAGGAAATATCAAAGAATATAGCCATTATCGATGAAAATGAAGACTATTAGGCCATCACTGAAATAGACCTTCAACAGCGCCTTGCACTCAAAAGTGACCTGAAAATAAACATGGACGAAGCAAGAAAATGGAGTCAGCTATGTAAACTAAAATGGCTAATGGAAGGGGATGAAAATACAGCTTATTTCCACAAAATTTGCATGGCCCGTCAAAGATTCAATTTCATATCTGAAATCCAGGATGGCCAAAACAATATCCAATATTCGGATAGTGGCATTGAACAAGCTTTCATTGAAGTCTACCAGAATGCTCACAATGTAGATAGATGGTTGATTGGAAATCTTAATTGGAGACCTCCCTTGTACAGCCCTTCACAGAAGCACAAGTCCTCAATAGCATAAATCTTCTGGGCAGTAACAAAACTCCAGGACCTGATGGTTTTACTATAGAGTTCTTTAAAAAAAAAAAATTTGGAACATTTTCAGCAGAGACATTTTGAACTTGTTCCATGATTGTTTTCTTGAACAAAATTGTCAACAAGGCATTGAATGCTACATACATAGCTCTTATCCCTAAAAGAGCATACTGCTCAAAAGTCAATTACTTCTGACCCATAAGTTTAACAACTAGCATTTATAAAATTTTGGCTAAAGTCCTCTCTGAAAGGCTGAAGGTTGTTCTCCCATCCACCATTGCTGCAAATCAATCTGCTTTTGTTCGCAGGAGGCAAATTCTTGACCCAATTTTGATGGCAAATGAGGTCGTCGATTATTGGAGAACCAACAAACAAAAAGGGATCATCATAAAACTGGATGTTGAAAAAGCTTTTGACAAATTAAACTGGGACTTTCTATTGTCTCTTCTCCGACAAAAAGGCTTCAACAATAACTAGATTGATTGGATCAAAGCTTGTATATCCACAGTGAATTACTTGATCATGCCAAATGGCAAGCCAAGAGGTTATACTCAAGCTAGCAGAGGCATCAGGCAAGGTGATTCCTTGTCCCCCTTCTTATTCATCATTGCAATGGATTATTTATCTATGCTCCTTGAAGAAGCAAGATAAAAAAATCTCATTACTGGCTGTCACATCAACCGAAATCAGTTTGACCTTAACCATCTACTTTTCGCGATGATATCCTTCTTTTTTCTACTGCAGATATTGGAAAAATTCATAATCTTCGGTTTGTTTTATCTACCTTCGAAAAGGCTTCAGGCCTTAGGATAAGTCTCCAAAAATCCACTCTTGCAGGCATCAACGTTACCCCGGACTTCATACAGCAGGTGAAATGTATTTGGGACTGCTCCATCTCGGATCTCCCCATTTTTTTTTTTTTTTTTTTTTTTTTTAGGCATGCCTCTTGGTGGTAATCCGAGATCTAGCAGCTTTTTGGCACCCTATCATAGAGAAGGTTGAAAAGAAGTTCCACTCTTGGGGGGAGCTTAACCTTGTTTGCAAGCTGTCCTTTGCAACCTCCCCACATATTATCTACCCCTATTTCAAGCCCTGGCTTGTGTTTGCAAAACCATTGAAAAGTTGATGAGAGATTTTCTTTGGGAAGGGGTCAAGAAAAATGGTGTTTCTCACCTTGTTCGTTGAGACATTGTCACTGCTCCAAAAATCATGGGTGATATTGGGGATTGATAAATTCAAAACCACCAATTTGGCCCTGTTATGTAAGTGGATTTGGAGATATCAATCGGAAGAAGGAAGCCTCTGGAGAAATTTGATTGACGCCAAATATAAAGGGGACTCACTTAGTCAAATTCCTAGTAACAGTAGCCATCACAGTAGCAAATCCCCCTAGCACAATATTGTAAAGCTTCAGCGGCATGTTGTTGAAAATTTTGAATGGCAAATTGTTGATGGTAGGAACACACTTTTTTGGTATAGGAATTGGAGCAACGGTGGCTACCTCCACATAACTACCCCAAGATTCTTTGTCTTATCAACCAACTCCAATATTACAGTTCATGAGGCTTAGGACTCGAACAACCAGTGCTGGACTCTCCATCCCCATCGTCCCCTGATTCAAAGAGAGACGGAGTCCTGGATCTCAATTTCTGTCGACCAAATTTGGAATCAGAGGGACACAAAATTCGTTGGAAGCTAACTATCGATGGATCCTTCACAGTTAAATCTATGAAAGATCATATCAAACACATACTACAGTATTTTCCAAGCAGATATGTGGGGAACCTTTGGTCTTTCCTCGTCCCAAAGAAATGGAAATTCTTTTTGTGGAGTATACTACACAATGGCGTTAATACCATGGATAAATGTCAAAAAAGGTCTTAATCCCAACTGGTGTGTGCTTTGCAAGAACAGCTTGGAATCCATTAAACATATCCTCACGGCCTGTAGCTACTCTTGGTTTTCTGGAAACGCTTGCAATAAGAAGGAATCGACCCCAACCTGCGGATGGTTCAAGCTATCCTCAATACCCCTTTCCAACTAAAGATGACTACCAAATCCCAAATCCTCAGCAGCAATTTGATGACAGCAACGCTTTGGAGTATTTGGTTGGAGCAAAATAGAAGAACATTCCAAGGGATCAGCAAAAACCAGAACTGTTTGTGGGATGATATCATATCATTGGCTGCTCTTTCGTGTTCTAAATCCAATCTTTTTGGTAATTATGATGTATCAACTATAGCAATAAATTGGAAGCTCACTTTGCAACCCCTACACTTATTTTGATTTCATTGTATGTGAGCTTCCCTCTAGCTCTTTATATATATTTTTATTGAATGAAATTTTTTCGGCTTGGGGGCCATGATGAGGATGCTACGGAGGTGTCAACCTAGTTAAGTGTCCCGGTGCACCCTCCGATCCCATCTTTTTCAGTATTTTATTCTCTCTCTCTATATATATATATATATGTAGCCCAATTGCTGAAATTTTTTTCCACTTATTTGATGGGATCATTATTTCAAATATTGGAGTAATGAGCGGTAAAATAAGACAATTTTTTTTAAAATATAAAAGAATATTTTCGATTCAAGATTTAAAATTTGGCCATCGTTTTCTAAACGGGTGTCTAACACCTTCCCCATACACAAACGACTCTCAAACCTAACTCTAGTTTTCCGCTGTCCATTTTTATTAATTTTTGTTTTAAGAAATTGTTTATTTTATTTTTGTATCCAATCACACCTTAAAAACTATTGGTGATTGCTCTTTTTTTTTTAATTATTTTTTTAAAAAATTAATCCTTTTTGAGGACCTCGGTCGCTCCACATGGGCACGTGGCAACACATAACACATTTATTTATTTTAAACTTGATGCATAAAAATTATTTTTCTTTCTATATGTTTTCTTTTTTTTTTTTTTTTTTTTTTTTTCTTCATTTTACTTTTCCTAATTCAACACATGTGAAACATAGATAAATATATTTAGGGGAAAAAAAAAAAAAAAAGGATTAGGGATAAGACCTTTCAAACCTTTTATTTGGTGACCCACTTTTCTTTTTCTATATTTTTAACCAAAGTGACCCACTGACCTTTCTTTATATATATACACTAAATAGTGAATGGTATATGTATAATTTAGCAATTATTGAAATATTTTTCATTATTCATTGTTCTGTAGATTGTTGAAAAGGAGTTATATGTATGAAGTTTAACAAATGTGAAAGTTGAATTTTCAGCTTAAAAAAAAAAAAAAC